>CM039679.1:202968566-203452379 GCA_022537955.1 Schmidtea mediterranea | reverse complement strand
CAATAAATGACACGAGTGTGTGGTCTACATGATAATTGAAAATACAGATGATTTATGTTTCATTTATAGCGTTCTAGCGATTTTGAAATATGATAAATAGATTGAAGGCATAGAAATATTATTTCTAATTATAATCTTTCTGATCTCGTCTATAATAGTTCTGACTTACCGATGCGTCTCTGCAACATATTAAAGTTTAAGGATAATAATCCGGGGATTTCGATTAATGTTCTCACATACAATGAGAATGCGTTAAAAATATTTTGTTAAATCCAGAAGTAATAAAACATCCATATGTTGATATCATCCATCGTTCAAAGGTTATAGGAGGTAGACCAATTAATCTTATTTTATTAGAGAGTGGTGACTCTTATCACTTTATAGCAGTTACTAAATTGGATCGACTTTTGAATTGTGATAATCTTTCGGTTTCTGAGGTTCCAATTCGTAGTAAATGGTGTCATCGATGTTTAAATAGTTTTAATGATGATGATGCTCTAAACATTCATAAAGGTTTGTGAGGTAAACATCAGCTAGGAACAACACTTTATACGTTACCATTAAATAAAAATTTATATATATATTTTTTATAATTTACGCTGACTTCGAGGCTATTCTATCTACTGATAATAAATACTTTCAAAGACATATACCTATTTCTGAAGGTATTTTATAAATTAATAACTTTACCGGCGAAAAAACATATAAAAGCTTTATAGGGTTAGATTATGTTATACATTTTCTTAAAGAAGTTGAAGACATTAGTATAAAAATTGTTTTACCAAACTTTATAAAAATTATAAAAAGAAAATAATACTCTTAGCTACAGATATAACTTCTTTCAATTCCGCAGTTTTTTGTTATCTTTGTAAGAAACCTTTGATTAAATCAGTAAAAAATCACAACCACTTTAACGGTAAATATTTGGGTGCAGCTTGCTCAACTTGTATATTTTCAAGGCAAATAAGATATGAATTCCCAATTATTTTTCATAACTTGAGAAGATATGATCTTCATAATATCTTGAAATATGGTCTGAGTAACTTTAAGTCTTTGAAAATATCATATATTCCAACTACGTCTGAAAAATTCTTAACCTTATTTGCTAAAATAGGTAGTTTAACAGTTAAATTTATTGATTCATGCCAATTCATAAATAGTTCTTTAAAAGATGCGGTTAAGACTTTACCTGATTTGCCAATAACAAAATCAGAATTTAAGGGAACCATTGTTAATAGTAAAGGAATTTTCCCTTATGATATTGCCATTAGTTTGGAAATTTTTCATTCAACTCTCCAATTACCACCAATTTGGGATGGTGTTACTGAGGATGAATATTCTATGGCTGAAGTTATATGAAGGGAAACCAACTGTAATAGCCTTTGTGATTATATGATGATATATCTTAAACTTGATGTTTTTCTTCTAGCTGACTTTTTCCAACAGTTTCGAACCAGATCTTTACCACATAATCGTCTTGAACCATTGAATATTTTAGCCATTCCGGGTATGTCTTGGTATTCAGCTCTGATGACTTTAGATAAATCCATCGAATTGATTCAAGACATAGAAATGTATAATTTCTTTGAGAGTGGTATAAGAGGGGGTTTGACATTTGTAAACAAACATTATGTTAAAACAAATGAGAATACTGAACTTTTATATATTGACATTAATAATTTATATGATTGGGCTCTTAGGCAAAAACTATTTAGAGATGAATTATATTGGGTTATAGATCAGATTGATAAATAATTTAATAAAGGACTGTAAATCGAACGATCTAGATTCACTTTCATATGAATATACCGTAGAAGTTGATTTAGATATACCAACATCTATTCACGATAAACTGGATGATTTTCCGGTCGCAGCTGAAAAATTGTGTGCTTCAGGTTCTAAAATAGAGACGTTGATGCTCACACATCTACCGAAAAAGAATTATATTGTTCATAGGAGACTTCTCCAACTTTATCTTTCTCTTGGGGTAAAGGTAATTAAAATGTTTAGAACCTTTAGGTTTCAACAGTCTTCAATATTTAAGAATTGTATTGATACGAATATTCGACTTAGAGCTGTATCAACAAATAATCTGGATAAAAACTATTTTAAACTTTTAAATAATAGTTTATATGGCAAGACAGTTGAGAACTTAAAAAAGTGCAAAAGCTTGAGACTGTGTAATTGGGCTTCTAAATTAATAACTTATTCCTCTAAACCAACATTTAAAAAGACTTATAAAATTGACGACGATTTAATTTCAATATTATTAAGTAAGGAAGCAGTGTGTTTAGATAGACCAAGCTACATTGGTCAAACTGTAGTAGATCTCTCTAAATTACACATGTATCAGTTGCAATTTATTGATTTACAAAATATCGAGAGGTACTTAATTGTAAAATCAATATTATTGCAGGTGACACTGATTTATTTTTTCTAGAAATTAAAGGGTGTAAATTAGATATTCTTTTATCAGCTATGATAAGAGATAACTTACTGGATACATCAAATTATGATACATCACATGAATTACATTCAAGAGCTCTAGATTCTGTCATTGGTAAATTTAAAGATGAAAATAAAGGGCTCAGATATAAGGAATGGGTGTTCCTAAGGCCTAAATGCTATAGTCTTTAGGGTGATGCAGAGAACAAAAATCTAAAGGAATAACATTGAAGGGTACTGATTTAAAACATCAATCGTATCTTAATTATTATCATAATAACTCGATGATTTCAATAGCACAATCTCGAATAGCATGTAAAAACCATTAATTATTTACAATTAAAAATAGTAAAATAGCCTTAACAAATAATGATGACAAGAGGTATTGGGTTAAGAAAAATAAAAGTTTAGCTTATGGGCATTTTAATGTTGGTGACACGGTTATGGGTATAGAAACAATGGATGAAATGTATGATCAAAATTCTCATCCACATTTCCCGGACAACGAAGATGATCCAGATTTTCTCAAATAATACAGGTTTCGACATCCACATTTCCGGACGAATATTGAATAAAATAAAAATTATTAATCAATTTTAGTTATTGTATTATTTTTATTTAAATCTTTTAAATGTGAATTAATTAAGTTTTTTATTTAATTGTTTTTTAAAGATTTTTTATTGTTGTGTGAATTATATATTTTTATGTGTTGTTATTTTCATATTATTATAATAATAATTATAATTATAATTATCATTATTATTATTATCATTATTATTTTTTATTATTATTAATATTATTATATTTATTATTATTATTATTATTATTATTATTATTATTATTATTATTATTATTATTATTATTATTATTATTATTATTATTATTATTATTATTATTATTATTATTATTATTATTATTATTATTATTATTATTATTATTATTAAAAGATAACGCCAATAAAAAACTTTTCGTACGATATATTTCGATAGCATAACTATCATCTTCAGGTACTCAAAACCAACTAAAAATATTATGAATTAACATTTAATTTAAACAAATTATTTTTTATTAATTTAATTTTGTAATAAATAAATATTTATAAAATATATTCAATTCACTTTTAATTAATTTAAAATTTTAAAATTCTCACTTATATTCTAATTTTTAAAAATTAATGTAATTTAAAATTTTCAATTATTTTAATAATATTAAAAAAACAAACATGATTTAACATACGTAAACTATTTAAAAACATTCAAAACATTCGTAGTCACCGCACTTCGCACATTAATCTTTGGATCCAACGACCTTATCAGCAATGCTTCACATATCACGCGTTCCCAATAATTATTAAAACTTCTCAACAAAATTCTAAAATCAGACATTCCTATTTCACTTTTACAGCCTCTATTGTGTTCACTAATATTGGTCAAACCCTTCAATCGACAATGCTCTAGAACTCGAGTACAGAGATGACGGGAAGTCTCTCCAATGTATGTGGCATTACACCCATTACATGTAAATTGATAAACGAGATCAGAACACAATCCAACCGGAGTTTTTGATTTATTAATAAACATATTGCGTACCTTACACGAATTAGAGACGATCTTATATTCTAAATTTCCCATCTGTTTACTTAACTTCCTTTTATAATTTGTAAAACCTTCAGAGTACGACAATACTTACACATATTTAGGCTCAATTTTTTTATATCCATTTTTACTATTATTTAGATCAACACTCAATTCACACCCATTTGACAAATTACATTCAGACTTTCCAAAACATGGATCCTTAGGATTTTTAATAAATTTATCAACAGTCTCTTTTATCATCAACAATAAAAATGATTTAGAATATCCATTCTTTATCAGCAACTCAACCAGAGTCTGGAAAGTCTGTGTGTAGAATATTCAAACTTAAAGAAAGCTGCTTATAGTCTATTTTCTATTTTTGGTAATTTTGGTGATTTGAAATGGGCCACCCTAGGAGTAAGTAGAGTAGTGCTTTTTATTGAACCTTAAACACGTAGTATTCAAGAACACAGGCCGCAAAGCACCAACTTCTCTTGTGATGAGTGTGGTTCACAGGTTAGAATGATTGATCACAATTGGAATGTTGCAAATTGAACCGTGAAATAAATGCAATTTTTGTAATTTAATACAAAAATTAGAAATATCTCTATCAAATAAAAATACCTGTTTCCATTAAATAATTAAGAACATCTTAACTCACAACACAGTTAATTCAAACAAATTATTTATTTGCTATTATTTTATTCACAAGCAAATAAGTAATTATAATTATTATTATTTTCAAACCTAAATGATCATAAAGAAAAGAAAAAAATGAAAAGATAAAACAAAATTAAACCGAAATTTGAAGTATCTGCTATTTTTTTTGTTTTGTCAATTATATTTATTTTATCAACTGAATCTTCATTAAAAACTCAGGAGAGATAAAATAAAATCACGTGTCAAAATAACAAACAACTGAAATCTAATTTTTACTTTAATTTTTGGATTTTAAACATGGATTTTCTTTTTTCTTTTAATGTTCTCTGGTTATTAATTTTCAAACGTGAAATTTCAATAATTTCCACCGATTTCCCAGTGTGCAATTCAGTCATGTGAGGTGAAAAACGCATCCAATAAGCACTTACCTGCAGAAAAATACCGATTAAATCAATCAAATACACTTTTTTAAATAGTTGTACTTACAAACAATTTTGTATCATCCATTCAAACGCAAATTTATCCTCTTACAAGAATTTGACGAATTTGTGAGAGGTTTTACAAATTGTCTTTGATTCCTAGATAAAATATGCTCGAATGCGATGATCAAGATTACGATTCGTTTCTCAATGATTTCGAATTACAAGTAAATTATTTTTATTTTTTGTTTTGTTTTAATTGCTAATTAAATATTAAATATTTCATTAATTTTTATTTTTGAAAATCCAGGTTACATTTTAAAAATATTGAGAATTTAATCGATAAGTTTTTATTTTAAATCGAATTTTTTAACAGATTATTTGCACTCGGCATTTCAGAAATTTCTAAAATAAAATTCGGTCTGTATTTTTTTAAAAAACATCATAATTACACATGTCTGTCTGGAAATTTTCTGTTAGATTTTCTGTTAATTTCTAGTTGCGTTTTTAAATAGTTTAATAATGATTTTCATTTTTAAATAAAAATCACATTTTAATTGTTTTTATAATTTTTTATTAAAATATTTCAGAAAATTATAAATTCATTACAAAGTAATTTATTTAAATTAATAAATTAAATAATGATTTTAAGTGTATTTTATATTTAATCATTAATTTTTATTTTTTAAATAATTTAAATTCATAAAAATTTTAATATATTATGGAAATTAGAGATTGAATTTTAATTTTACCTACGTAACATTTTATTGTTATAATGTGCTCAGAATTGGCATGAAATACTTGATCCATATATATTCAGTTTAGGAATTAACAAAATCTTGTTCATTTCAAGAACCTTTCACTTAAGTAATTATGGTATTGAAAAAAAATGTCAAACTTTTAAAGTGCAATGTCATTTTCAGTCTTCAATCATATGAGAGATAACTTCATTGATAATTTAGGACTAAGAAATATCAAACTTAAATTTAATTCTACATTTCTAAGTCATTCATGAACAATATAAATTGGGAATATCAAAAAGACTGTCAGAGTTGCTCACTCTATTACAATAAATTGTCAGAAACGGTAAATGACTAACCATAAATAGCCATACTTCGAGAATAATAAAACTAAAAATTCCTTTGAATCACCTTGAACTAATAAAATTTAACACAAAGTTCTTTTATGTTCGGAATAAGACACATAACATATCTAAAGTTTGTTTTAATTTGTAGCATTACTACGTATTAGCGCTTTTATGTTAAATTAATTTTATTGTATTATAACATATTTTTATATTATAGTTTTTTACATTAAGTTTTTTCAATAAACTAAAATTTCATGCTAATTTATAATACAGACTGAAAGTGAGAACGAATGGATATTTTCCAATTCAAACAGCCTCAGTCAGTCAATTTTATCAAGTGATTATGAATTGAACTCAATAGTTACAACCGATTCCTTGTCAGTTGAATTCGGTTTATCAAACGAAACCTTTCTACTTTCTCCTTCATTGTCAGATGTTCCAAAAACGGAAGCCTGTAGTTTTTCCTTATTCAAACAAACACCAAACTCATTTTTTATTGATAATCAACAAAATCCGTTGAAAGAATTACCTCAGTCGCCACATGTCAGCGAAAAATCTCTTCAAAATAATTTACAAAGAATTAACACAAAATATGATATCCATTCCGAAATAAATCTTGATTTAAACATGTATGATAAAAACGATCAAAAATATCAGTGCTCAATTGTCAATGAAAATGTGAACCTAGAACCAAATCTGTCATATGTTATTATTGACAAAGCCAGTTTTGACAGTCTTTTGGAAAAAAGTCAAATGTCTCAAAATGAAGTGATCAACAATTATCCATATTCTCAGTTATTACCAGTAAATTCAAACAATTCTTCAAATATTATTCCAATTACCAATACGAAATACAATTTGATATCCAATCCATTCCAAACTCTTATTGAAAAGTAATTAAAAAAATAATAATAATAATAATAATAATAATAATAATAATAATAATAATAAATATAATAATAATAATAATAATAATAATAATAATAATAATAATAATATAATAATAATAATAATAATAATAATAAGAAGAAAGTTATGTAATAATAAAACTTAACATTAAATTGTAGTAATGTCTGTAAAATCATTATTTATAATAATTTTTATCTACATATTTCTAATTGATTTACTTGTCTAAAATTTTAACAAATTAATGTGAAATTTTTCCATAAATAAATAAAAAATTTATCTTACATTGAACCATCTGTACAAACATTATTATATACAAAATAAAAGAAAATTTATCTAAGTTGTGTTTAAAATTTTGTAAATGACACTGAAATCAGTTTCCAATGTCAATACAATTTAAAACAATATTTAATATTTCATTAAAAATTATTATGAAATTATATTTATTGTTGATCCTGCTAGAATTTTAAATTGAATTCTAGGATAAAGTTCCGCAAAAGACAATTGTAATCTCTTAAGACCCAATACAAGGATTTGAAAATGAATTAAGGAGTAACGGAAACTTCTAGATTCGAACCTTTATTTTTTATTGTAAAAATTGTCCAAATAAGGTTGATCTGGAAAATTTACAGTCCCAGAGAAAATCTGTGGAAAAAATCTCATATTTTACTTAAACTAATAGTTTCAATTTATTTTCATTAAGATACCTTAAAAAAATGAAATTTTAAAAGTAAACCGATCTAAGGTGAACCAAATATAAAGTATTTTTCTGATAAATAAATAAATTTTTTTAAGTCAATATTAAATATTATTTTATTATAAATTTTACAGCAACACCTGAATGCATGTCGCCAAAAGTTGTCCCAGTTTCCGATTAGATCATTTTTAATTCCCAATAAAAATTTAAAAGCTTAAATGTGCCTAAATTAGCTAAAATGTGCGCAAATTAGCACAAATGGTGCGTTGGAGTGTATGATTATTCATAGTGGGATGTTACTTGTAAATCTTTTTTTTCAGATGGCTAGCTGTAAATTTATTACAAAATAATAATTGTTAAACTTTGAAAATAATTTTTTGGACATTTGTCTCATTAATAGGTTTCCGAAAATAACTATCACCAATTAATTTCTCTAAGCTTTTTAAATTAATTAATTAATTTAATTAAAAGTATTTTTTTTTAATTTTTAGCATTTTTTAATAAAAAATTAACGAACAACTCTATGAATTTAAGGGTAATGACAACAAAAATTAGAAAAAATATATTCAAAGATCTTCAATAAGTGAAATTATACCATGGTTACTAAAAATAATTAGTTACTAGACTTATTACGCTCAAAGAGAACTGTGCATAAGTGACCAAAGACTAAAAATACTAAAAGAAATAGAACAAATGATATCAGATAACAAAAATCAGAAAAAACCGCAAGCCTTGAAGCAGAAAATCTCTTATATTTAACTTTTTGATTTATTTTCCTTTCTTTTTAGATTATAGATCAATATTTTAATTATTGATAGTTTTTAGTTAGAATTGTAAGTCAGAACTTTACTCTGACCTCTGCTGCTCTTTTTATTAAATGAACGAACACCGAACACAATTAACTACTTTTTATTTCAACACAAATTTTCTACAATATTGACAAGAATACTTTTGCTTTTATCTGCACTCGTCAATAGAAAACTCTAAAGTAGATAACCAAACTCGAAACCGCCTTTACTGGGTTTGAACACTTTTTAATTATTTTGATTTGACGAGATATAACCTTTTGATATTTTTGACAGGAATTCTTCTTACTTTTTTGTTGGGATATTAAATATTCATCGATGGATAAATCTCTAGATCCGACTCCTCGTGTTCAATAATCAATAAGACAAAATCCCAACAAAGAAATCTTTATTCACAAATATTCACCACAGGATACAGTTCTTTTATAGTCCAGTAAACCCCCTAAGGGTATCACTTAATAAGTCAATTACAATCTGATTAGATTCTTTATTTGTTTCTCACGTTAAATTCGCTCCCAAAATAATAAATTTTTCTCTTCGACAAACTGGAAACTTATTTTGATGTTTGTGCCTTTTATACTTCTGGGTTGCAGTTAATTTAGATTAAGTTTAGAAAACAATTTTTTACTGGTAGGACAATTTTATTCCCATTTTGCTAATTCTGAGAAACCCATTGCGCTGACGTTCAGCTCGGCGGCCAAAAAAAGCGGCCAAAAGCTTGAAATTTCTCAATTAAAAATAATATTTATTTTATGGCCTTCGGTTTTCGGATGCTGTGATTACGGGCACAATGAGTAAATAAAGTTAATTAATAATTTTATGCAAGAATAGACATGTTGTACAAGGAACCATTTATCACCAAATTTGTTCAACTTAATAAAAGATCAAATTATAAATTTAGATGACCTCAAAGAACCGATGTCTAAAAAATTGCCATTTTCTGATATTAATTTAAAAGTAAAATCCTGTTGCAGGTCAGTGAATCATGGATTTCTTGTTTGTGTGTTAGTATTACAAAAATGTACTTATCAACTGCCATTAAAATGCAAAACCGATGCTATCTTCTTGAAATTTTCACGGACTAAATAAATCTGATTTGTCAATATTTAAACAAAAATCTAAGACAGCCCACAGGAACTGTATATATTTCTATAATTTTATTTCATTGTGGGCAAAACTGCTTAAATGTCATAAGTGATTCGCTATCATTTTTGGACTAGATAGTCTTCCATGTCCACCTGAAAATTGCCCGCATGGAATTTATATTTTATAATTAATTTTTAATAACCTTTTTTTTACTGAATTTATTGAATAGAAAGTTTAATTTGAAATTGTAATTTGATTTTTGAAAATAAAAATCGTAAATTGAATTTATTCAATTAAAATTGTTTTAACCAATTTGCACAAATAAATAATTATCCATAAAATGGGTTTATCTTTTCATATTTGAACTAGATTAGATACTTTTTTCCATTTATTTCCCATGCAATGTCTAACTGCAAATTATTGAGAATTACTTACTAAACCATTGCTTAATTTTTAGTTAAGGAATAATTCAGAAATCACGGACTTCACAAAAACATTTACAATTAGAGGATTATGGGTTAGGCGTCCAACGAGAGAAGATAGGGGGAGCAACTACCCCTAGGAATGTTAAAGTTTATTTAGTTTTTCTTCCAGTAGTTTAAAATATCCTGGATGACGCAACATAGACGCGCCATTAAAAACTCATTCACATTTAACTTTAAATTAAATCAATTGTTACAATCGTATTTCCTATTTTTTATCAGGGGTTTTCAAAATAAAATGTTGTCCAGTCTTTTATGGTACTTCAAACCTTAAACCATAAGAAACCATAAACTTTTCGTTGTAGTATGTAAATAAATGACTAAAAATGATTTGGTTTTTATACTGTACATTATTTTAAAAAATGGGTTTTATTTTTAGATATATCTATAGAAAAAAGGTTGCTCCCCCCCTGGAAAAAATTCTGCGGATGCCAATGCTACTAATGAATATATTTATAATAACAAATTTTATACGTTTTATTTAAGGTTCTAAAATCTAATATCTGCAAAGGATTGAATAATTTTAACTGTTGATTATAATTTCAGAGAAAGTAAGGGTTCTATTAATGAAATTTTTTATTATTTTATTAAACTTTTCAATGCGATTAAACAAATTTTACATTTATAGTGAATGAACCCCCCCCCCACCCATTTTTTCATAAATTTATGGATGTCAAGAAAAATAATTAAAATAATTAAAATTGTCATTTCACTTTATAACTAATCTTTTATTAATTTCACTATTGTTAAAAGTTTTTTGAAAAAAAAGGTAAAGATGAAGAAGTTTGAGACAAAATAATAAAAACTAAAAATTGAAGCTTTTTTGAAATCTACTATTTAAAATAAGGAGATTTCCGCATTCTGTGAATATGTTTATTTTTCTAAATTTCTTTCAGTAAAGGAATTGAAAAAAATGTCAATTATCAAAAGATAAATGAAATTCCAATTATTGGAACGCAGATTCTTATCCAAGACAGTCAGAGCATAGAAAGAGATGTCGTTCCCATTTTCATTAAAACCGACGGTATTTTTGATAGTGCAGCAACATATCAACAAACACAGAGAGATTTTGCTAACTATAATGCTTTTAATATTTTGAATAATTCAATTGCTATGAATCCAAGCGAAAATATTTTATCACAAAATCATGAAATTAGCACGACAAATTTTTCACCGGAATTGTCACACTTATCTTCGACTTCGTCCCAGAATAATAGCGAATACAAAATTGAAACTATGATTATCAGTGACAACGAAGACATGAATGACGACCAATTGTGCTTAGTCTGTGGAGATTCCGCATCTTGTCAGCACTATGGAGTAAAATCTTGTGAAGGGTGCAAGGGATTTTTTAAAGTAAAATTTTTCAAAATTATTAATATTATTATTATTATTATTATTATTTATCCTATATTTAAATAAAATAAGAACAAAAGAAAATTTACTAAAACCGAACTAATATAAAATTATAATATTAGTAAATTATTTTACCATAAGTTATTAATAATTTATTATTATTAATAATTTAGTAATAAAAGAAATGATAATGATGAGGATAATAATAATAAAAATAATAATAATAATAATAATAATAATAATAATAATATTAATAATAATAATAATAATAATAATAATAATAATAATAGTAACAATAATAGAAAATATTATGTCAATAATAATAATAGTCATAATATTTTCTACAAAATTTGACTATGAATCAGATTTATTTAAGGTATTCACGAATTTTCGGCACAGTCTTTTTCAAGTTAAATCACTTTGAAAAGGCTGTGGCGAAAATTCGTGAATATCTTAAATAAATCTGATTCATAGTCAAAAATATATATATCTTTGGTAATTTAAAATAAAACTTTTGCGATTTTCGAAAAGATTTTATAGTTGTTGCAAATTATCTTTAAAAAAATATAAATAAGTTAAACACTGTTAATTTTAAGATGGATTATTTTTAATACTTTCAAATAATTTTTCATTCCTAGAGAAATGTTCCATATATGTGAACAAACGTTAGTTTGATAGTGCCAAATCTCTTTAATATATCTCATGGAACAATACTTAGAGACTTTCAAATTTTTTTTGCAAGATGTTGCTTAGATTGTTATACAATACATTTACCCTGGGATTTTGAGAATAATATGAAGAATACAGGAATACGCAGTTATTAAAATTATGAAATACCTTATAGGGTCTAAGGAGAAGCATGAATGTGTTAGTTATATTATTTAAAAAAAGTATTTGGAAACATACATATGCTCTTATTTTAAGTTTAAGTAGTATACAATATAATAATGATAACAATAAAACAATAAAATATTCGTATAACATATAATTTTTTGATATTTTCTTCACTATATTGAATACATTCGAAAAGCGAGAACATTAAATTCGTTTATTGGTGAGACCTTAAAAAAGAAAAAATAAAGACTAAGAAATCTTGGCATAGCAAATTAGTTTAACTATGAGCAATGGGAAATCAATGTTGTTTAAATAAACACATGAAAAATTTTCCAATTCAAATTCAAATAATCCAAATACTTATAATATTAAAGTATTTTTTTTACAATTTTATTTTAATAATTATTTAAATTTCCACAAAAATAAAAAAACTTAATAGAGAACAATACAAAAAAATGCAAGCGCAACTTATGTATGCCTGCACAATCAAAACTGTGTCATTGACAAGCAGAATCGAAACCGGTGCCAATTCTGCAGATATGTCAAATGTATCAAAGTGGGAATGGTGAAAGAAAGTAAGTTGTTTCTTTTCAAGTGATTTTTTCATGAAATAAAAACAATTGTCAAAAAAAATTTAAAAATAATAATGTGAATATGTTGAAAATTTTCAAAATTATTTGACAGTGACCAAACAGTTATACAGGAAAGCCATTCCCTAAATCTAAACTGCTGCTGACAGAGGAAAGAAAAGGAGCCATAATATTGTATCGAAAAATTGATTTAAATTAATAAAAAGATTGGTTTAGTCTGAAATAAAGATAAAAATGAAAATGAAATGATCATTGGCGAATAGAATCAAAGACTAAAAATTTAGGATATAAAATAAATCTATGTAATAGGAAACTAAAAGCAGAAATGTAAAAGTAGTGCTAAATATGTTTAATAATAAATGAAAACACCAATCCAAAATATATATTCAGCTACAATATATTTCGACAGATTTCTGTCTTCGTCAGGTAGTCTTGAACTTTAAACTATTTAGAATAAACCATTTTTATTTAAACAAATTTCTGCTTTTAAATTCTCAAATTATTTTATCAAAAATCAAAAATCTTGCTTTGATAAATCACAAATTCTACATAATTTAAAAAGAGTCAATTTTGTGTGATTCTTTTAATCAATATTAAAAATATTAATATAATCCTGGGAGTTGATTTTCGAAACGATCAGAGACATTCAACAAATTAAAATAAATTAATTATGTCAATTAAAACATTATAATATTTAAATAATATCATTATATTACCTTTATTATTATTAGCGCTCTTTTTAAATTTGAAGAATTTTGCTGCATTTATTTCTTACTCTATTAATCATTATATCAAACAAAGATACATTTAACAACACAATACACAAAATTATATATATGTATATATATATATATAAACACATAGTGTTATATACCAAAATATTCCTTTAAAATAACTTTTTATGTAAAGAATAATGATTTTCTAATATGTAATTTCGCATTAATAATTTACTTGTGATAAATAATTAGTTGTAAGAAAAGAGAGTCTGAAGGGTCGACGAGGGAGACTGTCTTCAAAAGTGAAAATGAAAAACAGTGGTGCTCAATCGGTTTATACAGTTGTCAATTTGCTTTCTACCATCAAAGCAGCAGTTGACATTTCGGAACCAAGGGGCTTAGAAAAGGTAATAAACTGTGAAATGACACATAAATTTAAAAATAAAAAATATAGTTAACCCTAAAAGAATTACATTCAATTGAAAGATTTCAAAAGAAAATTAAATTCGATGATATTTTATCGTATGTGACAAATGAACTTCATGAATCCCTCAAAGTGGTGAAACAATTCGCTGAAAAAATTATTGGTTTCAATACTTTATCAAAAAGAGATCAAACGCTTATTTTGGTTTTAAATGGACTGGAGTTTATAACTCTTCGAGCAGCATTAAGGTAGTGAATGAATTACATTTTTTGTTTTGTTTAAATATGAGTTCATATTTATTCTATTACATAAAAAAGAAAATTGTTATGTATAAATTGTCACAGATATTTAACTACACGATAATTTTAGTTATAAACAAGAAAAATATTTACTAATTTGGAAGTATTAGGAATTTGAAATGATTAAAACAATATTTAATAATTTTTTAATTTTAAAGTTTAAATTTATTACCATTCGTATGTCAATTATTAAAAATTATTATATTAAAAAAGAAAGGATAATAATTTTATTTACGAGCTAAATGAAGACATAAATAAATCTTTATAATTGTTATGCTCCTGCTAGGGTTAGCAATTTAATTATGAATAGTTTCAAATATTTCCGGTTTAAATTTAGTATTTTACTTTTGTATCATCAGAAATGTAATATATTATTATAAATGTCGTTTGGAGCTGGTAATATATCATAAATACGTAAACTTTTCATCACTTTTATAAAATGTCTTTAAATTACTTTTTTTCTCAAATTATACATCTATCCCAGTTCATTAACAACTTCTATGATAGAAGTTTGGATGAATATCTTTTATGAGCTTCTTCATAATAATCTCTCAACTAATATGAGGTTACTGCATTTTGCATTCATAGCATTAACTCACAGGTCAAGTTTTCCGTTTTGAGTACTCATTGAGTATCTAGTACAATAATAATTTGCAATCATGAATAAAGTTCGTAACCCCACGAACTTTCACCGCTCATACTTTCATTGAATTGAAATTATTTCATTAATTTATCATTTCTTTTCCTTCTCAATTTTATGCCATTGAAATATCGCATATGTTTAAGATTATTCAGTGACTATCTGACAACCTCAAAAACGTTGCAGGATTCCACAAGAGGGACGATTATCCTAGACAATGGATGCATTTTGACGAAATCGTTTTTGTCTCGATCAATCTTTTCTTCATGGTCCGTCCAAACTCAGGAACTTTCTACTCAGTTGACATTTTTGCATAATAATGACAAAGAAATTGTTAACGGAATACTGGCCGTTACCCTACTTAAAGTAGAGATCGATTCAGAAGGTACTTTTTTATTAAAAAGAAAATAATATTTTTATATTTTATTAATTTTCTTGTGAAATTAAGGGAAACACCATTGAACAGGCACATATATGAAGTTGACCGAAAAATATTTTCAAAATAAAACGCATATCAATAAGCAAGACTTCTGCTGTGACTGTTAAACAATTCAAAGTTTGGTAAATTCTAAAATCTATTTTATGACATAACATTTTTTGTATTTTTCTCTTTAGAATCGAAGACTAAATGTAATAATTAACATGAAATATGAGACATGATTCACATATACATTAACATACAAACACACAAAACTATTCATGATAATTATTAATTAGGTAATTTAATTATTAGATTACTTATTGTGACCATTAAACAATTGTTAAAATTGTTAAAGATGAGACTAAAAGAGAAATAAGTGGAACGAGGTTGATACCAAAAATCAAACTGATTTGTATGGATATGTAGAAAATTCATCGGAGTTTAAAGAATAAAGAAGCATTAAATGTGGGAAGTGAAAGTAGGAATTTCAATTCGATAAATGAATGAAAATAAATTATTTGTTTTAATTATTGGAAACGAATTAAGTATATACAGAAAGAGTGCAACTACATTAGATTAAGCAGCTAGAAACGATTAGTTAAACAACAGGCAAAATTATATATGGTGAGGCAAACTTCAGAAAATTCGAATTGACAATATTTGTAGAAAAATTAGAAAAATAAAAGAGAACTTTAGATAAGGGTTTATGAATATTATCTAAATTTTTGCTCAACAAAAATGATGATGATGATGATGATTATGATTATGATGATGATGGTGATGATAATGATGATGATAATAATAATAATAAAAATAGTAATAACAATATTATAAGAACTTTTTTTGTTTTTCTCCACTAATTTCTTTATAAGTGACATAATATTTTCTACAAAATCTGATTCATAGTCAAATTTTGTAGAAAATATTAAGTAATAACAATAATAATAATATTAATAATAATACTATACATTAATTGATATCCAGTACATTTACCAATAGCATACTAGTTTCGAGCAAATGGCTCTCATCAGTACTATGCGGGAGGCCCTCAGATTTCTCTTCGCGCTATGTAAGTGTAAAAACAGTGTCAAATTAACACTGTTATACACTTATCCTGATGCTTATCAAATATACTTATCAAATAAGTTTGCAAAGTTTGGATTTAAGGCAAGAAATAAGACGAATCACTTGAAACCATGATAGATACAATCTTAACTCTGCGAACTAAAAGTTCAACACAGAAACTAGTAACAAGCTATCAGACTACCAAACAACTTGAAAAACTTAATTTTATTAATCACTGTCTGATTCTAATCAAAGAATATACGATACATTAAGTGATATCCAGTACAATACCCAATAATAATAATAATAATAATAATAATAATAATAATAATAATAATAATAATAATAATAATAATAATAATAATAATAATAATAATAATAATAATAATAATAATAATGCTAATAATAATAATAATAATAATAATAATAATAAGTTTTTATTTGAATCTTGTTTGTAACATTTATGCTATTGTTCCAATTAATTATTAAACAACAAAATAAATTTCAAATCACAATGTAATTTAAAAAAAAAATTTAATGAAGTAATTTTTAAGTTTAAAAGTCGAAATAAATTAATATTTTATATTTTTAGAAAGCAAACAACTTGAAGATGCAAGTCTTGTGTATTCTTTACGTCACAGATATATTGAAGTGTTAAAAACGTATTGTAATTCAAAAATGATGTTGGATTCAAATATATCTCCTACTAATAAATCAAACAAGAAATCATTTTCTCTATCATCAAAGCAATTAAAACAAAAAAATCCTATATCAGACCCAAAATTTTTGTCAAAGTTGCTTGACAAACAAATCAACGTACAATCTATTGTAAAAAATCACCTTTTAAAACCGATAATCAAACAGTATTTCAATACGGATAATATCAGTGATTGTGATAAAGTATTCACGGATTTACTCTCTGGACAGGAAATAATATCTTTCTGTCCGAAGTGGTTGTTTAAATTAATCGCATACAAAACTATGCCCCATCTTTGTATTCAGCAGTTATAGACCTGAGCTTATATACATGTGTACATTCTTGCCAGTATTCAAAGAGGGGTTCTCAATGAGTAACTACGTTTGAGTCGCTTTTTAGCTGTTTTGCGAGTAGACATGTTTCAATACATTATTTTGTAGATTTTTTAGTTTTATTTTTTATAAAGATACAAATACTTCTGAAAACAAATATAAATTCGCTTTAGTGTGTTTATACTTTCTTGATTTACTTCTGATTGTGCATTTTTAAAAATGCGTCATTTGTATTTCACTTGAAAATTCAATACCGAAAATTTGTGTTAAATTAATTATCAATACATTTACTCACAGGCTAGATATTGTATAATACTTAAGGCATTCAGCTGAGTTTTTGTGAATTTCAACCTTTCCTTTAAAGCGTTTGAAAAAGCCTTCTGCAAATTTTATAGAACACTTCATCCTCTCATTTCTATCTAGTTTAGGCTCATTTTCAGGCATTGATTCGCGCATCCATGTAATTTCCTTTGCTACATTTTGAAAGTTTGCATGAACAGATCAGACAATTATCGATATAGTCGAAGAGCCAGAAATATGAAGAAGCAAAATCTGGCAAGTACAACATACGGCGTTTTAATGTAAATTCCTGTTTTTTTTTACAGAAACGTTACTGCCGGCTAAGAAACATGAGTAGAATATAGATTTTTGACATCCATATGTGGTCTTTGCATTTTTATGGTTCAAACCAATGACTTTAAACATACTTTAAGCAATAGGTTAAATGAATTTTGCCTGAATCATCTTAAAATTGGTTCCTTTTATCATTTACCGTTCGAATTAATCACGTCTCACTATGGTTCTTGTGTGTTCTCATTCTTTTGCTCAACGTTTGTTTGACTGTTTGCTGTCATAGCATCACCAATCCCTCAAGTCTTACTTTTGAATTTGTTCAATTTTTTATACAGATTTAAAAACAGTGGTTCTTACCTTTTGCACTCATAGTATGGGATACATAGCGCGATGTGATCTTTCGAATGTTTAATTAATAGTGGATTATATTATTTTTTGTTCCACGATAAAGTAATGCCTCAGCTTAGATATCATCATAATTTGAGAATAGATTTTCATATAAAATGGGACGAACAAACTCAATATTTGCTGTTGTTTTCAGTAATTTTGATTGATGACGCGATCCTCAACTTTAACCGTGGTTGGTCCCAGTAAAAACTGAGGAAATCGCTTTGGATAGATGTTGGGTGAAAGTCGAGTTTATATGAAATGAGAATATAGAATCTTATATTTTCTTTTTGTTATTTTTCAATTTTTAAAGGAGTCTTGTTTCAAACAATGAGCATTTAAAATCAATGTATATCAACCTTTAGTGTTATGCATAATTTTAGAGCTAAATAAATACAGTTTTAAAATCAGTAAAAAAAATCGTTTAATTTTGTCTTATAAGTCAGCTATATTTAAAGAGTTACAAGACTTATTAAATGCCATGAGTATATAAATTTAAAATGTTGGCAATTACATCAAACTCATTTTTAAGAGAATTGATTTCCATCATAAGATTTATTTTATAAAAAGTACCAAAAAATCAATTATTTAAACACAATGTAAATTAAGTATCTTAAATTTATTAATCACTGATTTTATTAAGTCTGATTCTAATCAAAGAATATACGATACATTAAGCGATATCCAGTACAATTCCCAATAGCATGCTAGTTTCGAACTAATGGCTCTCATCAGATTTCCTTTAGCACCAGGTAAGTGTAAAAACAATGTCAAGTTAACACAGTTATACACTCATCTGATGCACTGGAAATTTGCAAAGTTTGGAATTAAAGCTAGAAAAAAGACGAATCTTTATACTGAAACCGTGATATATACAATCTTACCTCTGTGAACTTCAAATTCAACACAGAAACTGGTAACAAGCTATCAGACTACCAAAACCACTTGAAAAACTTAATTTTATTAATCACTACATCATAACTCTGGCTAAAACCTTTCCTTTTTCCATACATACAATAGATTAAAACTAAAAACAAATCTATTTTTTTCATTTTCAAAATGAATTGTCTCACATTCAAAAAATTATTCATTTTTGATGATCAGTTCATTTCAGATCTCTCAAATATTATCAAAAGTAAGTATGTTATATATTAGCTACATTAATTTTGGTATTACTTGTATCCATAAAGGTTAAATTAAATATATGAACTATTAAATTTTATTAATTCAAAAATAATAATATTGTAATTATTAAAACAAAGCTTCCGAGAACAATATTTCAATGCAGTAATGTATAAATAAGGGTTTCAACAAACCACGTCGAACTAGAACATACTCACACAAATTTAAGTTAATTTGTTATTTATTAGATTGTTAAAAATTTAATTTAATTAATCACTTTAATTGATTAAATAGCATTACCACATTATACTAGGATAACACAATTTTTTACTGATTGAAAGAAATGAAGATTAACAAAATTATAAATGTAAATGGTTAAAAAATGCAGAAAAGAAGGTTTTAGTAAAAAAAACTGTAGTGACACCTAAATTAAATTAACCATAAATTAGCTAAATTAAATTAACCATGTCAGAATCTGTGCATAAGATTTAGAGTGTCCTAACCCTGTTGTTTAAAAATGTTAAACGTTGTAATTATTTATCGAGGTAGATGAAAATCGAATCTATAATTAACTAACAATCAATACATGTTAAATTGCTTTATATTTTAAATTTAAATAAATTAACATTAACTGTTGGAATAATTAACTTCACAAAACCAACTAAATCACTGAAATTTCTATACACAAGAATTATTTTTATCATCATTTACTAATTTATTTATTTATATAACATTTTTTTAGGCTTTTCCAAAATAGATGATTATAAGGTATTTTAAATTATATATATGAAATTATTATTATATGTTGTATGAATGTATAATTGTATGTTGAAATCCTTACTTATTTATTAATTATTATTAAAGAACAACTCAAACAAATTAACATTTGTTTTAATATTTGTTAAAAAATAAACATAATTTGAATTACCCTTATCTTAAATTATAATATTTAATGGCTAATATGGTGATAACGGTTGTAAATTTCATCAAGTTCTCTGAAACTTATGACATCGATGCAGATGTAGATTTCATTGGAAACAAAACGGTTTTTCAAAATGACAAATATTTCAAATGATTACAAAAGTAAATTCGTCAAAGCCATTTCTTTCAATCGAAACTACCAAGATTAACGATTGATAATATACATTAAACCAAAAGGATAGGAAATACATTCACCAAAAATAAATTCCAAATAAATCCAAAAAGCTGATTTGATGAGGTGAACATTGTATTCGTTTGTTGGCCAGTTGGTCACGGAGCATTCTCATAATGTTATTAGTAGAATCGATTTGAGAAATCACAATGTTAGGAATGTTTGTTGGAGAAAACAATAATTTTTATCTAAATAAGTTCCAAAAATTTGGATTTTGAAATGAGTTGGTTTAGTCTCGAGCTGACTTGAATATGTGGAAACGAGGATTAGACAAAACAGTAATTTCACCGATTGAATTCTGGTGTTGAAAATCATAGATGAATGGTTGAAGACCTTCATTAGTTGTTTGTAAAATTTCGAATTAAAAAATGTTGCGATCATATTAAAAGTGCCAATAATCAAATATAAAAATGAAATATGTGTTATTTTTAATAACGCATTTGTAATTTCATTAAAATTTTAAAAAAATAATTAAAAATTAAATGTTGTGGGCATTACAATATATTTGAGAAAAATTGATATAATTTCAAAAATTCAAGAATTGGAATTTGTAGTAACAAATAATATAATTCCAAAATTAATAGGAGAAATAGATTTTCTTGGCAATGTAGGTTAACATCATTACTTATTAATAATAATGTTAGAAAAACTATTCAAACAAATTAACATTTATTTTAATGTTATAAAACAAACATTATTTTAATTGATCTTAGTTGAAGTTATATTATTTTATAGATCCGATTAATACTAGAAGTGATGTGGCTAATAATGATATGGATAATATAGACAAAATCATAATTCATCTAGATAAATATAACTATTGAACACACGCATTTCTGGAAAGACGCACAAAACCGAACTCATTGTTGGTACTACCTATAAATAAATTTATAGTTGTTTAATTGATTGTACAAATTTGATGTAAAATATCATTTATAATACATATATCTTATTAAATGCATTTTAAAAAATTACATAGTACACATTTTAATTATCCACAATTTTATTGAAAGTGGTGGGTTTCTGGGTTTTGATATTTTGAAACTATATGGTTGTTACCCAGACAACCCCATACAAATATTATTTCGCTTACCACTCGGCACCCGTTGCTAAGCAACGTTGGAAATGTGTTCGAGTGGGTAGATCGTCCGCAAAAAGTGAGCGTTATTGCTAATGCTATAATTGACCGAACGATCTCTGGGTCCAACGAATTGTCGATAGAAGACCTGTGCTCGCTTTTGATTCTTAGGTCCCATTATTCTCCTATCTTTTTCAAATGTTAACCTATACTCTCATATCATCTATCTTTGTGTCCATTCGCTTGGTCCTTCTCATTATTGTCCATGCTGATGATTATTCTTTGGCCTGTACACCCTTTGTTATGTTAAATACACCCACATTATATCTTTC
This sequence comes from Schmidtea mediterranea, assembly GCA_022537955.1. NCBI lineage: Eukaryota > Metazoa > Platyhelminthes > Tricladida > Dugesiidae > Schmidtea > Schmidtea mediterranea. The sequence continues at coordinate 203,430,195 of CM039679.1, read as the reverse complement.
ACCCTTATCCCTATTATAACTACATTGTTTCCCATTATTATTGCTAGCATTATTATTGTTGCCATCATATGTATTACCTTTATTAATTGTTGCTACTATTTCCTATATTATTATTTTTGTTACTATAACTACCATTATAATTATTGTTATTACCACTATGATTATTCCTACTATTATTATTATCATAATTATTATCATCGTTACTACAAATACCATGATTATTATTATTATTATCATTATGATTATTGTTATTATTATTATTATTATTATTATTATTATTATTATTATTATCACCATTACCCTTATCATTATCGTTATTATTATTAAGATTTTGTAGGGATCCGTCCTTATTCTTCAGCGTTAAAATTTTTTATTGATATACAACATTAGCCGTAATCCATCTGTATTTTTCGGTTTTCGATAAAGTATTTTTGTAAATTCGAAAATTTTAGCAGCGTTCCGCCCTTATTTTACGGTTCATCTCTATTCTACAGTTTTCGACAAAGTATTTTCATTGACTCGGAAAATTTGAGCAGCGTTCCACCCTTATTTTACGCATTTCATTTTTACGTTACTATTTTTGTTAAGTATTTGAATTAATTCGGAAAATTTGAGCAGCGTCCCGCCCATATTTTCCGCCTCAACTCAAATTAATTTATTTAATTCTTATTTAAAAACATTATTTTTCATGATTTTGGTCGTTCGGATTAATCTTTTTCCGATGGCTGTTCATTTTAACTGTTGCAACGATTTCGCGATTTGTCCCGCTACCCATTCCCTCTTTTTGTCCTTAAGATCTATGTATGTTCATATTATATTTAATGAGTGCCCACTGGACTACTCGGTGTTAGATATTTTGAGCCGATTGTTGTAAAAAATTTATGTCAATTTTACAGGAAACGGATGATGAAGGAGCAGCCAATAAACTACTCATTTACCCTCCAATTTCCACTATGTACGGATAATATTGACGTTCCGATCCCTGCGTTCCGCACGCCGGGTCTTCACGGGCACAGATCATCGGCAATATTCCACGCACTTACACGAATCTGAATACTGTATATGATTTTATTAACTTGTGATGTGTCTTTGGCTGTGGGACACCAAAAATAAAATAATAGAAAAATAAATTACCAAATGAATTAGGCAAAAACCTCGACGCATAAACTGTATATTTAGCATTTATATAAACAAATTTTAAATCGGGGATCGATGTACATAAACCAAAATAACATAACTGTAGATTAACAATCTGAAAATATTGCTACAAAACATAACTGTAGATTAATAACCTGAAAATATTAATACAAAACATAACTGTAGATTAATAACCTGAAAATATTGATAACTGTAGATTAATAACCTGAAAATCTTGCTACAAAACATAACTGTAGATTAATAACCTGAAAATATTGATAACTGTAGATTAATGATCTGAAAATATCTGAAAAAAAAATCACACAACAAAGTAAGATTTATAAAAAATGTGCATCTTAAATTTGGTTGAAATTAATACTACAACGTAGTAGTTGTAAATTTCGGAAAACACATCAGTATTTATACCTATAATTTGGCCTTAACCTTGCGTGTTAGTTTTATTGCGATTAAACAAAATTCGACTTTGAAATTATTTGTGTTATCTAAATTAAATTTTTATTTATTTCTTAATTTAAATTAGTAATTTATTTTTAACATTTTTTAAATAAATTTATTCAACCAAAAAATATTTTATTTTTATTCATTTAATTCATTAATTTTTACTTTTATATAAATGGTCATTTTACGGTCGAATTTTCTTGTTATTATGTTATTTTTTATGTAAATTTCGTGTAGTTCTTGATGCATTTTGTATTTATTTTATTTTACTTTTATGTTTTTGATTTTATATTTATTTATATTCTCTCAGATTTTAAAGTGTTTAGTTGGTGTTGTCTATTGCATTTTAAGTTATCTTGGTGCTGGGTTTTCGTGCTGTATTACTGATGCGTTTAAACAATTCTCAAGGCTATTTGTGTGCTGGCCCAACAAAAGGAATAATAAAATAAAACATACATAATTCTAATACTTTCAAGGTTAGATTTGTTTTGATTTAACAGATGACTTTTATCTAGGAGTGCCAATAATTAACAAATATATTTTCGAAATTAATGGTTTAATGGAAAAAATTAAATAAAGTTCACTTAGTAAATAATCCTGATTCAATGTGGGACACGTGTCCAGTATCGTTAAGGAGCGAAATAAATCTAACATTTTGATGGGTTTCTGGGTGTTGATTTCTTGAAACTATATGGTTGTTATCCAGACAACCCCATACAAATAACTTTCGCTTACTACTCGTGGTGGGTTACAGGGTTTCGAATCTTGCTTATCCTTCTAGTTGCCCCAGTAACGCCATACAAAATGATGCTAACTGCCACTTGGCACCCGTTGCTAGGCAACGTTGGTAATGTGTTCAAGTGGTGGATTGTCCGCAAAAATTGAGTATTATCGCTAGTACTGTAGTTGCTCGGACAACCCTCGGGTTCACGAGCTGTCGATAGAAGACCTGCGCTCGCTTTTGATCATTTGGTCCCTCGTGTGGAGATTTGAAGTTCATGCTTACTACCAAGAGAAGAATACTATCGTTTTAACGACATGAGGAGAGCATTTACGACCTTTCAATGACCCTACCATTTTAATTAATTATATGGAAAACATACAAAGCTCGATTTAATCACAAATATGGTTTCAAGGAGAAATATAGTTCGTCTGTCAAATTGATTATTCACAATGAGTTTTTGCTCAATAGTTGTTCGGCTTTGCGGCGGGCACGTTCTTTACGTCCCGGTCGTCGACTGCTGGATGGGGCAGTTGGGGAATCTTTGACAGGAGTAGGATCGTGGGTCTTCGCCTGGTAGGATAACTGGGATGGGGCGAAGATGAGCGGGTAAGTTACCGCTTGCCCCTCCCGACTCGCCGCCAGGGCGACTTCCAGTCCTCGAATTTGAGTGCGGAGACTTTGATTTAACTGGCGCTCTTCGGCCCAGCCCTTTTGAGCCGCTGTTAGGCGTTGGTAGACAGATTTTTGCCTGGTCGGGCTTGCCCAGGTAGATTTCACTTGTTGGAACTCCTTGGTCAGCTGTAAGATTTGTCCGTAAAGTGTTCGATTGCTCCGCTGTGCTCTTGATAGTTCCCGTTGTAATAACTGGGTTGGATTCATATCTATCATAAACAAAATCAAATCTAGAGATTCATATTACGAGTATCACATTAATTTTTATTTAAACCAAACTCGTATACACCGAGGAAAAACTTTACCTGGCAAAAACAACTAACAATAAGTTATGATCTTTATTAGCTAAGAATTAACATCATGAGAAAACACAACTCAATAATATTGGTTCAAAACAACACATGATTGTTATTACTGTCAGGGGAATTTGCTCACTACCCACTCTTCGGGTGTGAAGCCGGAAATGGCCATCGTCGGCCTTTTAGTGCTGCGTGTGCTGCTGGGTGAGGACTGTTGGGGGTGCCAGTATGAATTGGCAATCCGACCCGCCAGCAAATCTTCTTCTACATTTGCTAAATACTGGCGAGCTCGGGCCACCTGAGAATTCAAATCTCGCTGTTGAGCCAACAAGACCTCCAATTGTTGTTGGGCCTGCTGGAGTATTTCTTCTGACGGGCTGCATTGCGTGGATGTGCCCACTCCCAGATTTTCCCGGTCGAGGAATTGCGACGGCGGAAATTCCGGGCATCGCTCTTGGCGGTGCTGGGCCCAAGCCCATCTCCAGCGATCTGCGAGGGAGAGTGTAGCATTGAGAGCTGAAATTAAATATCGACATGGAATATGCGTTTACGGGGAAGCCTCAGAAACGTGATTATCGATATTAGTCTATTTGGAATTTGGGCTACTAGGGTTTAACACGGGTGGTGATTTCAGGTTGTGACAAGAAGATACTTCCTTCGAAATGTTTCGAGTATTTACTGTCATGGTTTTCATCATTTAAGATCTTGGGTGAGGTATTTCGTAGCTAAACCTATCATGAGTCAAAGAGGAGTCGCATTAGATTGTTTGACGTGTAAGCATCCTTATGATTCCTATCCGTTAGATGCATTTCTTAAGTGACAATAATCTCCTCGATCAATATAGTTGATGGTTCATTTGGTTACTGAAATAACCAGTCTAATTTTCCTCAATGGACTCAATTACGGGTCTATTCGTCCTAATGCATCGCCAGATTACAAATCCTATTACGGAGCTGTCCAAAATGGTGATACTGTGCACCCTACCGCCTTACGAGTGGTGCATCGTGATATAAATGGTTTATTGAAATTAATACTAATTGAAAGCGGCAAATTATTTGATAATGTTACCGAAAAATTTTACCATCAAAATTTATTTATTATTAAAAGTGATAATTATAAAAGGCAAGAATGAATTACCACTATGCATGGCGACCAGCTCCGTCAGTCCTTCTCCTTCCAAGAATGCTCCTGGTCTTTTAGCTACTCCTTCTGGTTGCGAATTAATTTCCATTATTTTGGTCGATTTGTCGGATGCTGAAATTATCGATTGTTCTAAATGAATTGGTTTATTTATCATTAACATTGATATTGTTTACGCTAGCTATTTCCGTTCCGTAACTAATTAGTGATTAATATTTCGGCGATTGACGAAAATTCGATATTTCGATCCAGTAAGTTTTGTATATTTCACCTTGGTTGTTAAGATTATCAAGTCGTTTAGAGGTTCGTCCAGCGTTTTAGTGAACTCGTCAAGGGTGATATTTAAGCACGGCAGCACAACGATCGGGTACGTGGTGAGTAGTTTAATTTGTGATTCGATTTCGCATGATTTTTTATGTCGTTATAGGGATTCAGGGTCTATTCTCTACTTGATCATTAGGATGAGCCTTCATTGCTGATCTACGATGTTATTCGCTATAGCTTGGATGATGGAGTATTTATTATGTAAGGAAGAACGGGTTTTTGACTCTTTGAAGGTTTTAGTTAATCTATTCTATTCATTACGATATCGATGGAATATATTTTCTCGTATTTGGATTGCGGAATTATCCGTTTCTTAAGTAAAGTTTTGTTCGTCTCACTTCGAATTTTATTAATAAAAATTTAATCCCGTTGATGGATATTATCTACAAAGTTAATTTATTAATAATGCGAGTTTTATTTTATATCAACGATTCAGTTAATTCAAGTTCTTTTTCCAATGACTCGGAATTAATTCTATTTTTTCAAGTAACTAATTCATTTTATTTTACTATTAAACTATGAATTAATTTGTCAATTATTTGATCATCTAATCCACGAATTACTTTAGCGATAGTCAATTATTTTCCTTGCTTAAATCCTGGAATTGGCTACTCAATAAGCTACTTCGTTTTTAACTAATAATTCCATTACATGCTTTTACTCAATTGTTACCACATTTTATTAAAACTAATTTGATCCATGATTTACTGGTTGTTGCTTTAATGTTTATCAATGATTATAATAACTTAATCACTTTACTCTTACTAAATTATAACAATTTGATGAAGGAACTACTCTAATCGTAAGAAATAAATCACTTTACTTGCTATCATATCTATAATCAATAGTTATCATGATTTAATTTAACCGAATCGTTGATTTATTCATTTAATAAAAAATTTTTACTAATTTAGTTCAAAATATGAAGTCAGTTTAATCATATCAACGTTTTTCGTTTAATTTATTTCGAAATCTTAGTTCAACGTAGTTATATCAATGATTTCACTTCAATTGATTCCAGTACCCGTTCCCTTTAGTAGACCTTAGGCGCATATTGTGTTTATATTATATTTACTGAGTGCCCACTGGACTACTCGGTGTGATGATTTTGAGCCGTATGTAATATAAATTTAGGTCGATTTTACAGAAATGAGAAACGAGGAAGTAGCCAGAGACTTCTTCCTTATTTCTCTTTTCAGCTATAGAGATAATATTGACGTTACGACCCCTGCGTTCCGCACGCTGAGTCTTCACGGGTACATATCATTGGCGATTTTCCACGCACTTACATGCATCTGTACTATGTAGATTTTGCTTTCTTGCGTTATGTGTTGGCTGTGGGCCGGAAAATTTTCGACAGAAAAATTTTAATTTAATTTATTTAAATATAAAACAATGTGTTAATATTAGTAATATTTATTAATTATAAATAAAAATGAACATAGTTACCATCAATCGCCAATCCATAAAATACAATAGCATAAAACAAAATACCTCTCCCCCCACACCGACATCCGAGCAGAGCTCTGACGAGGTTGCAAGGATACGATGTGGAGAGAGGGTTCCAAAAGGAACATTTCTCACCTAAAAATGAGTTGAATGGCTTCAAAACAAATTCAAAATTTCAAAATGGTTTGTTTCGAAAACGGTTTTAGTTTTGAAAAATGGTTTTACAAACGATTTCAAAAATGGTTAAATTTAGTGTGAAAATGGATCAGTATATATACCTATTTTTCTCGCATGTTAAATTTGATGCAGTAAAACAAAATTCGACCTTGTTATTTTCTAGTAAATTCTATTCTTTAATTTTATTATTTTTTGATTTACTTTAATAATTTTTTATTTAGAATTTTTATTGAATTATTACTAATTCAAATTTTTTGATTTAAATTTCACTTTAATGAACTTTTATTAATTTTTCAATTTTTGTCGAATTGGTTGTGTTTTCTTGTTATATTTGTGTTGGTATCGTGCGGGTCTTGGTGCGTTTTGTTATTATTTTAATTTATTTTTATGTTTATTATTTTATTTTTAATTCCCTTTTTTCTCATATTTTATAGGGTTTAATTGATGTTTAATAGGTTTATTTAAATTTGCATGTTATATTTGCGTGTGTGTTACTGATCCATTTAAACATTCCTCAAGGCCGTTTACGTTCTGGCCCAACACTCGGCAACCGTTGCTAAGCAACGTTGGAACTGTATTCGAGTGGGTGGATCGTCCGCAAAAAGTGAGCGCTATTGCTAATGCTATAATTGACCGAACGATCCATGGGTCCAACGAGCTGCCGATAGAAGGCCTGTGCTCGATTTCGATTTTTAGGTCCAATTTGTCTCCTATCTCCTTTAAAGATTAACCTATACTCTCATATCACTTATCTTTATGTCTGTTCGTTTAGTCCTTCCTATCGTTTTCCGTGTTGATGATTTTTCTATGGCCTGTAAACCCTTCATTATATTAAACATTCAAATAGTATCTCTCTTACTCTCATCCCTATTATAACTACTATGTCCCCTATTATTGTTACTAGCATCATCATGGTTACTATGTATTATTCTAATCCATGATCATTGCTATTACTATTATTATTATTATTATTATTATTATTATTATTATTATTATTAGTATTAGTATTAGTATTATTATTATTATTATTATTATTATTATTATTATTATTATTATTATTATTATTATTATTATTATTATTATTATTATTATTATTATTATTATTATTATTATTACCATTATCCTTACTATTATCATTACTATTACCATTGTTATTAATAAATTTTTAGTAGGGATTCTTCCTTATTCCTCAGCTTTGTAAAAATGCTTTACTTATATAAAAATTTAGCCGTACTCCATCCTTATTCTACTGTTTTCGATTAAGTATTTTCATTAATTCAAAAAATTTGAGCAGCGTTCCGCCCTTATTTTACAGTTTTATCCGGATATTCTATCAATTATTGAGCCGTATTCTACTTTTACTTTGCTATTTTTGATAAGTATTTTAATTGATTTTTGCAGCGAACGCCCTTATTTTACAGTTTTATAATAATCTTATACCAACAGTTGAGCCGCATTCCACTCTTATTTTTCTATTTTCAATAAGTATTTTAATGGATTCGGAAAATTTGAGCAGCGTTCCGCTCTTATTTTACAGTTTTATGATGAATGTTTTAATTATTTCCGAAGATTTGCGAAGCGTTCTGCCCATACTTTCCGTCTCAATTCAACGCAATTTATTTAAATTCTTATATATTATTTAAAACATTATTTTTCATGATTTTAGTCGTTCGGATTAATCTTTTTCCGATGGCTATTCATTTTAATTGTTGCAACGATTTCGCAATTTTATCCACTACCCTTTCCTTTTCTTTGTCCTTATGATCTATGTATGTTCATATTACATTTAATGAGTGCCCACTGGACTACTCAGTGTTACTGATTTTTATCCGATTGTTGTTAAAAATGTTATGTCGATTTTATCGAAATTAAGTGCAAGAAAGTTGAGCCAAAAGACCCACTCTCAAGCTACTCTCTTTAGCTATTTAGTTCAGTGATTTGACGTTTGAGTTCCTGCGTTCTGACGCCAGAACCTTCACGAGCACGACTTTTAGCGGACTTACACCGCACTTACACAGTTCGATAGTTATGTGTAATTTTACTTCCTTGCTTTATGTTTGGCTGTGGACCAAAAAAGAAAAAAATAAATTTTACCATATCAGTTGAGTCAAAGTTTCGGGCATAGTACTGTTTATTCGACATGACATATTTCACATAGTAATCGGACGTTTATTGGCATCATCATTGTTCATCGCTTCATCACAATACCTTTAATCAAATTGGTCAATAAATTCATAAACATTCGTGCATATAGTTTCATGATTGGTCAAAAAATTCATTAAGCATTTATCTATATCGCTTCCTACGGCAATGTACAGCAACTGAAAGTTTGCCTGAAAGCATGGCTTTCAGTTGGAACACACACCAACTCAATTTAGACTTCAATTTCTTCTGAAAAATAAGACTGAAAATTCAGTCTGAAAAATAAGCTAAGTTTGCAACAAATTTTTGTGTTAATTTGTCAAAACACATCAGTATATATACCTATAATTTGACCTTAACCTTGCGTGTTATTTTTATTGTGAATAAACAAATTTGAACTTGAAATTATTTGTGTTATCTAAATTATATTTTTTATTATTTTCTTAATTTAAATTGGTAATTTATTTTTAACATTTTTAATTAAATTTATTCAGACAAAAATATTTTATTTTTATTCATTTAATTCATTAATTTTTACTTTTATATAAATGGTCATTTTACGGTCAAATTTTCTTGTTATTTTTTATGTAGATTTCGTGCGGTTCTTGATGAATTTGTATTTATTTTTATTTCATTTTTATGTTTTTGATTTTATATTTATTGATGTTCTCTCAGATTTTAAAGTGTTTAGTTGGTGGTGTATATTGTATTTTAAGTTATCTTGGTACTTGGTTTTCGTGCTGTATTACTGATGCATTTAAACAATTTTCAAGGCCGTTTGTGTTCTGGCCCAAAAATTTGTACATAGGCAATAAGAAAAAAAATAAAGTGCTTTAAAATTAAATTTTAATAAATAATACGATATAAAAATATTTACCAGTTAAAAAGCAATTAGTATTAAATTAGTAGTTCCTAAATTCGGCGTTGAATGTAGTGGGTAAAAAGGAAATTCGGTCCATTTCCTGATTTTCCATTATTACAGCCATCTTAAAAAGTAAACTGGACAACTAATATGCTTTAAACGGGGGAAACTGAAACAAAATAGTGTTGAAAATTTTTGATTTGCAAATTAGGCGGTTTTAAAGCATCTGAGAACCTATGTTATAGATAAACAAATCAAGAATTCAACTTGGTGCTAACATCCAAATTACAATGAAAACCGACAGTAATCACTAAGTTTCTTAAAATGCTAAGTGATGTGACATAAAAACGTACTCAAAATATTTGGTGCACTAAAAGTCATTGAAAGTTGTGTAGTTATGAAGAACAGATAAATACCGTAATTAAAGCATTGATACTTAATTAAAAAAAAGTTCATCTGTTTTAAAAATTAGGGTATAAATGACATGAAAAAAATAAAAATATTTAATAAATTGAAATGTTAAGCAATAATTGTAGACATTATGATATTTCCAAATTGTTTTAATTGTTAAAAACTATTACTGTAATTTCCCACAAAATTCCCACTGGTTATACCTTATTTTACAAACCCCTTTTGGTGGTGAGGGGGATATCAATTGGTTTTTACTGATTTGGTTTAGGTTAGCCGGTAATACACGTCTGCGGGAAATACGAACGAAAATACGTTCATTTACTTGAGAAAACGTTAAAACTAGAACATAATAATAACTGTAACAAAATGTTTATATAATAAAATTATAATATAAAATTTTATTAAAAAATGAATTCAACTTAAAATTTATTGTTACGAAATTTTTGAAGAAAATCGACGTATCATACAATACGTTTGCACAAGGGTTTATCTATATCTACAAACAAATAAATTTGATTAATTCAATTAAAAATAAATAAAATAAAGTTCCGAAAAACATTTTTAATGCAATCAACTTTTACACAAAAAGATAAATTCGACAATAAATTGAACTTATTCAATATTTTGAAATGATTTTAAATATATACAAGTATACAAGGATCAAGGAAGAAACCTCTGAAGAATTGTCTTTGAATAAATTTAAAATTTAACTCCGAAAGTTTCAAAATTCAATTAAATTGAACTAGTTTTACAAATTCGAATATAAAATTTGTATTATAATATTATAGCGAAAAATGGCAATAAAAGGGGTGCCAGAGAAATATTATCATATATGCAGTTTTTTGTATAATAATACATATGTTTAAAGGTAAAATACAATATCAAGCGTTCTGAAACGGAACGACGTAAAATCTTGAAAATAGTTCTTAAATTTCAGTAAGAATATTCTCATTAAATTAGGTTTTTACTCTGCCCTAAAATTTTCATTTTTCTCTATCAAATATTAAAAATTGAATAATTTAAAGTTTTGTCGAAATAATAATTTTCGTCTTCATTTATCTAAACGGTCGTCTTTCGACGGTTCATCTTCAGATATTCACTTTATCACGAAAGTGAAACACTATTTTATATTGTAATTTTTTTTAAGATTATCAAGTAATAGTTATTAAAATTAAGTAACAGTTGAGGGTTTACTCTTCTATATTTGATTATTATATAACAATGAATTCACTGCGCAAAATAATTCACATAAAATGACGACTATCACGATTATGAATAAACGTTCCTGTAAATAAAAGTATGGAGGATTTACATATTTTATATGAATAGTAGTGACCATCATTATTAAACAGTTACATAAATTACTTCAATCTACATTTGGATTATTTTAAAGGATATATTACAGTTCTTTAAGTGTTAGAATATAATCCAGAAATCATTATTTATTGTTTACTAATATGCATTCTGCCACAGACCCAAATTATCCAATACTTTTGAGAGAAGCAAGCCCCACACGAAGTTCCTTGCCAGACCTCAATTTGCTCAATCGCTCATATTTTTGTCAAACAAAACCATAAATTAGGAAACGCGTTTATAAACTTTAGAAATAATTTAAATCAACTCTTTCAGCATGGACTATTTTTAATTAGAAATTTCATGAAGTCAAATTATTTTAGAAGTTTGTGTAACCGGAAGACCATCGTCAATGTAGAAAGCTTGATAATTATTGCACGTAATGATCAACATATATTTACATCATAATACACAAGTAATACGTTCCCAATAATTTTTGAAACCGTTAGATAACACTTTTAAATTGTAAATGTCTATTTTCAACTTGAATGCCTTATTACACTCAATAATATTACATTTTCCACAAAATGCTTTCGAACACGTGTACGGAGATGACGCAAGGTATTTATTATATATGTGATTATATACCCATTACAGTAAAACCAATATACGAGATCAGAACATCAACCAAACAATGTCACCGTTTTATTTCTGAAAATGCCCCAAATTTTACAAGACTTTGAAACAATTTAATCATCGACATTTCAATATTTTTTCATAAATAGCTTTATTCTAATTTCCAGGTCTCAGAAAATGGTAAAACTATAATAGAAACAACACCAGCAGACCAGCCACTTTCATTATTCTTAACAAATTTATCATTATTCTTATCATACCTATGCAGTTGATAATTATAAATCATATCCATTCCAATACTTTCCATATTAATCAAAGTAACTTATTTAATTACAGAGGAATTCGCATCTTAGTAAGTCGGAAAATTTCAGAAAAAACTCGATAATTTGCCAATTTACCCTTTGAAGTTTGCCTTCTCAAAGTATCAGATAATTGATTTACAATAATCTTTTCAAGTGGTCATTACTTATTAACAATATTTCACCTATAACACATTCAAAAATTTATTAAAAATTTTAATAAAATTTTAAAATGAAACAAATCTATTTTACTTCTTTAACCCGTATTGTGCTCAATGTTCAATAACTTAATTTATGTCTTAAAGTAAAAAAAATTGTCAAAATCAAAAATATTTAAAAATTTTAAAATATATTTTTCAGAAAATGTTTTATTTGAAATGAATTGATTATTTAAATTAAATTTATATTTTTTTGTAATTTTTTTATTAAATCTAAAATATCTAGTTTTTTTTATCCTAGCTGAAGGTGACAGGAAAGCTATCGAAGTATATCATAAACGTATGTTTGAGTAGTGCTTTCTATTAATCAAATCATTTTTAATTAAATGTAACCACAATATTGATTGGCACTATATATTTATTGGTAATACTAAACTTTTTAGATTCTCGACTAGAGTAAGGTATGTAGAGGCTCAAAGCTTGGTCCAATGCAATACCATAAGAAAAAATTGTCTCTATAAGTTAATTTTCGTGAATCCCAAATCTCTGCCTTCAAAAAACTTGAAATGAATCTACTACACAATATCCTGATTCCAAATTGATGCAACATAAGTTGTTTTGTTCTTTTGTACACAATTAGCTAACAGACAACTAAGATATATATTGTAAATATGAGATATGTGGAAGTTTAAATTTTATGATGAATTAAACGGCAGTTTATGAAATTCATCGCTTAAATACATAAAGCTCAAAAAACGGTCTTCAGTAATTAGACATAAAATGTTTATGAAAATATACGATATTCGGGCTGAAAGAGTTAATAAAAAATGAATTTGATTTGCTTATTTAAGATTTTATTATAATGATAAATAAATATTTTATAGACAAAATGAGAAAACTGTTCTGACACATTATTGGCTTATGTATTATGAAAATAACATACTTTGTTTTTAACATCTGTCAATGTTGTCATAGACGTTGCCTTTTTCAGATTCATATTTCGCCTAAATAAAATTCAATATCAAATAACTAAACATTAGCTTTCTAGGTCACAATGTCAAAAAGATACATGCAATATGAACTTTTTCACAACATGTACATTTTCACAACATGCAAGACAACATCAAACGTTACATGAAATTTTGTTAAGATTTCACGGAGTGTATTTCTGAATCATGTATATAGATATATACATGTTAATATTAAATTTTGTTCATATGGCACAAGTTAAAATTGCATTTAGGCATGAAAGATTTTATAATAAAGCAATACAATGAATAACACAGATAGCAGCAAGAGGCAGCAGCAAATATTACCGAAGAGAATTTTGGACACCATATTTCTTAGGAAACTAGCAATTTAATAAATATTTTATGAAGATTAATCATTTAGTCAATACTAAAAAATAATTTTCAGAATGAAATCCATGAAAATTTTTAATTTAAAAAATAATTTAAAATTTAAAATATTATTATTTCAAGAAAAATCGAAATTAAATAAGTAATTGAAAATTATAATTAGGATGAAATTACAGTCACAGCCACAAGTATGTTTATATTCATTAAAAATTAGAAATAGGTGGCCCAAGAATAACGTCACGTATTTTTAGCTCATTTTTGACACCTTTCTAATCCTCGCCAAAGAATTATACTCCCTTCAGATATTCAGTAACCTTCCGTAAAAAATATTAATTGTAAATTAAATCAATGGGCTCTCCAAACATACTGATGCGCTCAGTAATCAGAACGATTAAAATATAATATATCACTGTGCGTGTAACAAAATGTAAATAATCAAAAATATAAAAATGTGTTGATGTTTGATGGGACGTCACATTTCTAAAACACCTTAGGTGCGTGATGTAATTTTTGGAACAGCCTTAAATATCAAATATGTACGATGGCATTATGTCAAATCAAAGACGGCTGCTGAGTGCCATTAAATGGTCTCAAAAGAAATTATGAAAAAATTGTCTTAATGTGCAGACATTTTTTGTTAATTAAAATAATATTCCATTGTCGCCCTCGTATATTATATTGCAAGCAGATATAACATCTCGGCCAATAAGGAGATTTCTGTAAGTTCCACCCTAAGTACTTTGAAGAAAATATAGTTTTAGAAGTTTAGTAGCGAAGGAAAGACCATTTTTAAATTAACAGTTTGTAGTGCCTCAAAAATTAAAATCTCTTTTTTTTAAAAACTATTAAATTAAATTTATAAAATGATAATGAATAAAAATGTTGTTTTAATATTCTCCGGTCATTTTTTTACAAATATTTTCATAAACTTAATCTATTATAAGCAAGTGCAAACATTGATAATAATGCCAACTAGGATTGAAATTGCTTTATTTCTAAACTTCGAAATGACTGCATATATTCAAAATTTAGTAGTTTTAAATATTATATAGAATTTCGCACCTGATTATGCCAAAACTACTTCTATAAGATTGAAGTTAATTGATTATTATTGGTTATATATGTTTTGTTAACTGGAATTGTGTAATTTCTCTATTGTTATATTATTGGAATGCATCCTACTCTGGATTCATTTATTGCGTAGCGTCATTTGGTCTAGCCTCATGCTTAAAAATGCAAATCTATCCTCAAAATGAAACCAGTTTCAATGGAATATCTTATTTAATTTTTATGATGTTCGTGTAATATATAATTATTTTCTTTTGGTATTTTTTAATTCACTTAACAGTTAATGTAATATTCAAAGATGAGGCTCTGGTATATTTTCGCTACCAATTATTACAACCAAAATATTGTCTTAGACAATGAATATTTTACCTTAATATACGTGTTTCTAATTAAACCATTTGGGTAAGCATGCTTTGGACGAGCACCGTGCATTGGAAGATTTTCGAATGCATTTTAGTGCAATATATACATTTCTTTATTAATTAGTTTTTAAAACTAAATAACATGAAATATTTTTTAATTAGATTTAACATTCGTATATAGTGGTGAATTTAAAAAATATTAAATTTGAATTTTAAAAATTAATATATAAAAAAGGAAAATTTTAATATAGACTATACTTAAAAGCGTTCATATTTACTTTATATATATATCTAATTTGCTTGCAGTAAGAATAATATATATAGTAATAAAATGAATAAAAAATTTAATTAAATACAAAAATTATAAATGACATTAAGTTATTGTTATTTTGCAGACCATTTGTTAAACCATACATCTCAAGTAACTTTAACTTTTATCATTACTATTTTCAAGATAATCTTTAAGCAAAAACAAGATATTTTCATTCACAAGTTTCTTTAAATTACCGAGTCTCATTAATTTCATTTAAAAGTTGCTAAAATTCTAAGATTTCCAAAAATATTTTGATGCACGATAGAATAAATGAATTTTATGAAAAGGAGGCTGTATTTAAAATTTAACATGTCATATGTCCCGTTTAAAAGATTTCAAAAATTGCAGTATAAATAAATTGTTACAATAAATAAACGCCAAGTCCCAGTCAGAATGACATTCCCTAATAAGCACATCAACATTAAGTACGACTTGACTAATTTTGACATCGTTAATATTTCATGTCGCACTATTTAATAATATTATTATAAAAACGATTTATAATAAAGTATTTAATCGGGTAAAAGTTTTAAAAATGATTAAAAATAGTGATGCTCAATTTTTTCATGAAAAATCTTTATAAGTAAAAAAGTTTCAGTGAATAAATGGGAGATAAAATAAATTTATAACCAAAGTAAGTTAAGAAAATAACAGTGACTAAAACTGTTACAGTTATTTATTTATATTTATATAAAAACAAAGACTAACCTTTGATTCAATGATTGTAATAGGAGTTTTATATAAATATGGAGATAAATGCATCGGTAACTTGGATTTAATCGGCAAATTGGATTGCCTTGAATATTCTGGAAGCCTGAGTAAACTTGATGAACTATCTATATTTGAATTAGTAGAGGATGAGGAATCTAATAATAAAAACGGAGATTTGTGTAGAGCTCTCTGGCTAGACAGGTTAGATGTCGACCGTTTACTCGGACTTGGTGTTCGATACCAAAACGTTTGTGATTTATCATTTTGACTAGATGTATACAGATCACTTTGTGTAAGTGAACTTTCATATGATATCCATTTTATATCCTTTTCATATTTACTAAGCTAATAAATTTATAAATTAAATTAACATGATATACTAAATTATCGATCTGTAAAATTATTATTAACAGACATTTTAATAAACATGCATAAAACAAGCACGCGACAACAAATAACGCATAACTTATAAGAATGCATAAAATAAATATTTGTCTAAAATTGTTCATAAATTACTTACAGCTCGACCAGCCCAGATAAGCCATTCTTCAATGATGTTCCCCGCAGTTTCTTTATTTTCACGGAAATAAAGAGATGCCAATAATTTTAAAGCATTCAAGAGAACTAGTCTATATGATATAAAATTAAATATAAATAAAAAATTAATAATTATAAATATTGATAGATTAAGAAACTTTCACCGGCAATAGTGATTATGAAATTTAAGAATGGTAATAGTGTTAATTTTATATTATACTTATTAAATATCTTATTTATAAAATTTTAAATATTTTTGTTTTGCCACCTTTCGTCGTATTACTTAGAATAATATTTTAATATTTATTGTTTATCATGATTTAGCATTGTTTGAATTATATAGTTAGAATATATAATTTTACAAAAGAACTGGATCAAGTGTTAGGTAATATAGTTTCAGTTATTTTTACAATATATGTATTTTAAATTGTTTTTAAAACTGTTTTTGTGAAATTTTTTAACCGCAATTAGAAATGCCGGAAAGATTTTATGAAAGCGAAGCACAAAAAGAGCAAAACAGGCCTGGAAACAGCAAATTTAAGTAGCCTTCCTGGATCATTAGATACATTTTTAAAGCGAGATGAAAATTACTTTTTTAAAAATTTTTGCACAAGGACCCACAAAAGTTGCCGCAAGGTGCTGAATATATTAAACACTAAGTATTACTTTTGTCAGTCATATTCAAGAAACCCATCGTGCGATAACATTGAAGAGTGAAAACAATAAAAGAACAAACCGTTTTACATTTGATAAAAATGTTAAGGATACATAAATAAGAAAACGAAAATATTAAATAAAATAATCGTGTCAATCGGAGAATGTGTTGTTCCGAAATTCTATAAAGACATTGAGCACAAGAAATAAAAAAATCAATAAAGCTAAACCAATAAATTCAACAAAGCCGTTCTTGATAAATAAGTATAAATGAAAAAAAACAAAAATTATTTAGGAATGAAATTTGGTTACCTTAAGAGTTGGCACGATCTAACAAACGGACTCTTAGAACAGTCGTTACATATCACGGCAGCTGTCGGAGATACCAGTAATGAATGGAAATGGCGAATTTCTTATAAAAAAATTGAATTTATCTAAGCATCATCAAATAACAACCTATAAAAGGCATAGGCACAAATGGAGACATCAGAATAAAATAGAGACGAAAATTAAGATTAAAAAATACGCTGAGTTCCAAAGTGTTTTGCAAACGTGATATTCTTCCCGATGGGTAGCAATAAGCAAGTGATTGTTGTAATATTGAATTATTTGGTTCGTTTTAAATTGATAAGCAAGTGTATTAATCAATAAAAGTTATATTGTTTGAAATTCTTTATTATTAGCAACACACTTTGGAGTCAGATAAATAATTATTAATTTCACATTTCACCGACAACCCCAACAATAATTATGAATTTCATTGTTTTGCGAACGTTTTAAATATCGATTTATATGCACTTGTTGTCGAATGAAAATAAAATAAATTGCATTGAAATATTTTAAATTGAACATATTTTTATTTTGTAAAAATATTTAACCTTTTGAATGACAGACAGGGAAATTTAATCGCATTTATTAACATATTTCTTTGGTGCGTGGTAACATCTGAGATGTTCCACGAAAAACTTTTACGTTATACATACTCTTGACATATTCAACAGACTTATAATACATTCTAGCATTCTGGTGCATTTTTATCATTGATCAAATGGATTCCTTATCTTTGTTTAGTTATTCCAAGTATGGGGTATACAATCTCCTAAGCCGGCTCCTGTGGTATTTTTCTGGTTGAAATAGGGACCATTTTCAATAAAAGGTTTAGGAACCCCTAGCATATGTGATGGCTGAATATGCGATATTATTTTCCTTATACAGAAATACAATATTTCAAAAAGTCTTTCATTTACATATTTTGAAATTAATTTTCTATTTTAGTAATTATAAATTTATATAAAACCGACCAATAAAATATTTGTAATTGCAACTTTTGATTTTCAAGGTTAATATTTTCATGATTCTAGAGACAAATTTATTTCAACAAATTTAAGCAGTAGAAATGAAAGAGGTACTATATTCTGTAAATTTTTTCAATCAAACATTATTTAAATATTATACATTACAAATCGAAAATATTGAATGTGTTTTCATTAATATCTTGTAAATCCCCCCTCAAGCATGATAAATATCAAACAGATGTTTGGACATATGATGAATGATATTTTCGATAGTTGCTTATGAGTTTCCAATTCTTCCTGTACAATTGCAACAAATTAGTACAGTTAGTTAGCTTGTTTGGGTGTTCCTAAAAATCCTGATTGAGAATAGACCATTAGTGCTCTATTAGATTCAAAACTGGTAAATAGTGAATCTCTTTCTGTTGTAGCCATGAAAAGGTTACTCAACAGTATGGATTGGAACATCTTATAGCATAAACAGAACGTTTTGCTTAGATATGTCTCCTGTGGCAGCATCAAGAGGAAGTAAAACAGTTTGACAATATTGCAATAAGCCTTTGAAGAGTACAGTACTAAATGAAATGACTGTTACACACTACTACACGACCACTCATTGAAAATTGGAGAAAGGAGATCTCATCACTGAAACTGACATTTTACCATAAAATATGTGGCTTTTTATCATCGCCATAAACCAGGGAAAGCATTTGATGACATTTTTCGATGAAAAGATTGGCTTCGTCGTATTGCTCTCTTATTGTAACTAAGTTTCTTTAGGTAACTCCATAAAAATCAATTATAAGGATTACCATAACATAATATATTGAAAAGGGAAATCAAATATCTCAATACAATTACATCACATTTATTTTGTTTACATTTCCTTTTTAGATTATCGATCAATATTTGTTTTACATTTAAAATGAAAATAGAAACTTTGTTGGAATTACAATAAAATCATAAAATATGATGGGATATTTAGATTGCTGAATTATTACTAAATTCATCCATCTGTATTGAATTCGAGGCAAAATCGCAAAAGTTGAATAAAAATCTTTTTTAAATAATTTAAAATATGTTCTAACTTGTCTTCTTTATTTTTCTGTTTCATTTCAAATCCATATGGTGGATTATTCATAAAATTTTCATCGTTAGTCGCATTTGGATCATTTAGGCCATTTGAAGTAATATGACGTTTTTCTGGTAGTGAATTTGATGGTAAGATCTCCATTGACATAGATCGGTTTTTCAATTTTTCTCTTTCTTCAGCAATTACCCAAATAGGTTTACTCTTAGCATCTCTCTCCCTTCCATTCCACTGCTTATCCATTGCTTCATTGAGAATTCCTTTAAGAAGTGTTTCGGCATCCTGATACTTTCCTTGTTTAATATACGAAGATGCCTGAAATAATAATTAAATTCAATAAAAATTCAATAATTTCAATTAATTAATTAATATTTTAGAAAATTCTGTACTCTTATTTTGAAATATTTCATTCTAAAAATTCATGACAGAAAAATAATGAAATATTTTGGTTTATTTGTGCTTTAGCTACCTCAAAGGTTGAAAATTGCGAAACGCGCATATTTGGTTGTAAAAAACCTGTAATGTGTTTAAGACATCTTGTACGACTTTAGTTTGGGCAAATAGAAAATGTTGTGACTACAGACAATTCAGTAGCATATAAATCTTAAAGTTTTCGCGAAAATTACAGATCATTTAAAAAAGTCCAATTAATTAGTTATATAATTTTAAATTGAAATAGGAACATCCAATAAGGAATCAAATCAAAAGAAAATAAAAGTTTCATACATTAATAGGATTTTTGAGTCTTCATTGAATGTCTATAAACAGCTATTAATTAAAGATAAGATGTTCAAAATACGGTATTTTAAAATAAAGATATCAATAATTCAAAATGAACATTTAACAAAGTTTTGCATAGTAGAAAAAGCAGATGAATGCAATATGGATTCTACTTTTTCGGAGTGTACTCCAACAAACGAATTCTTAGCAAGATACAAGTTGATTCGCAACAAAGATAAAACAGGGGTTAATGTATGTTGCTGGTCGTGTTTACAGTGTAAACATACGTGCAGTTTTAGTAAAGATATGTTTTCATGACTGCTAGTTGAAATTATTGTTATTTTATCATTATGTAAAATGGTAAGAATTTGTAAACATAGCTTAAGAGCCTAGATATTAACAGAAATACTGCAAGCGTATGGACAGGTTTTGCTAGTGAAGCATTTTGTACTTTCTTATATGATAGTGAAAATAGACGAAAGATATTAACCCCAAAGAATGTTGTATACACGATAAACTTTTTTTGAACATTTTGTACTTTATGAACATTTCTATCAAAAAGTCATGACAAATTAGATTTAACAAAGAAATAAGTTTATTGGAGAGTATTTTTCAAGGAATTCACACGTTCTGTTGAGTATTTTTATTATTTTTGTATGCTTTGCTAGTTTACCCTACAGAAATACATGGAATTGAATAAGATAAATACTATATGTGTATAATTTTTCTGTGAATAACAAACACATGATTTTATTTAGAATATTATTACAATATATTTATAACATTATTGAAATCTATACGACACACTGTCATACAGGGTGGGACAAAAATATCTGAGACATTTGAAAGTTAAATAAAACCAAATTAAAATAAATAAATAAAAAAGTATTTTTTTTTATCAACTGTACATAGATCGGGACCGATAAATGTAAACCTTTAATTTGAGGTACATTTGAGAAATAAAAATACTTTTTTTTATTATTCAAACAAAAATAAGATGGCATCATATGTACAGTTGATAAAAAGACTTTTTTATTTATTTATTTTAATTTGGTTTTATTTAAATTTCAAATGTCTCAAATATTTTCTTTTCATGTTTGAAGTTTAGTTTAATATTATGATAACTATTGTCTATTGTGGTTTTTTTATTTATTATTAATTATACAGATTGTTATTGTTTATTTAATTTTAAAATACTATGCGCTGAACATGTACGGAATTTTTCAAAAAATTACATTAAATCATATATTCTAGTAGTTAATTTGAATAATGTGTGCTAATTGGAATTTTGTATATTTTCTCAAGTAGACAGTGAGAATATTAATTATGTGATCTGAAACAGTGCTAAATTCACTTCAAATGTTTAATTATGAAGGTATGTAATTTAAATAAATTAAAATAAAAATATGGTAAATCAATTAAAGGAAGCTATGCTGAATAACGGCACAATTTATAATAATAAAACATTATAAACTTACAGATAAACAAAATTACAAACTGAATAATTATTTATGTCATTATTAAAATATACTAGAAATTACCAGTCGTAATTATAATATTGGGAAAACTTTATTGTGCCACCATAGAGAAATGCAATATTTATGTCACAGAGATTCTTTTATAAATGTTCAATAAAATTTAATTTTTATATCTTATTACGGTGATTGATGTAGTTGAACAAATATTTTATGGCGCGTTCACTTTCCACACAATATTTCAAATCTTCACCATACGTCCATAGGATGTAAATGTTTATCTTATATTTACACAAGCTAAAACATTGCAGTGTATGTTTTTGTTATGAGTAGGTAGTCTATCACAATCACAGTTAGATTTCACCTACGGAATGAATCACATATGCCTCATAAATGTTATTAAAATAATGACTTCAATGTACTTGAGATTTGTTTAAAAATTTCATGGAGACTAAATCCAATCACTTAATACTTTTCCAGTAAAATACCACCAATAATAGGTCCATAAATTTCAAGGCCAAGAACCTCCTAGGATCTAAACTAACCAAGACTTATGTAGTATCTGAAACTTGAAATTTACAATTCGTAAAACAGATTTTAAAATAATATTTTTTAAACATTAGCAAATAATTAAATCACACAAAAATTTCATACAATCTATATAATATATTTTAAGAATAAACTGGCTATAATTTTTTTTACATTGTAACATTATATAATTAAGTTTCTCATAATAATTAACCTCCTAAAACGCTACATAAATTACTTTTGAAGGAAATGGGAGTCTGTATCTACAGAAATATTTACACCAGGATTAAACAAGTGGCAACTATATATATCCAATCATCATTTCATTTTATGAAGAAAAACATTTTTGTACAATTACTTTTTCACATTTCAATGTGAGATCTTCGATAATATTTATAAATATATAATCAATACTATCTATATGAACTTTGTGCCAATGGTGAACTTCTGCCGGTCCTGAAGTTGCCTAACTATCTTTTTTCAAATTTTATTTTAATTAGAACTTGCACTAATAAATTTCTGTTATAAATTGTATTGCACACACGTATAACACAAGCGGAATAAATAAGATAATTTAAATTGTTTATCAATTACTTTCATTTAAATTAAGTAAATAAAAAAAATCAATAAACAAGCACCAGTTAATCGTAACGTAAACAAATGAATATTAAAAAATTAATAATATTCGATATAAATAGGCTTAAAATTGTAGAACTTTGGGTGAGACTGAAACAGGTAAAGTAAATATGTAAAACTTTAAACAGACAACAGTAAAATTTCGATTATCGGTCATAAACGAGAAAGAGGATGTGCAAGGTTATCAAAATTACGGAAAACCAAAGTTGTTTCTAGAGCCTTAACAACTTCATAATGACTCAACTTTGTAATGACTTGAGTCATTATCAATCTTTTCATCATTCTGATAAACTGAAGTGATTATATCATTGTCCTTAAAATTTATATGTGGAATAAGGAGTTTTAGATAATCGAAATTTAACTGTAGTTGTGCTAGTTATAAACAAAAGTTTTTTTCAATATTGGATATTTCATATCAACATTTTTATGGTTTGCTGAGATTTCAGAAGCGTTTGGATCAAGGGTGACTAGCCCAAGGCTCTCGGCCACAAGTTTCAACACGACTTCACAAAATTATTTTTATGACTATGGTAATTCAGTCATGACGAAAACCTGCAACATCAGCCATAATGTGCAAATACAAGTACTGAGATCGACTTGAAAAGCTAATTGAGAGAAAAGAGAAACAAATATCTCACTGATTAAATATTCGATTATTTTATTGATTGCTATCAATATAATTATTAAAATAATATAAATGTTAACTTTTCTAATTTATGAAGATCTTCCATAAGAGCATTTTATTGGCCAGGCCTGGTCTAAATGATCAATAGTCGTTTCAAGTCGGTTGTAAATTTAATTCCACAACTAATTATAACTATAATTATACCGCTTCAATAAATTGTCTTAAAATATCGGTGCTTCTAATTAATTAACAGGAATTAAATTTTTTTTAGGATACATTAATGACCATCTAAATTTCTTGAATCCAACATGAACACGTGAGTACCGTTGTGGCATTTATTGCGCACTTAAGAGTTTTGTCAATACCTCTATCCTTTGTGTATTTGCATTCGAGTTCGGATCTATAAAGTTCAAAAAGTGATTAATCCTGTAAATGTTGGTATGGCATTGTATGCACGCCATTGATCGAAAAAAGCTGTTGTTACTGAAAGTATATGTGTCTGGTTATTGATACCAGTGTTATAGCTTGATCTATCAGAAACGGTGAATATAAAACATTCACCAAACTCATGGCAAAGGTCACCGAAAACACATTGGGTTAGTAGAACTGGATCAACTTCGTTTTTCATCTTGTGAAGATACTCTCATCGATTTCAAATGTTGTAATTGTTCCACGGAGAAAATCTGAAGTAATTAGCAGTGAATTTGCTCAAACTGTGCGAAGATAGTTGTTCCAATAAATGACAGTTGATTCTGATATTACCAATTCTGATTCACAAAATGATTTGCTACTTCACTCTTTTGACCATAAGTATATGAAAAACATTACTTGTTTGAATGTCAGTCACGAAGCATGCAGCCTTGTTCCTTTCCGTACAGGGATATCTTGCTTGTAAGTACCTCAGTGACAACGTCAACAATCATGTCGATCTGTTAGCGATGTCAATGAGATGATTATTTACATTATGTCGTGCAGTGGGAATAATAGAGTTTTCCTTACCATTGACCACAGTTAATAACCAGAGAGAATTCATTAGGTTAAAGTTAAATGTTTTTTATATTAATAAAAAAAATTAATTCCTGTGAATTAATAAGGAAGTACCATAATATCTATAAAATCCAAATGTAGTGTACTGTTAATATTTGAGTATACTGAGAAATAATAATTTACAAAATACTTACATATAAATGGATTTAAGGAAAGATTTGTTATTAAAAAATTAATAAAACTAAATAATTTCATAATAGGGAATCCGGATACGTTAACTTTTTTCAGCTAATAAAAAGGGACAAATCATACAAAAACCATACAAAATTAAAAAGCCACCAGTATTCCCAACAATATACTAGAAATATCACTTAGCGTACTTAAATATGTTCGATGTTATTCTATTAAAATCTAATAAGAAAAATTATTTAAATGAAAAATATTTACTAATACAGTGAACCGCCGTTTATCCGAAAGGATCTGAACCTCGGAGAAAATTTCTGTAAGGTGGGGTACGGATAATTGAATTTAAAAATTTAAAACCTAAATACCATTTTATTTATTTTTAGAAAAATCGGCGATAAAGGAGGTGTGGATAAACGGGGGTTCACTGTGCATAGAATTTAAATATTACCAAACTATTTTTTGTCTTGATAACATTCGAGTCCGTAGATGGAAATGATGTTAGATAAATATTGAGAGCACGTTGGTAATATTTCTCAACCTAAATTATACCTGAAGTTAGTCTCTAAACCATAAAAAATAGCAAAGTGACCTCATCAAATTTTCCTTGATTGTGACATAATAGAGCAAGATTATTTAACTGTTTGGCGACATCTGGGTGATGAGGACCAAGTATCTAAATAATAATGGAAATATTTAATATTTAGTATAATAGATGTAGATAAAAAGCATTGTATACACTCACTTTACAGTTAAATAAACTGAAAGTAGATAATTATTAAAACAGCGGTTTTAGAAATTCAGATTAAAAATATATTTAAAAAATCATTCTTTAATGTTTTTTTTGTTTAATTGAAATTTAAAAGTTTGCAAAAATTTGAATACACTTCGATTTTAATAAAATTTTAATACCTTTTTAATTATTTTTTATACGTAATACCAATTGATGAAATTATAATAAAAAAAAAGAAATTTGGAATTCAAAATCATTCACTACACTCAATTCATTTAATTGTCGCTTTAATATTTTCATCATTTGAAGAAATAATACGCAAACAATGACCGCTGCTTACCATAAAGAGCGAAATAATCTGCAAAAATGACTATAGTTTATAGTGTAGAATATTCGACTATAATAAAAGATACCTAGTTTGAAGTACTTCACACATATAGAGTGATTATACAAAAGTTTCAGTTTCTATAAAATGAGACTCATTTGTTCTATTTCACAGCAATTAAAACCGGGTTTTTCAATATTACTAAACATTTTTATACTTAACGTCCTTTTGAGAGGTATAAAAATAAGTATACGTATCTGTGTACAAAATGCTATTGAAGACAATTTGAAGAAATTTTAATCAAATGCAATTACAGTAAGTATAAGCATAGTATAGTATCTAGGAAATGTAAAGAAGGTCTCTCGGAGAAAAATGGAATCTAGAAATTAAAACACAGGGTAAATTACTTTGTCAAAGAGAGTGATGCAACATATCAAATTTATAGAAATTGAAAAAATTCAATATGTATCAAATGTAGGGTTCAAGTTGTTTTAATACTGATTTCAATTGGCAGAATATTTAATTTGAATAAATCAATTGTTTAATAGTTATTATTAAAACTGAGTAAATATGGTATCATTTTATAGATTAATCAGTTTGTTTACTAACAATTTCTCAAGACTTTCCAAATAAAAATTTACTTTCAATTTTTAATATATTTTTAATAAATTTCCGGATAAATCTAAGTTAGCTTTAAATGTAATTCCGTGTGTAAATTAATAATGTGATTTTTTTCTAGAAACATAATTAACTTCTATTTTGTAACCAATTAAAGGTTATTGTACCAATAAATCATTAAAATTTTCAAAAATTTATTAAATTTAAATATGGAAAAAAACACTTAATTATAACGAATGTTATTTTAATATACTATAGTGAACCCTATATTTATTCTCATTAAAAAAACAACTTATATGTAATAATAATAATACAAATATCAACAGATGTAAAAATATACAAATTATTATGTTAACTTAAATTTATTCATTTAAACAAATTTTTTTAAAATCAACTTCATTTAAACAAAAAAATTATTAAATGGATTGCGAAATGTACTAAATTAGTTGCAAAAATTTTAAATTGATTGGAAAGATTACTAAATTGGTTGCAAATGTTACTAAAAGGATCGAAAAACAATTAAGATTAATATTAGAAATTCGAAAGGATATTTTGAGCATATTGTTGATTTAATATGAAATTCGTCTGTCATAGAATTTTAAATCAATAAACTAAATATAAAACGAAATGCAAAATTGCATTGAATAATTATATTAATTAATTTTGCACAAGCCATTTTGTAATTAAGTAAATCGAATGCTTTTTATATTAAATCTCATAGGCAGTATTTACCCCCTGATACAACATTTCTGGACATATCATTATACATAATTAACATAGCAAAAATTTTCACCAGAAAACAATATAAAGAATAAAAAGTGAATGTTATTATGTAATCTATAAAGTTTTTAAGAAAAGTTATTTTAATATTTTTTATCATGATATCTTTCATTTGATAGAATTTTTTCAATGTGAATTTTCTTTTAAAACATTACAAAAGCCCTTTACAGCATATACTGAAAATTCACCTTCACTCAAGTCAATGCTGTTAAGGTTTCTATGTTTAATCTCGATTTGACACAACTCTAGAAATCATTAATTTCAACTGTCTACCAAGTAACATTGCAAATTTTTAAGCAATTTCAAATTTTTTATAGAAATGTGAGTACCTTAAAAATGTAGTACAACCCATCAAAAAGAATTACTATACTATTTAGTATCATATTACTAAGTCGTAGCAATTGGTTATAGACAAGTTAGCAACAGTAATAATATATATATATATATAATCATAATCAAAACTAAAAATACAATAAATAATTGTAACATCACAATTTTTAACTTTCGAAAATAAATATAACACGACACAATTATATAACTGAGATATTTACATTTGAATGTCGGTTGCAAAGCAAATTAAAAATATGCATAAAATTATTGTGATTTTCTTCGTCATTTGGTGTTAGTTATATGTATTAATAAATTTCTTGTAAACTGTATTTATGAACCAGTGTTTGTATTCTTATTTATATAAAACATAGAGTTGAGATTTTAGGAACCTCAACACTTGAATTACGAGCTTTAAAACTAGAAAATGTACTTAAATAGATTGCTAAATGGTTTTGTATACCGCTAGTAAGAAAAATTAAAATGCCGCTCTCTTTATTATAATTAACTTAATTTTTGTATTTTTAATTTCAAAAATCAGATAATCAATTTTATAAAATTTTGTACAATGTGTATATACAATATTCATCTATAGTTCTTATCTAAAATCTTTTCCAATATTTAGATATTATTTTTCCTATGATTTCTGATGCTGTGAAAATAATTAAATAGAAGAGTTAATTCTCATGTAAAACGAATGTAAAGAACTTTATTATAATTTATTTACACTCATATTTTTTATTGGATTTTATTCCAAAAACCCTACATTCATCTTGAAATCCTCTATATGGCAATAAAATATAAATCTTCGATTTCCAAAATGTGTGGCGATGTGATTTGGTAAAAAAATACTGCTTTCTTTATATTAATTAAATTAATTATTGTATTTTTAATTTCGAAAAATCAATTTTATAAATTTTTTAAAATTTTGTACAATGCGATGTTTAATTATCACGTTTTAATTACCATCTTTTTCTTTATTAAATTTTAGTTTACGTAATTCAAGGATTATATTTCATTTTGTATTGTTCTATTTCATTTTGTCTGTCTTACTATTTTATTCTATTTGTAATGTCTTGTTTTAATATTTTTATTTAGACTCTTATTTTTGGTTGATCTAAAAGTTTTACCCCGTAATTTCGTTGCAATAAAAAATTTATTTTATAGATTTACACATTTATTCCAATCTTTAAGTTATTGTGTATGAATACCCATCTCGATGTCAAAAGGTTCTGATGTTATATGTTATATGAATTTTGTAAGAGAAGTTTATCCTAATTCGAATGAAAAATATGGCACACTCAATTCAGCCCAGGTGAGTTTTACCTAATTTACATAAAGGCGTTCTCATATATCTGAGGAAGTCTGGTGATGTCTCCGTACCAACTCAACTAGCTTTTGAACCATCTTCACAAAAATGTTATTATTTGTAACTAATTATTTTTAGATTTAAACTTTAATAACGCTCGCAATACATTTATTTACCAAAGCACACACGATAAACGGTCTTCATACTTTGATTACTAGTCAGATTCTTGACTAAAAACAATTGACAAAAAATTGACATAAAATTTAAATATTTATTGCATTTCTGTCACAGAAATTCAAGAATTTGCTATTATGTTTAATCCAATGGAATTAATGTCAATATTTTCAATCGTGCACATTTTATCGACATAATTATAAATAGAAAAATAATGGACTATTTGAAATAAACACCTGCTGCCTTAAACTTGAAGGCAGCATACAATTTTTTCATATTAATATTTTAACCATGATTTCATCAATTTGGCACTAACATAAATGACATTTATTGAGCACAAATTTTATGTGAATTTCGTTTGGTAAATATTAAATTATGATATTAAAAATTCACATTTGATTTTTGCAAAACTAAATTTTTTACGATATTAGTCTTAAAGAATAAAGTAAATAAACTTGTAAATTAAACCAGATCAAAGATAATTCAAAATTTAAAAGTTTTAAGACTTGTCAAATTTTAAAATGTTTTAATTTTTAAAGATGTTCTAATTATAGATTATTTGACTAGCAAATAATAATAAATAATAATAATGAATTTGGTAATACTTTGGTTTTTAGCGGGCCCTTAAATTTTTTAGGAAAAATTATTTAAATAAATATGGAAACAAGTTAGATTAAGAAATATTTATTATTCTAATAAATTTACTATATTAGATATATTTTTAAAATCAATTTCATATGGAACTATATCACTTTTTCCATAATTATTTAAACTATTTTTTCTAAAAACGTTAAGGGCCCTCAATACTGTGTTACCATTAAATTAATAATTGTAATAATACATCATAAATAATAATGATAAATATAATTATAATAATAATATAATAATAATAATAATAATAATAATAATAATAATAATAATAATAATAATAATAATAATAATAATAATAATAATAATAATAATAATAATAATAGTATAAAACGGTGATTCCTTAGTAGCATCATAAATTAAAATATTAGGTAAGTAAATTATAAAATAAGCCCTTGCTGCAAAGTATTTATTATATTGATGAAAAAATTTTCGATTATCAATATAATAATTATTTGCAGCAAGGGAGTATTTTATTATTTACTTATCTGATATAAATAATTAGTATTAATTAGTAAATCATTAAACTCCTTTTTGGATGTTAAGCAACGAAGAGCTATAAAAGAGTGTGTTGGAGATTTGCCACCTGAATAAATATTGTATATCTGTGTCTTTTTTTAATAACGATTATAAAAACTAATAGAAAAATAACAATGATAATAAATTAATATATTTTAATTTTAACTAACGGTTTCTCTTATTTTTAATGCATCTCTACACAAAGGTTCTGCTTCAGCATGATTTCCTTGTTTAGCATAGAGAACTGATAAGTTATTGAGTGTAGCAGCGACCTACAAATTATTTATTTTGTTTATTTCATATTTTATTGCATACTATACTTTTGGTGAATCTGGTCCAAGAGTTTTCTTTCGAATCTCCAAAGCCTCAGTCAATGATTCGACTGCTTCTTGAAAATCACCTTTATCTCTAAAAAAGAGTATAATTTAAATTTATATTGTTATTAGTTCACACAATTAGCTGAGAGATTGCTACACCAAAAGTATTAAATTTTCAATGTGATAAAATTTTTAGTTTCTCACGTAATATAAAAATTACATAAATATATTTTTTATCTATTGCACTTTTGATATCGTCATTACAAAATAATCATTTAAAAGTGAAAAGTACAGATCAGTTTCAATAAAATGTTAAACATCTTCAACTGACTTGCAATAAAATTTGAGTTTGAAAAATATTTTAATGATGCCAAAAAAGAAATAGTTCATTGTCGGATGCACAATCAAATAAATCAACGGATTTATTATATGACTATCGTTATATTTGATATAAAACTCAACACCACGCAAACCTTATTCATTGTATTTACAAAACACAACCAACCAATTTATTATAAGGACACTATAGGGTTCATTAAACCGATTAACAAATAGAATACTAAGCTCTTACCTGTATACCAATGCCAAAATATTGAGCATAGTAGCTACATCGGGGTGATAGTGACCACTACTCTGCTCAAGATCTTGAAGAGTTTGTTTACATAGTGGTATGGCAATTTCATATCGACCTTGGGTTGCATATTGAATTACTAATTGATGAAGCGTTTTTAGCCTTGGTGGAACTTCGTGGACAGGCAGTGAATATGGAGTGTTAAAGCTAACACGCAGAAGGTTACTATTTCCGGTGGTATTTTCCATTACTGATGTAATATTATTAAAGCTCATTGTTGAATTAGTCATTGACGTTGCTATATTTAATGGAATTTGAGATTTGTCTATAAATTTATTACAAAATAATAATCCAATTTGGTGAAAATTCTAAGTAATTACATAATTAAATATAAATTAATTATTCAATAAAGTCATGGTGATATAAGAGCTTTAGAAAATATCAGATGTTCGTGTATTTTTTCGAGCATTTATAAATCGATAATGACTGGAGATTAAAACAAAAATGATAGAGTAATAGAGAAACTACATTTGAATAACTTTAACTTACAAATATATTTTTCAAGATTTTTTGACGAAATCATGATTGTGAAGAGTTTGTTACAGGGAATTATTGGTTAAAAACTCTAAATGTGTGTAAAAGAAAATTAACAAAATATATATTAAATATTCATTAACTTAAACGTTATAATTTCAGTTTTGGTTTGAACTTGTTATTTCTTAAAATGTACAAATTATGATTAGCAAATTTAAATAAAAATTTAAACAAAATTCATAGTCAAAATAATTAGATATGTTTCTGATAAATAATTGCATTAATGTTACAAATGACTATTTTTTAATGTTGTTCATTTAATAAATTTTCAAATTGAATAAATCTTTAATTATTTCTACCGCTTATTATGGTAGAAAAAAGTTGATAAAGCATTTGAAACATCTTAAAATAAGCTGACAATAAATAAGAAGACAAATAAGTAAAATTTTTATATTTCATTTATTTTCATTCTGACAAGATCAAAAATTAATTCTATACACTACAAATTTCTGGTTTTATCTTTATCGATTGATTAAAGCAAAGCCAACAAATTGTGTTGCATAGAATTAATTTTTGATCTCTTTGCCAGAATGAAACAAAAAAAAAGAAGAAATATAACCAAAAAATATAATAAATAAAATAATTCATAAATTATTTTCAGTGCTAGAAAACTCTAAAATTGAATCTACACTTAATTTATTCATGGAAAAACTTTGAAATTGTCGCACACTCATAATTTCGGTAAAAAAATTCGATAAGTAGAAAGTTCATAAATTTCATTCCAGCCATTTTCGCCTTTTATAACATATAATCATTGACTAATTAAATAATAATAAATAATATTAAATAATAAAATGTCTTAATTTAAAATTAATTTAATTTATTATTATTTTAATCTAATCAACTTTAAAAGAAATAAATTTAATATTAAATTGTTTAAATTTAAATTTAATTTAATTTATTATTATTTTAATTTAATAACATTTAATAATAATAATAAAAAATAATAATAATAAAAATAATAATAAATAATAAAAATAATAATAAAAATAGTAATAATTATTATAATAAACTTTGAAAGAAATAAAAATTTTGAAAAAATTGCTTCGATTTAAAATTAATTTAATTATTTTAATATAATCAACTTTAAAATAAATTAAATTAAATAATAAATAGTCTCAATTTAAAATTAATTTAATTGATTGTTATTTTAATCCAATCACGTTTAAAAGAAATAAAATAAAATAATAAATTTAATGATTTAATTTAATTTTTATTGGTTTTTCATATTGACAGAAATTTTTTAAAAATTTTTTTAAGATTTGATTTGAAAATGTTAATAATTTAAAACAAACTTTCGTTAACATTAGACAAATCGGTAGACTTTGGATTTTTCGCATTCAGATTATTTTCAATGTTTTGATTATTTTGTAATTCAATAAGAAAATTGAGATTTTTATTCTTTTCATCCAATTCTATGAATTCCAATTCTTTTTTCTAAAACCAATACAATCATCAGCACTTGACAATTTAAACAAAATAAAAGTGTGTACTTTTACGTAATACACTGATAATCGTTTAACTGAAACTAATTACAATGCCAATAATTTCCGCGACTAATAAAATTATATATTCAATATCACGGATTTACATATAACGTAGCGTCTATATTATACACAGGTGTAGTAAAAGTTTTAATTTAACATATTAAAGCCATAGCAAAATAAAAGTATCATGGAAAATATTATTAAAGCTGTATTTTATTTGTTCCAGTATTGTGGATTATTAAAAACAAGGAAAATAAATCAGAGAATAAAAAAATAAGTTACTAACAGAGATATGGATAAAATATACGGATCAAGAATTTTATTAAACAGCCTCGAATTTCATTAGAATTTTCATTATGAAAATAATAATAATAATAATAATAATAATAAATAATAATAATAAAAATAATAAATAATAACAAAAATAATAATAAAAATAATAATAATAATAATAATTAATAATAACAAAAATAATAATAATAAAAATAATAATAATAATAATAATAATAATAAATAACAAAAATAATAATAATAATAATAATAATAATAATAATAATAATAATAATAATAATAATAATAATAATAATAATTAATAATAATTATAATAATAATAATAATAATAAATAATAATAAAAATTAAAATAATAATAATAATAATAATAATAATAATAATAATAATAATAATAATAATAATAATAATAATAATAATAATAAATAATAAATAATAAATAATAATAAAATTAATAATAATAATCTTCCGTTGTTAAATTTCCACTACAAATTCAATTATAAATCTATTATTTTTTCATATCAAAGCTCCTTTTTGTTTTAAAACCAATAATTTTATTAATTATTAAAGCTTGGCGTTTGTCAGTGAGTTTACTCGAATTATTTTAGCTCAACGTAACAGCCCAATTTGTAAAGGTGCTTGGCTACAGGTTGTTAATGCTGTCCATTTACTGTCAGTCTAGAATATCGGCTACACTAATGCATATTATCACAGCCCGCATTCATCCAGGCACAATGGTCATATCGGATCAATAGCGTGCGTACAACGCGATATCAGCACTTCCTGGTTTGATACACCAAACGGTAAATCCTTCGGTAAACTTTATCGACCTGAAGACAGCAGCCTATACACAACGAACTGAGAGATCACAGAAGACTGCCAAGGAGCTCAACAAACTTCACAACGGAACTCACCGACACATACTTGATTTATCAAATAATGGTAGTTTATTTTGTCGTTATTTAAAATTGTTCGTTTTTAATGTGATTAGTCTTAACTTTTTTAATTTTTGCTACTTTAATTTTGATTTAACCCTTTAACAGGTGTTGGAGATGATTGGTGCAATTGTTGAGAGTGAAATTCAAATCATCAAAATCGCTAATTGAAACTATCTATTCTGAAATTTCAACCATGAATAATAACAAATCATAAGTGGGTGTGAATAAATCACACGCTTATATACTTAATATAATTATAATTACATGATTACGCAAAGAAACTTAAAAATTAATGTTTTGAGATTAATTAGAACTTACTAAAATCGAATTTAAATTTTAAAATTCAAAATTTATTATAAATAGTTTAAATTTATTATTCAAAACGCTTGATGCGTTATAATACCTGCAATTTATCTTGAGTCAGTTTTAATTCTTCTCTTAGCCATATGTTTTCTTCATTTAAACGTTTGGCTTGTAATTTAAAACCGTCCTTTTCTTTACGCAGTTCTTCAATATAAAAATAAATAGACTCCATATCCTGAATTTTATCAAAAAAATACGATCAATAATTACAATTTACCTCAGTATCAGAAATGCAAAATTTAACTAACTCTTTAATTCGATATAAGTTCATTATCATATCATCATTTTGAAAATAACACTGGTTTAAACTGAGTTCGGAAAATAAATTGTCTATTTCAGTTTTCAGCTTTTCAAATGTCTTTTTCTCACACTTTATGCCAAATATTGGAGTATTATCGTCAGATGATTTCATTTTACTAATTTGGAAAAGGAAATATATAAAAATTTTAATTAAAATAATGAGAATATTAGTTTAAATAATAAAATATCAACTTAAGATATTTTATCTAAAAACATTAATTTAAGTATACAATTATACCAAAATAATAATAAATAATAAAATTAAAATATTGACATTATTTTTACTATTAAAAGTATATTAAAACAAAGGACTGTTAATAAAAATTGAGTAAATTAATTCGGAAATTTTCCATAATAATTTAAATTTTAAGAAGTTGATAGAAAAGTTAAAGTCTTAAATATATTTTTAAAACGTATCATTTACAAAGTTATTACAAAAGTTTAGAAAAGTATACCTGGTTTGAATGTTTAATTTATTATTTTGAAAAATAAAATTTACTAATTACAATTATTTTTAAAAATAGAGATAAAATTTAGCTTAAGGATAGCATGGCTTAATTTGTTGTAATGATAATTCTGGTACTGGATACCGGCATGGACCAAAATTCCAGGTCCACACCCAAGGGTATTCCAATTGTTGGGCCAAAACACAAACGGCCTTGTAAATGTTTAAATGAATCGGTAACACTCATGCAAATATAACATGCAGATTTAAATTCAAACCTATTAAAACACCAAATAACCCTATCAAAATATGAGAAAGAAGACAATTACATATTGGTGGGCTACTGGGCTTCGAAACTTGCTTATCTTTATGGTTGCCCCAGTAACGCCATACAAAATATTACTCGGACTACCACTCGACACCCGTTGCTAGGCAACGTTGGAAATGTGCTCGAGCGGGTGGATTGTCCGCAAAAATTGAACATTATTACTAATACTGTAATTGCCCGGACAACCCGCGGGTCCAACGATCTGTCGTTAGAAAACCTATGCTCGCTTTGTCCCTTGTGTGGAGATTCGAAATTCATGCTTACTAGTAAGAGGAGAACACTATTTTTCCGACGACATAAGGAGAGTATTCACGACCTTCCGATGATCATTCCATTTTTAATTACATTGAAAATATACTAATTTCGATTTAATCACAATTATAATTTTAAAGAAAAATATAGTTCATCCGTCGAGTCAATTATTCAAGATTGTTTTTGTTTCCAATAGTTGTTCGGCTTTGCGGCGTGCACGTTCTTTGCGTCCCGGTCGACGACTGCTGGATGGGACGGTTGGAGAATCTTTGGCAGGTGTGGGGTCGTGGGTCTGCGTCGGGTAGGATAACTGGGATGGGGCGAAGATGAGCGGGTAAGTTAGCGCTTGCCCCTCCCGACTTGCTGCCAGGGCGACTTCCAGCCCTCGGATTTGAGTCCGGAGACTTTGGTTTAACTGACGCTCTTCTGCCCAGCCCTTTTGAGCCGCTGTTAGGCGTTGGTAGATGGATTTTAGCCTGGCCGGGTCCACCCAGGTAGATTTCACTTGCTGGACCTCCTTGGTAAGCTGTATGATTTGTCCATAGAGTGTTCGATTGCTTTGCTGTGCTCGGGACAGTTCCTGTTGTAATAACTGGGTCGGATCCATAGCTATTATAAACAAAATTAAGTCTAGAGATTCATATTACGGGTATAAGCACACCATATTAATATTAATTTAAACAAAATTCAGGTACAAAGCAGAAGAATTTCATCTGGCCGAAACAACTAACGACAAGTTTATAAATTTTATTTGTTAAGGTTAATATAGCGAGAAATCACAAGTTACTAATATTGATTCAAAACAAATAAGATCGTCACAATTGTTAGGGGAATTGGCTTGCCACCCACTCTTCAGGTGTGAAGCCGGAAATGGCCATCGTCGGCCTTTTAGTACTGCGTGTATTGCTTGGTGAGGTCTGTTGGGGGTGCCAGTACGAGTTGGAAATCCGACCAGCCAGCAAATCTTCTTCTACATTTGCCAAATGCTGGCGAGCTCGGGCCACCTGCTAATCTAAGTCTCGTTGTTGTGACATCAGGTCTTCCAATTGCCGTCGGGCCTGCTGATGTATTTCTTCCGACGGGCTCCATTGCGTGGACGTAACCGCTCCCAGGTTTTCCCGGTCGAGGAATTTCGACGGCGGGAACTCCGGACATCGCTCTTGGCGGTGTTGGGCCCAAGCCCATCTCCAGCGATCTGCGAGGGAGAGTGTGGAATTGAGAGCTGAAATTAAATATTGTCAACGGATATTCATTTACGGGAAAACCTCAGCAATGCGTTTATCGAAGTTATTTAACTTGGAGTTTCAGCTTAGTATTTGACACGGGTTATGATTTCAGATTGATGTTGGAAATAATTCCCTTGAAATATATTTCAGGTATTTAGCGTCATAGTGTTTCTTCCTTTATTATTATGGTTTTGGAAAATGTGTTTTATGACTATGGGTCGAGAAGATGTCAAATTATATTGTCTTATCGTAGATACCTTTATGACTCCTATTAATTAGATCTATTAATAATTTTCCTCGTTTTAATTTAATAGGTTTATCAGTAAACAATAAATGTATGAACTGGGGATAATATATTAGCGAACTAATTCTAAGGCTGATTTACCATATACGTCTACTAATGCATTTGAAATAACTGTCTTAATCTACAATTTACGAATCCGATTTGTACATTTGCGAAACAAATATCAACTATCGCTGCCTCAATTAGACTCAGAGCATTTAGCTCCAGGAACTATTCCTTCTAATCATAATTCGACGCCATATTGTTAACCTTGTTACGGAACCGTCCAGGTTGATAATACTGTGCACTAGACTCCGCCGTCTTATGAATGATGCATTGTGATGTAAGCAGTTTAGTAAAATTAGCGCTGGTTGTAAAATGAAAATTAATTAATAATATTAACAAGAGGTATTACAATTAAAATCGTTTAATTATCATTAAAGACGATAAGTATAAAATTCAAAAATGAGTTACCACTATGTATGGCGACCAATTCCTTCCGTCCTTCTCCTTCCAGGAGTGTTCCTGGCTCTTCAATTACCTCCTCTGAATGTGAGTTAATTTCCATCGTTTCAGTCAATTTGCCGGATGCTGAAAATATCGATTATTAGAGATAAACTGATTTTGATTATTTATAACATTGACATTGTTCATACTTGGAATCTACATCCTGTGGAATTTGTCTGTTTCCGTTCATGGTAGATTGAATAGTTAATGATTAATTCTCGGCGATTGTCGAAAATTCGACATTCCGCGATCTGGTAAGTTTCCTGCCTTATATCTCAGATTTTAATGTTATTTATTCTCTTTAGGATTTCGTTAAGTAGTACCATTTGGTTGGCCAAGGGTGATTTTTAAGTACGGTAGCACGACCGGTCCTGTAAATGGTGGGTATGTTGATTTATGATTTATTTTCGCACAAATTAACGTTGTCATAGGTATTCGGAATTTACTCTCTATTGGCTATTGGAATGATCGTTTATTACTTGTCGATGATGTTATTTGTTATTTAGCAGATGATGGAGCATTCATGGTTTGAAGGGGAAATAAATTTTATGATTTTTCGAAGACTTTCAGTTGTTTCATTCCATCCTTACGATATTTACGAAATGGTTCAGGAAGATATGTATTCTAATACTTTGGTTTGGATTTTGGATCATGGTGCTGAAATTATGGGGTGCAATCATCAATTTCTTAAGTAAATTTTGGTTTCGTCTTGCTTTGAATTCGTATTTAATTAATTAAAATTTAATTCCATCGATTTAATTTATTTACAAATTTAATTTATTAACGATGCTAGCTTTTACTTTATAACAACGATTTCGGATTAATTCAGTTTTATTCGATGACTTGGTGTTAATTAAAATTTTTTAAGTAACCAATTTATTTTATTTTAACGTTAAACAACGAATTAATTTATCTTTAATCAATGAATTTACTTTATTAATTTATTTTAATCAATTATTTTTTCCTTTAGTCAAATAATTACCTTAGTTTTAATCAAAGAGTTACCTGATTTTTAATCAATAAGTTATTTTTTTTTTACTCAATGAATTATTTACTCAATAAATTACTCCGTGTTACCCAATAATTACTTTAATTTTAATCAAAGAATTAATTTGATTTAATTACTTGCCTTTACTCAATCATTACTTCAATTTTATTAAAATGAATTATACTAATTTGATCAATGAATTGCTTGTCTTTACTTTAATTTTAATCAATAATTATAATAATTTAATTAATGAATTCCTTACTTTTACTCAAAAATTACTTTACTTTTAATCAATAAATTATTTTCGTTTATTTAATGAGCTATTTTATTTAATCAACAAACTACTTTAGATTTATTAATGAATTAATTTATTTCCCGTACCATTACCCTTTAATAAGCCTTAGGCGCACATTGTGTTTATATTATATTTAATGAGTGCCCACTGGACTACTCGGTGTGATGATTTTGAGCCGTGTGTAAAATAAGTTAGGTCGAGTTTACAGAAATGAGAAACGATGAGGCAGCCGAATGACTTCTTCCTTATTTCTCGTTTCTTCTATATGGATTATATTGACGTTACGACCCCTGCGTTCCGCACGCTAGGTCTTCACGGGTACATATCATTGGTGATTTTCCACGCACTTACACAAATCTGTACTATGTATATTTTACTATCTTGCAATATGTGTTGGCTGTGGGCCGGAAAAATTTCGACAGATTAATTAATATTATTAAATGCATAAAGAACAATTTTTAATATTATAAATATTTATTAACATATTAAATAATCAACATACAAAATTACTTGTCCAATAAAATCATAAAAGCATAAAAATGCATCTCCCCCCACGCCGACATCCAAGCAGAGCTCTACCGAGGTTGCGAGGATGTGACGTGGAGAGAGAGCTCCAAATAAACTAATTCTCACCTAAAAGTAAGTTCTAAATATAGATTTTTAAACAAAATTCTAGCTCAAAAATAGCTTTGAAAATAGTTTCAAAAATGGTTAGTTTTAATGTGAAAATGGATCGGTATTTATACCTATTTTCTGTCCCTAACCTCGCATGTTAAATTTGATGCAGTAAAACAAAATTCGACCTTGTTATTTTCTAGTGAATTCTATTCTTTAATTTTATTATTTTTCAATTTATTTTAATAATTTTTCATTTAGGATTTTTATTGAATTATTACTAATTCAAATCTTTTGATTTAAGTTTCATTTTCATGAACTTTTATTAATTTATCAATTATTGTCGAATTTGTTGTGTTTTCTTGTTATGTTTGTGTTGATATCGTGCGGATCTTGGTGCTTTTTGTTATTATTTTAATTTATTTTTATGTTTATTATTTTATATTTAATTCTCTTTTTCTCATATTTGATAGGGTTTAATTGATGTTTCAATAGGTTCATTTAAATTTGCATGTTATGTTTGCATGTGTGTTACTGATCCATTTAAACATTTTCCAAGGCCATATGTGTTCTGACCCAACAATATGGTGGGTTACTGGGTTTTGACGTTTTGTTTTTATCTTTCTATAGTTACCCTGGTAACGCCATATAAATATTTTCTAGCTACCACTCGGCACCCGTTGCTAGACAACGTTGGAAATGTGTTCGAGTGGGTGGATTGTCTGCAAAAAGTGAGCACTATCACTAATGCTGTAATTGCTCGGACAACCCTCGGGTTCAACGAGCTGTCGATGGAAGACCTATGCTCGCT
The DNA here is from genome assembly GCA_022537955.1 of Schmidtea mediterranea. Lineage (NCBI taxonomy): Eukaryota > Metazoa > Platyhelminthes > Tricladida > Dugesiidae > Schmidtea > Schmidtea mediterranea. Next base: position 203,389,432 of record CM039679.1, on the reverse strand, counting down.
TTGTAATGTCCCCTGTGTGCGAAGGTTCAAGATCAGACTCATGTTGACAGGTAGAAATGGAACGACATTCATATGATGAAGTGTGAATACTCATGGCTTTTCTGCGGCAATTTAATATTATTCACATTTTAACATATCCCTTTTAAACGATTTATCAAAACTTATAATTCTATTCAATTCATAAAACAAAACAGGGTAGATTAGACAATATTGAGTTTGTTTGCCAGGCGTGCGGCTCTGCGTCGGGCGCGTTCCTTACGTCCCGGTCTGTAGCTGTTCGAGGGCATTGTTGACGGAGTCGCCACGGGTGTTGGGTTGTTGACTGGACCCCAGTACGCCAATTGGGATGGGGCGAAGATAAGAAGGTAAGTCACCGCTTCTCCTTCACGACTGGCGGCCAAGGCAACTTCCAACCCTATTATCTGTGTTCGGAGGTTCTGATTTAATTGTCGTTCTTCGGTCCAACCCTTCTGAGAGGCAGTGAGCCGTTGATGGAGCGATTTGAGTTTTGCTGGGTCCACCCAGGAAGATTTCACCTGTTGGACCTCCTTTGTAAGTTGAATAATCTGCTCATATAGAGCTTTGTTCGATTGCTGGGCGCGGGACAATTCCTTCTGTAGTACTTGGACAGGTTCCATTGCTAATTAAGTGAATGATTAAAGGTGTGAGATTACTAATAGAGCATAATTATATGAACTATGTTTAAAACAAACAAACAAATGGAAGATCATTTACAAAAAAAAATGAAAAATTCCAAACTAATCATCAAAAGTACAATTAATTTTATTTATTATCAAACCAAAGATTAATCAAATTTGAGTTCTCAACTGTTTTCCGATGGATCAGGGGAAGCCCTTCTCTACCCATTCTTCTGGTGTATAGCCAGAGATGGACATTGTTGGCCTTTTTGTGCTACGGGCTCGGACCGTTGTTGATTGAGAGGCACGGGTGGCAGTGCCTTGTTGAGGGTGCCAATAATTGTTGGCGATCTGACCCGCCAGCAGGTCCTCCTCGACGCTCGCAAGATACTGTTGAGTTCGGACCACTTGGACGTCCACCTGGCGTTGGTGGGCCTCCAACTGCTCGAGGAGCCATTGAGCCTGTCGGTGAATTTCTTCGGCCGGGCTACACTCTTCGGCCAGCTCTTGACCCAAATTGTCTTCGATGGGGAATCTCGACGGGGGAAATTCTGGGCATCTCTCTTGTCTGTAACGTGCCCAGGCCCATCTCCACCGGTCTGCGAGAGAAGTCGGCATGTGATTCTTCGAACTAGTTGCTGAAATAAAAATCGTTAACTATATGTACGAATTTTATCGAAAGAATGGGGAAAAATAGGGAAGTGAAGCTTTACTCGAAATTTAAATCTACCTCGGTCCATTATTGAAATCGAAAACAAGTCTTACGGTTTCGTGGTTATTTTACTTTAGCCGTTAACTTATTCCCATTTTCTTTGCTGGAGTGCTTTTCGCAATATGAAATTTTAATTGAATTTTTTTTTTATCAATCTCCACGCTAATTATTAAAATGACTTTTCTTTATTTAACACCTAAAACAAATAACTATCTACCGCTGTTGAGAAAATATTAACAAGGTTTGTCCGTCGAAATATTTTGTAACACAATAGCCTCCTAATTCTCAACTAAAATTAACATTTCAAAGAACACGACTACGTTTCCCTATATCTAATCAAATATATAAATTTCCAGCAAAACAGATAGTAACAATTCTAACTAATTACCCATTTCATCGAAGATTATGTTGAAATGTAATTAATCATTTTTCGAGAAAAACTTCTGGTTGTTTAAAAAGTTCTAAACATGCGGCGAATTTACGAGTGACCTGTAAGCGGATTCAAAATGACAATCAAGCGGTGACAAAAATAATGATTATATGGTGTGATGAATAAATTCTATAGAGGGGGTCGTGGTGTCGAGAAATCCAATGGCTAGACTTAATAGGTCGAGGACAATAATGAATTGTTAACAAGGTGACTGATTTCATAATCGATAAAAACTTTAGGTTAGCACTAGTATAAGGAGATCGTATCGGGGTCATTTGAATATTATAAAAATTACATACGTGTTATGATGAACGGCCGATTATGAATTTTACCTTGATTATTTATACTTATTACCATTTATTACGGATAAATAAAAAAAATCGATTATAATTTTTACCAAATTATCTAGGTTTGCTTAATAACTATAATATACAATTTCTCACCTTCCGTAGTTATTTCCAATGCTGCGACCGCTTCCTCGTTGGGCATGTTTGGTGTTAATTCCATGTTATCTGACATTGTTGAAGGAAAATATCCAAAATGTTCCAGGTGATCAGTATTTAGTATTTACTGATTTACGTGGGTGTCTGTATCCGGTTGGAATGATTCTGCACGTCACCGAATGGTGATTGATTGGATGGAATTTGGTTAGCCGGGCACTAGTCGCCGTTCAGATGAATTAGTTTACAATAAACAATTTCGATATCCGCTCGAATTTTCCATTGGATTTGTTAATTGTTACATTTTCTAAATGGATTTCGAAATTCGACGTTGGAGATTTGTAAGTTTTTATTTCTTTGGATAATAACGGCGGAAAACTCGCTCGTGTCATCGCCAACTTTCCGATGTCACGGCGGGTGTTCCCACGTTAATTCCAATTCACGTCCAATTTATTTGATTTATTTTTATTAATATTCAACACATTTATTTAAAATTTCAAGAGTTCACCGCGTTGGCAAAGTCATGAGTGTCTCCTTATTCACCAATACAATAATTTAATTACTGGATTGTATTCCTATTCACTGGATCTTTACAATATTGAGTTATCATTTTTCAATTTTCAATTGATTTTTCGGAAAACGTCGAGTCGTTATGCTTTATATCATTTAATATTTAATGCTGAAATAATGGGTAATTTAAGTTGCTAGCGATCGTTGGACATTTGAATCAAAATTAGCTGTTATTCTTTTAGGAAAATGAATGTCAATGGTGAATGGCCTATTTCGTGAATTTGTCTTCTTAATGCTACCGCGATATGACGGTGGAAATAGCTGAGGGTCGATTAAGTTAGCTGTTAAAGTGGGTCATGGAATCTTAATAACAAACCTTTTCCTATTCTATCGATACTTATACCTTTGATTCAATTATTAGTTTAGGCTGATTCAGTTTTAGATGGAGTCACATTCAATTTATGGCTGACTTTTATAAAAATGAGGCGTCTCTGTCAACGGTGCTGATGGATTTGGATCTGAATACATTCTCGGTCTTACTAGAAAGTTGGGGTGGTTGGTTTAATAACAATTTGGAAGTTTTTATTTAAAGTTTCATTTAAATTAAATTTATTAATTCATTTCATAGCAGTGATTTCGTATTAATTTCATTCCCCGTAGCCTTCCCCTTTAATAAGCCTTAAGCGCATTTTGTGTTTATATTATATTTAATGAGTGCCCACTGAACTACTCGGTGTGATGATTTTGAGCCGTGTGTAAAATAATTTAGGTCGAATTTAAAGAAAACTAGAAACGAGGAAGAAGCCAAAAGACCTCTTCCTTATTTCTCCTTTCTTCTATGCGGGATAATATTGACGTTCCAATCCCTGCGTTCCGCGCGCCGGGTCTTCACGGGCACAGATCATCGGCGATATTCCAAGCACTTACACAAATCTGAATATTATGTTGATTTTACTGACTTGTGATGTGTCTTGGCTGTGGGCCGGAAAAATTTCGACAATAAAACAATTAATTTTATAAAAACAAGTTAATTTTATGCATTATAAATATTTATTAATATATTAAACAAAGTACAAATTACTTGACCAAAAATCATCATATCAAAATACAAATACATCCCTCCCCACGCCGACATCCAAGCAGAGCTCTACCGAGGTTGCGAGGATGGGACGTGGAGAGAGAGTTTCCAAATAAAACTTCTGCTCACCTAAAAAATAGTCTCGAAATAGATTTTTAAGATGAGTTCAAAAATTGGTTTTGAAAAATGGTTAAATTTTATGTGAAAATGCATCGGTATATATACCTATTTTCTGTCCCTAACCTCGCGTGTTCTTTTTGATTTAGTAAAACAAAATTCGACCTTGATATTTTCTAGTGTATTCTAATCTTTATTTTATTATTTTCTAATTTATTTTGATAATTTTTTTTTTAAAATTTTTATTGAATTATTTCTAATTCAAATTCAAATTTCATTTTCATGAAATTTTCATTTTTATCAAATTTCGGTCGAATTTGTTGGGTTTTCATGTTATGTTTGTATTTGTATCCTGCGGATCTTGTTGCATTTTGTTATTATTTTAATTTATTTTTATGTTTATTATTTTATATGTAATTATCTTTTTTCTCATATTTGATAGGGTTTAGTTGATGTTTTAATAGGTTTGAGTTTAAATTTGCATGTTATGTTTGCATGTGTGTTACCGATCCATTTAAACATTTTACAAGGCCGTTTGTGTTCTGGCCCAACACATATAAAATAATAAACATAAAAATAAATTAAAATAATAACAAAAAGCAACAAGATCCGCACGATATAAATATAAACATAACACGAAAACCTAACAAATTTGACCGAAATTGGATAATTTAATAAAATATGAAATTTCATAGAAAATGAAATAAAAATCAAAGAATTTGAATTAGAAATAATTCAATAAAAATTTCAAAAGAAAATTATCAAATAAAATTACAAAATAATAAAAATTAAGATTAGAATACACTAGAAAATTCCAAGGTCGAATTTTGTTTTACTAAATCAAAAAGAACACGCAAGGTTAGGGCCAAAAAATAGGTATACATACCGATGCATTGTCACATAATTTTTAATCGTTTTTTGAAAATCGTCAAGAAGTTTTAAAAAATCTATATTACTACGTAAGTGAGTGTTTTATTTGGAACTCTCTCCACGTCACACTCTCGCAACCTCGACAGAGCTCTGCTTGGGTGTCGGCGTGGGGAGAGCGATATATTATAATGTTTTTGAATTTATGGATTGGATCATGTTGGTAATTTCATTTTGATTTTAATAGACTATTCATAATATATAAATTCTATTTTTACTTAAAATTGGTCGAAATTTTTCCGGCCCACAGCCAAAGACACACCACAAGTCATTAAAATCAGACATACTATTCAGATTCGTGTAAGTGCGTGGAATATCGCCAATGATCTGTGCACGTGAAGGCCCGGCGTGCGGAACGCAGGAGCTGGAACGTCAATATTATTGCTTATAGAGGAAAGGAGAGATAAGGAAGTGGTCTTTTGGCTACTTCCTCGTCTCTCGATTTCTTTAAACTCGACCTAAATTATGCTACATACGGCTTAAAATCACCACACCGAGTAGTCCAGTGGGCACTCATTAATTATAATATGAACACACAATTGCGCCTAAGGCTAAACGAAGCGGAAGATGACGGGAAAAATTGAAATTAAAAGAAATCGTTGCTATGATCAAAACATGATAGAGTACGAGCGATAAATTTCTTAAACAAACGCTATAGGAGGAGTTGAATAGAGACCCATATTCCAGGAGACGACGTGTAACAGGGGACATTAAATTACCGAGGAACCCGCCAATGCCCTCTAATAAAATTTAGAACTCCATACTAATAAAATTAAGTTCATTACATCTATAAACCATAGTGGATTATTCTGTATTCGAATTACTAGAAACTATAAGTGGAAAATGACTCGTCTATAAAGTTTTGAAATAATAATGTAAGAACTCAAAATTGTCAAATCAGATGAGACAAGATTTATTAAAATCCACATTCGGTTTAAATACCCAAATAAGCAAACTCACCATCCATCGAGATACAGTATTGATAACTTAGATGAGACTTCTAATCGAGCCCCTTCGTCAGTAATATAATTCTCCACTGTTTGGTTTTGTTAGTGTCCTTCGCCCAGAACCCAGCCTATAGAGCACGAAATCATTAAATCCGAGCCAGAGATTCTAATAGAGAAGCGAGGCAACAGATAAATAACCGACGAAACTTGAAATTACCTTAAAGTAAAACCTTCCCATTCCTACCAATAATGCCATACTTCACAGCGATCTTACCAGAGTTTCTTAGCCATGATAACTGAACGAATCGCTCAAGTTCCCGTCTAATAGATCGTATCAACATTAGCCGATTACAAACATTAGTATGTCAAACCTGATCAACTCCCCGGTGAATAGAAAAATTTAGTCTAGTATGTAACTAATTAGAATATATAGAACCTGACCAAATCATCCAGCAATTAATAACATAATTTTGACTGAAGTTCAATTGATAAGATTACAAAAATTAATATCGGAAACCTAATCAACTCCTCCTACCGATGAATAACTAAAAGAATAATCAAACATTTAGTTAATAAAATTACCAAATTAAAAAAAAAATATTAAAATAAAACCTGATCGAAAATCGTTACCAAAACGCAAACAAATAAGCAATCCAAATCCGTCTAAAGGAAAATTTTAGTTAACAATATTATTGGATTATAAATTAAACCTGGTCGAAATCTCGACACAATCAACTAACTAAAACCTCGCCCAAATATTGACTGGCAACAACAAAAATGTAAATTTCCAAAAAATCCAATAGAAAAGAAAATTGTCCTTAAATGGCATTAATAAGCAATCCGAAAATTCCCTAATATTAGATCAACATTAACTACTCCAATAAATAAAATGACTCACGAGATAATTTGATTTCCGTGACGAATAGTCTATCTAATAGTTAAAAATATTTCTGCGAAACAACCAATCGATCTGGGGAAATTAATACTAAACTGCGATCAAGCCTAAATCTACACGGAAGATAAATCAAATAAAATCAGCAAAAAGAAAAAATTTGTTACTACAGATAAATCGATAGACACCATCTCTCACCCGCTATCCGGTTTAGTAAACATGCATGGAATTAGATACTATACACATAGAATGCCATGAAAACAGCAAGCACAATCAATATGGTACATATATATCAACGATTACATACCTACAAACCCAGTCTACTGTCTCGATCAATACTATCCAGTAAGAGAACCAGGTAGTCTAACGAGAAAATCTGTAAGAACGAACATGCAACACACACGTACACATGCATGCCAGTAGCTGCGATATACACACAAACCAATAAGCTGAAGCCTGTTAATACCTACCGGGAACCCATAAATCGTCAAACTGACAGGCGTGACTACCACAATAGAATCTTTTGCACACTCCACTGCGAGTCCGACAGTAGGGCATAAAATCTATATAACGCATGCAGGTTATAATGCCAGATCTAATTAATGTATTAATCGATTTCCCCAGCGGTACCTGTAGACATATCTACATGTTCTTCCCCATCAACAAATCACATCATATAAATACTGCTAACGAACCAGACTAATAACGTAATTATAGCAATACAAGATGAGTAGAATAAACCAAGTATCAACAGTTCAGGGCCCAGACAATGACCTAAATCCAAGATCGAGAATCCATTCTTCAGGTACTATTCAAATTCATAACTTTAATCATTAATCAAGTTTGAGTTCCACAGAATAATTTCGCCACGCCACTTCCCACATTAAATTCTGGCCTATAAAAAAAAATTAGCTATCGCAAGCACCAGATCACCCCGACCAATATGGTAGATGGATGAGCCCTGTGGAGTCAACTTTCCCATTTAGTACATGTGTCCAGTAGTTAGGACCTAAAGAAAATAGATCCACTCTCATCTACAACTTCATTAAGGCCTGTAGAGATCCCACCAGACCTGTTTAGCCGAGAGACCTGCTCTAGGTGGTGGAGCGACCTTATCTTTGTTCTTGGAACCAATCTACCCACCTATGAGGGTCTAATGACACCAAGAAAATACATACCGCTACGCGTGGCATAGCTTCTTTGTCCCCAAATCAGGCTTCTAAAATAGAGTAATTCAAATGGTTTAAAACTAGTGAAGATTGATTTATATTGAGTTATGATTTAGTTTAATTCAACATCCATTAAGTGGGTTTTTAATGTAAGGTATTATATCGTTACCCATTCATTGAAATGTTTTCGATTTAGTATAGATTATATTCATTAATTAATTTTGATCGAATTTACTTCAATATATCAATTTATATCCCTTAATTGATTTTGACTTAATTTGATTTATTATATTATATTCATTAACTGATTTTGATCGAGTTTACTTTATATCCCTTAATTGGTTTTGACTCGGTTTTGATTCATTATATGATATTCATTAATTGATTTTGATCGAATTTATTTTAATATATTAATTTTACATCCCTTAATTGTTTTGATTTAGTTTGATTTCATATGATATACCATTAATTGAGATGGGGCGAATTTACCTTAATATATTAAATTTTTCCCATCAGTCAACCCCGGATTTGGTCCGACTTAATATAACTATTTATTAATCCTTAGTATAGTTCAACTTGTTGTACTAACTTTAATACCCACTAGTTAAATTTCGAGCAATTCGATGAGCCGATAGTTAACATTTAAACGCCCTTTAGATTTTGGATAAATCCTTATTTGGGTTAAAAGTTCCTTTTCTTCCCGTTTTCCGATTATTGGGTTTATCATTTCGTCCAACTCGTTAAATCTTGAGAGTAATAATTTTCCAATTTCAACTGACAACCGCTGATTTCCAATGTTAATTTTTGTTCCCATGTAAATTTTGGATAGTTCTGTGAAACAAAATATACACAACACCCACCTGCAACCCACAATTAACTCCAGTTCATTCTAGTTTAAACGGTATTTAGCTCACCCTCACAACTTTAACTGAGTACCTTAAATTTGATGTCAAGCGAAAGGACCCGCCAGACGGATTTATCAACAAAAATCAAAACTCCGCTTACCCATAGGCTGCCCTTAAGAGTGTTTTAACCCGTTTATTACATAGTCAGAAACCTCGTTAATATGATCAAATTGTAGATACATCGGGATCTCTTATTCAGGTCCCTACATACGTCGCGGACCAGTGGAGACAAGCTTGGCGTCAAATAGGACGAGCGAGAGGCTACGAGGAACCCCAACCCAGAGGGCCTAGACAAACTATTGGTCAGATGCTGTGGATGGACCAGCGATTACCGTCAACAAATGGTCAATATAGCGAGCAACACTCGGCTCGAGAAATTCTGGGACATGCCCGCCTAGAGGAGCATAAACGGCAGGTAGATCTTCACATGGTCAGGGTCAGACAATACCTGGCCAACGTAGAAGATGACATCGCTGCTGGGAGAATAATGGAGATCTATAGTGAGACGCCGCCGCCAAGTTTCAGACCGGTGCGAAACACGAAGCGACCCGTGTTCGTAGTTCCGGGTTACTCAGCAGAAGAATGGGTGAGAAAATCCTTGGAACAACCCTAATCTCGCCGAACTATTGGTTATAAACTTTTGGTGAACGGTATTGTAATGAATAATTTGTTGAGATTTCTATTTTCTTTATTCGTTGTCCCATGGAATGTTTGAAAATTTTGTTTAAACTGACTACATATGTAGAAAATTAAATTTGATGACATAAAATTTTATATATATATATATATTGGATATTATAGAAATGGAACCCTTACAGATATTACAAACCGAACTCACCCACGCCCGGAACAGTAATAAAAACCTCCACAATCAGATCATCCAGCTGACCGCGGAAATACAACAGACAAAGGCCATCTGGATGGCGCCCCAAAAGGCAAAGTTGCTCTACCAAAGACTCACCGCCGCCCAAAGGGGTGGGCGGATGAAAAACAACTCAACCAAAGTCTGAAGACCCAGGTGAAGGGGTTAGAAGTGGCCCTATCCGCCTGCCAAGAGGGAGCTGCGGTAACTTACCCTCTCGTTTTTGCCCCCGCCCAATTGGCTTACCGGGAGACGGCGGCCACTCCAGCAGTGGCCATACCTTCAACCCCGACAACCATCACGAATAGCCATCGTCCAGAACGCAAGGAGCGGGCCAAACGACGGGCCAAACGACGGGCCAAACGACGGGCCGCGCGATTACGAAATGCAACACAGATTATGAACTAAACTAAATTCACCTCTTGTATGAAATTTGTATACATCTGGTTTTAAAATTTTTTTGTTATTCATTCGTTAATAAATGTTCACTAGTTATTTTTCAGCATATATTTATTGCTATTTCCTTTGACTCAAGAGTTCAGTAAATACAATTGCTAAATCCCACCATAAAGAAAAGGGGACCTAATAAGTTAAAGCGGGCACAAGTCTTCTAACGACAGCTCGTTGAACCCAGAGGTCATCCGAGCAACTATAGCCTTAGCAATAGCGCTCACTTTTTGCGGATGATCTACCCACTCGAACACATCTCCAACGTTGCCTCGCAACGGGTGCCGAGTGGCAAGCAACAAATATTTATATGGCGTTACTGGGGTAACCCCAATAAGTTAAAACAAGCGTCAACACCCCTAACCCACCACAATAAAATACGCGCATACGGAAAAGATAAACATTAAGCACCCATCACAAATGACGTTGGAAGTGTGTTTTAATGAGCATCAGAGATCTGCACAGTCCGATGTTTTGTTACTTCATCCAGGTTTTGGTTTAGCCCTGGCTTAATTTTAAAAATTAATCAAAAAATTTTTTTATGAATTTTTAATATAAATTTATGTACTGTTGGGCCAGCACTAAGTTTTGTTTAAATGAATTGGAAATAGCACGCAAATACAACATTCAGATTTAAAATCAGACCCACAAACAACAAGTCAACAACCTTAAAATGTGAGAAAGATATAATTAAAATAGAAAATCACAAACTTAAAAATAAATTAAAATAATAACAAAGTGCATCAAGATTAGCATAAAACTAACATAAAAATAACAAAATATCATAAAGATTTGACGGAAAAATGACAATTTACGTAAAAGCAAAGAATTAATGGAAAAATTGAATAAAAATAAATTAATTTTAATTGGAAAGAATTCAATTAAATATCTAAGAAAGAAATTGTCAAAGTAAATCAAGAAAAATAATAAAAATTAGAGTTAGATTATACAAAAAATTTCAAGGTCAAATTTGGTTTTATCACACTAAAATTAACACACAAGGTTAGGGTCACAGAACAGGTATATATACCAACTCATTTTCACAGAATTTTGAGCTTATATACAAAGTGTGTGCAACTTTTGTGAGCAAATTCAAGTGGAAAATCTCAATTATCTATAATTTTTAAATACTGCGTTTCAAGCAACCTCAAGTAAGCTCTACTTGAACGCATGTATGGGGAAATATTATTATGAATGCTGAGGGTTAACCATGCTGAAACAATGTTTATGAAATATATGATTCGAGAAAATGTATTATATTATGTCGAAATTTTTCCGGCCTACAGGCGAAACATCACCGCAAGTCAGAAAAATTTATATACCTATCGAGATGTGTAAGTGCGGTCCATCCGCCAATATCTTGTGCCCGTGAAGGTTCCGGCGTGCGTAACGCAGGAACCCAAACGTGCCGCTTATAAGGAAGACGGAAGATGGAGGGGTAGTCTTTTGGCTGCCTCCTCGTCATTCAGTTCCCAAAAATTCGACCTAAAATTCACGTTACTCATCGGCTCAAAATCATCTACGCCGAGTAGTCTAGTGGGCACTCGTAATATCATACTATCAACATATCTAACCCTAATATCAACTCAGGGATGTGAGTGTGGGAAAAGAGCAGAGAATCGTTGTTACGTCGAAATTCAATCATAAAAATGAATAATTTAAAAATTGAAACTCCGAGTTGAAAGCCTTAATATCGATAAAGTTAACGTTGAAAATTAATCATGAAATTGAATAATCACGAATAAAACCCAAAATTAAAAGTCTTAACATCGATAATGTTAACGTTAAAAATCAATCATAAAATTGAATAACCGAAAATAAAGCCCTTAATTAAAACCATTGATATCGATAATGCTAACGTTAAAAATCAATCATAAAATTGAATAACCTAAAATAAAGCTCCTAATTAAAAGCATTGATATCGATAACGATAACGTTGAAAATGAATTTTAAAAGCGAGTAATAAAAATAAATAATACTCTGAATTAAAGACTTTCATAGTGATAGTATTAACATACAATGAGTAAACTATCAAATGTTAATAAGGGAACCTATCCGAATAATATTCAAAAAAATAATTAATCTAAAGCGAAAACAAAAATAATAATACCAAACTTTGACGGTAATAGAATAGCGGTGCTATTAAAATTAATAAGGTAAATTAAGATGACACCGTATAATACCAATCATACCAGCATGAGTGAGATTCCATAATGACAGCCATCCATTATTGGACAAGGTAATAGAAATACCCTTGTATTAAAATTTTCTGAGAGTCGTACATAAATACAGATCGTGGTAATAATGAAGAAATTAATAATAGAGAGCATAATTTTCATTGTACATAAATAATAAAAATAAATCTAAAAATCATCCATAAAAATAAAGCATTGCATTTTGCCGATAATTAAGTCAAGAATAAAAGCAGAACTGTGGCGTAATATCTCGTAAATAAGCGACTAGTATAATACATATAATCCCAAATAACGACTTTTTCTCTTCCATAACTCTGTGAGGAGGCATAAACTTGCTACGTATCACCTAGTAATGCCACTTGATAACTTTCGAGAAGCTAGAGTACTTGGATGTCTTATTAAATATAGAATTGTAGAGAGCCACGGGATCCAATGGACTTGGAACCTAGTAGACGTAATTGACTAAGGGAACATGAAGAAAATACTTACGAGAATTCTCAACGGGTAAAATAACGATCGAAAAAACAAAATGTATTAATTAAATGAAAATTCCCAGTAAGATTGAATAAACATAGAGTCACCGATCACGAGACCAGATATTGATCAACATCTCGCCACATCAGCAAATAATGAGAAAAAATGCACAAGAATGGGTGCATAAAATAACACATTTTCAACTAAAATATTATGTGGTGAGAAAATCTAAGTGCCACGATCACGAGGAGTAGAAAATTTTATCGATTAATCTCCGTTAATTGACATGCCGATATGGTCATATATATAGTCATGCACAAGTAGAATAAGTCAGTTGATTACAAGAAAATTTAACACAAAGAGAAAAATGAATGCGCCAACAGACAGTATCACTATGACCCCAATTATAAAGGAGAATAACAACATCCATCGAAGAGGCGAAGCCTGGAGCGAGGAACAAGCAAGGAGAAAGAAGACGAACGCGGAGGTACAATTTAATTTGATAATAATTCTGTTTTTATTTTACTTATTTCTGAAAATTATGTACAATCCCCGGATTTGACAAGCAATGCTCGCAAAGCATCTCCAAGAAACAAGCACCAAAGAGCCAAAATTGAAGGAAAGATCAAAATATCAGAAGAGCTTTAATCATGCCGAATAAAATATTAAATGAAAAGAATCATTTTGTTTTGTCTCATACTATACTATATAGAGTATCACTTCTTCACTTTTAAACAGAACCCCGTCTAGAATCTATAAATTATCTGAAGAAAGATGAATCACCGCATAAATTTCTTCTATGTATAAACATCAGGCCAGGAATCAAGGAATCCTCTACATACAGATCTAAACTCAACATATCCTATAATATTGGCTAGAACTATAGTCGTATTATGGCTCCCCACGATACTAACCAAGAAACCGAAATTAATTGCGATCATCTTCCTATTGTACAGTTGTCACGTAATCTGGAAATAAATAAATTAAATGAGGTCTAAGGACGAGATCGAGCAAAAGCTTTAACATATAATCCGTGTATAACTCCGCCATTCGTTACTTTTAGATAGAGACATTCTAATAGCCAAGCTGAATGACCGTAGAGGAGACTCTAATCGCCAGAATACCTTGACTGGACACCGCAAATCAGAGGAAGGAAAAATTCAAGTATCATGATATTTTTCCCCAACACAATCGAGAAATTTACTAAAATTCACATGAAAGCCACCGCAAATTTATTAATTTTAAACCATGTGTATAATCCTGTAGATTATAATTTACTATTGTAGACGAATCTTGGACCGATGCGTCCCGAATTACGGTGCGTTTCTCAGCACGAACGGCTGCCAGATGCCAACAGGCTATGTGGGACACGGGATTTTCAATTTCCCCCGTGAGGGAATTCAGAGAAGGTCATTTCAACGATTTCGAAGAAGTAGATCTGCCGTATGTGGCCATCAAGAGGGAGTCAGACCGCAATCCAGACCACAATCAAGCCCGCGAAGCCAGGCAACGTGAGGAATTCACTCTGGCTTGCCTCGAAATTCATCAGTAGCAAACGAACTGGCAGGTGACCATGGCTAGAAGGCGCCTAGCCATGATAAACGCGGACATTGCCAACAGAAAATTACCAGCACCGACGGATACGCTATATCTTACGGAGTGTCCTATGAATTGAACGATCCGCCCTGGCAGAACCTACAATACCCATGAATGTAGTAATTCCTAGAAGATTGCTACCCAGAAATATGCAGGACTCTGACAGCAGTCCCACGACATGGCAAGAGCATTCATATGCACGGGATCGGTCCATATTCGATTCGGAATCCTATCGCAGAAATCAAACGAGAAGATAAGAAGCTTGTATCTTAAAATAAATCTTAAATTCGAAAATCTTAGTTCTTTGATTATTAAATATATTTATATAATTCTTAATTCTCGAAGACGGACGAAAAATGGTGAATTACGGTAGTTTAGAGAGCGCATTTAGTTAGAGACCTAGTAGATTTTTGAGTAACCCACCCCAGACCAGTAATAAAATACCGATATAGTAATAATTAATGAGAATTTCATAATTAAAGCTGCGAAATTGTTGACGAATAATTTAATTGTAGATACGGATTCGCTCAGGACTCTAAGCAAAGAGTTAGTAAAATCACGCAGGGAGAATGCGAAGCTTCACCGCCAGTTACTTCAGATGACCCGTGAGATTCAGATGATTCGTGCGTCGTGGGTGGAAACCACAAAAGTAAAATCCATCTACCAACGATTAACCGCCGCACAGCGTGGATAGGCGGAGGAAAGACAACTACGGCAAACTCAGAAAACACAAATACGCAGTTTGGGAGTGGCACTATCGGCTTGCCAGGAGGGCAACACCGTAACGTATCCGTTAGTGTTCGCGCCAGCTCAACTAGCGTACAGAGAGA
Organism: Schmidtea mediterranea; assembly: GCA_022537955.1. NCBI lineage: Eukaryota > Metazoa > Platyhelminthes > Tricladida > Dugesiidae > Schmidtea > Schmidtea mediterranea. Next base: position 203,374,263 of record CM039679.1, on the reverse strand, counting down.
CGACAAGCACGACCAAACCAGCAGCAGCGAAGCGCTCCCAGCGACGCCCAGGGAAGGCGGAACGTGCGGAACGTGCGAAACGCCGATCGCAGCAATTCGAAGACAAAAATTGAGTTTGACTGGCTTAACCATTTATTGGCGTGCTGATAAATAAATTATTCTCGCTTTTTCTTTCGTTTCGATTGTTTTGTTTTATTTTGTTAATTAATTGATTTGGCAAATAAATCTTTTCGATGGAAATTATGTGAGTGGGTTTCGTGCAATAATTGATTCTGAAAAGTGTCGAGTACATACAGAAGAGACTGAGCTAGGAAATCAAGCGTTTAACCTTCTATCGGTAGCGCGTTGGACCCACCATGAGTTCTTCAGTAGAGCTCACCTTTGGCGGTCTCATAACTAGTGGTTACAGTTCCAACGTTTCCTAGCAACGGGTAACCATTGGAGGGTAGGAAAGCATTGTATGTAAAGGGGTCAAGGTTAGAAACCACTAACCCAAAAATACTGATTGAATTAAAATAAAATTTACGTGAGTAAATTTCCTTGCTTACATAAATTTAATTGTAATTAGCCAAATTTACAGCATTTCAAAACCATAGACTTAGAAATTTAATTTCATTTTTTCGTGCCGGGTCGGGTTCGAACTATAATATATTATGAAGAGCTGGGTTTGGGTGAGGTCGGGCCATTTCAGTTTCGGGTCGGGTTGTGTTGGGTTTAAATTTTACCGGCCCGTGCAGGTCTCTGACTGGCAGTTGTCAACAACAGTAAAGCCAAATCGCCATGATTGATAATCCTAGTTCAATAAATATTTTAAAAGGTTTCATGTTAATTTATAATTATGGTCCCTCAATTTATCATAAACAAATATAAAAAAAACAATATACTTCCATTTTAATACAAGACCAACTATAAGTAAGCCCCACTAAATACATACACACAACAAGTTTTAATCAATTAACAAATGACTATAAAGAAGTCATCTTCCGTAGATGGTTGCGTTTAGTTACCGCTTTCTGAATATTTCGACTTTGCCGAGGCGTGACTTGGTTGATGGTCCGCATGGACTCAAATTGCGTGCCATTGGATCTTGTTTTCATACAATGTAAGTTATTTTGTTTTCTCAATAATCAAATCAAATTTTCGAATCATTTCCAGAGCGTCAGATCGTTGCTTTATCTCAATCTATATACTTTCATTTGATTTGAGTAGGGTTATATTTTTCTTCAAAACTCGTGATTTAGCTAAATTTTCTTAGTATTGTCTTTTTAGAAACTCATTCGACCGAGTTTGCTACTTGGCGATGTCCAGACCTTTCCATGCATCTCCTATTCGTCAACAGCACCGGATCGTCAACTTGACTCATAGGAATTGCTTAAGTACTTCTTTGTGGTGATGGCCTATATCCTGTCGAAACCTTTCGTAGTCAGGTACCTTTTTTTCACTAATAAATCATAAATTTAATTTAATAAGTTTGTTGGATCATGGGCTTTACTTTTCGAATTATCTTCATGGTTTTTAGCCTACTCACACCTCCAATGACCATTTACCCTTCCAGCCCAGGCCCCCATGGTCGAAGATCGTGGACAGGTGAGTTCTACTTATAGAAATTCACGAGATTTATAGCGTCGCAATATAATGAAAAAAATTTATGTCTCCTGCGATCAATTCAGTCATTACGTTGATTTACAGAGTTAGCTTTTATACGCTCAAATTCATTTGTATACAATGATTACTTGATTCTCCCACCCATAACTCGTTATTTCTTCCTACCGATATCATTTTAACGACAGGTTTTATGGCAAGACGTGCCCTCATTCAGTGTCCTACTTATACATGTTTTCACAATTTCCCATGATTTTAAAATTTTACTATTAAATATCAAAGTTGCCGTCCACCGCTACTAGTAGGTTATTGAATGAGTGTAAATTTAAATATATTTATGTAATTAGGGGAAAATGTAAATAAAGTTAATCCATGGATATTGATTCAGAGCATTGGAAATCCAATGAACTGGTCTATAAACAATAAAAGTGATGAAGTGTAAGTCCTTCCATCGACAGCTAGGTAAATAGATAGAGGAAATGTGAATGGAGTATTACTATGTAAGATCACCTTATGAGATAACATTATGCAGTATCAACGGTGAAAGTCGTGCAACACGCACTGCTGGTCATAGTGATGGTAATTGATAGTCAGGATTGGCATTTGGACATCAACACCCCTAAGATTGAAGTGAAGTACATTTGTTCAAGACCCAAGTTCTAACATAGGTATTGGACTTCTCCTGGTTCTATTGATCATCAAAATCAATACTGCGTATTGAGTAACAGGTGTATTACCGCGGCGCGCTATAATATAATTCTAGAATCATAAATGGATTTATAAAATCATGGAATTCTCTGTGTGGATATACAATTTTACAAATTCTATATATTCTTCGATTGGATTTTATTACTTTTCACGGATCTTGAGGAATTAATTTTGTGAGTATTTTTATAAATAAATGTTCCTATGGTTTGAATTTATTCTTTAGTTTGATTTAATTTTTTTCTAATAAAAATGAATTGGTTATATGGATAATTATTATAATAGGTTATTCTCATTTTCTCTTTTCCGCTTTATAAGTCTAAAAATATAATATTTATAGGGGAATTATTAATATGAATTTTTGACAGAGTTGGTTGTGAATCATAAATTAAACTAAATATATATTTACAATTTTAACAATAACGCTCAGGCATGTGCGTTAACGGATTAACCCATTTTTAATCGTCAAATATTTTTATATAACATTTTATAAAAGTCATTCTCAGGGTAAAAAAACTGTAAATATTATTTTTATTTATTATGAATAATATTTAAAAAATCTTTCAAAAAATTCTCTCGTCATAAACTCCTCGATAAATTTTCAAAAGATTAATGAAAAAATTTAAAATTTATCTAATGAAATGGGGAGTACCAAAAATCTGAAAGTAGTCATGAATAGGGCAGTAAACGTCTTCCACGGCTGGATTTTACATTACGTATCTTATTCATCTAATGTTATTAATGTCATTAATGTTTAATTGATGAAATTTGACAAAATCTGACGAAATCTGACAAAAAAGAATATCCTAAGAAATTATGCTCGTTGGATTTTTTTATGCTCGAGATGGTAGGACATTTTATTTCTAGAGGAAATAAAAAATTATGCTCGATGAATAAAGACATTCGATTTCTTATGTTCTAGATGGTAATCATGTTCTAGATAGTAATCGTGCTCGAGTGAATGAATTGATGAAAACCTAAGAATTTTTCATCCCTGGAATTAATGAAAGACATGCTCGAGATGTCAATTGAATAAAATGTTAGTACCACTAAATAAGGAAAGATGTGTTCGAGAGGTTTTTTTTCTTATTAAATAAAAACTATTTATATTTTAATATTTTAAAAATCAATTATACTTAGATCTATATCTGTATAATTCGTCTTATATTTTTTATTCACTCCTCCCTTTTTTCAATATGTTCAATTCTATAATTATTATAAAGAAGAGTTGTTATTTCATCACTTAATATATATCGTATATCATCATAATTATGTATTCCTACTCTTGAATATTCTTGTAGGAACATTTTATGATGATCTGATTTTAATGTTAATCCTTCTACATCTTGTTGTTCTTTCCCGAGGAGACATTCTTTTGCTTGTTCATATCCTAGGTTTAAGATAGAAGGTTTCAAATATCCCTTCACTCTCTTATGTTCAAAGTGCTTCTCATAGTTTAGATATTTAATATCTAAGAAGTACACTTTAGACTTCATTCCGCAAAAACCTAGGATTTTTTTATTAGGACCCATTTCGTCCTTGAAATATCAAAGATTTGTATCATGGATATATTCACTGATCTTTTCTATTTTTTGTTGGGCTCAGAGCCAAAAATTAAAACAAAATTTCAAAACCAATTTAAACAAAAAGGTGAAAATTGTATAAATTAAAACAAAATAATTAATGTAGTTTGGAAATTGTCAATATGGCTGCTGTAACATAAGCACGCACCGCAAGAAGAGACCAAAAATAAAATAAAACATATTAATTAAAACAAATTAAAAATATAACAAAATTAAATAAAAACAAATAATTAATTAAAATCCTTGAAAAAGCCTACAGCTGCATACAGAAACATACGAGAAAAGAAATAAACTTCCAAAACCTTGCAAAATAAGGTTTAGAAAAAACACAGGCAGAAGAGGCGACCAGAAAACAAAATATTGGGGTTAAAAAATTATATTGTAAGAAAATAATAAAAAAATGAAATCCAACAATAAAAATATTAATATATCAAAAAAATAAAGAAAAATATATAAAAAATTACAAAAATATTTCGAAATAAATAAAATAAATAAAAAACCCTAAAAATCGCGAAAAATCGCCCACTGGTCGCACACAGGCACAAAAATACTATATATACGGCAGTGATTTTCATAATTTCTAACAGAATAACAGACTTACAGACAAGACTTAGACTTCCTTAGACAATTTTAGTCAGCAGAAAATTTGTAGAAATTTTTAGACGAACTGTGAGTCATTCTTAGACAAGAATTTTTATGCCAATTTATGCCAATTTTTCCAATTTGGTTGCATGACTGTGGATTGTAAGTATTATTTTCTTGTATAAATATATATTTTGAAGTTAAATCTTGTTATTTTGATTTTATTCTGGATGGTCGTGGAATCTTTTGGTGCCACTGACAAGTCCCCCTAAAATCTTATTTATATATATGTATTAAAATAGCTATCGATTAGGCAGATATCGGTCCGGCTGGTGGATTAAGTTCCCTAGTTGTGATTGCGGGTCGCGCCTTATCGAAACCTCGGTCGGTCCGCAGCAGGGTCTGGCAAAATAGCACAGGACCTCCACGCAAGGCATCGTTGAACGACTCGCAACGGCTGATGAAATATCGGTCGAGACGAGCAGAAACTAAAATCATGGGAAGTGCGACTTTAGTTAAGGGGGAAAAAAGTTTTGTAAGGAAAATTTAAAATATTGTCAGAAAATTAATTAAAATCAAGTAGGAAAGAATAAGATAGTGTAGGAATGTATTTTTCCAATAGTTGAATGATATAATCTGACAGAAGAGAGAAATATTTATTGAAGTGACCGTAGAGGGTTGTAACTACTTAAAATCATGGGAAATGTACCGGGAGTTAAAGAACTGTTAATCAAATTTTTAATATAGGGAAAGAAAAAGGTAAACTAGGACAAATGTAGTTGATTCCGTAATTAAACAAATGAAACAAGAAATTTACCAAAAAATAAGGGAGGAACGCTGCCCAAATTTTTGAAGGATACCTTTATAAATGACGGGTAAAAATGACAAATAAGTATGGAAATTGTAGGAATAGACGAGTAAGGACCAGGATATAGAAAGAGGAAGACGTAAGACCTTCCATTGGCAGTCAAGAACCCGAAAGTGAAAATATCATGAGGAGTAGTTCTAGAAATGGAGCTCACCTGCTCATGAATTTTCAACCTTTATGTACAGTACCAACATGGCAATCGCTATGGGTACATAGGAGGGATAGAATAATAATCTTGGTGGCGTTTAGGTGGTAGATACACAAAATCCCTAGAAAAAAAATAAATAAAAACCATCCCTATTCGCCATTTCGTCCTTGAAATATCCAAGATTTGTATCATGGATATATTCACTGATCTTTTCTATTTTTTCTTGATTCACTAATTCTAATATTATAGAATCAGTATCTCCAAAATGGATCCTAAAGTTTTTCCCGTATGTTTTGTATAAAACATCATAGATGAATTTATACATAACTAACTTTGACAGTTCTAGGATTACAAATCCTATGTAATTAAACTTGTCAAATTTAATTGTAATTTTTTTAAAGTGCACTGCGGCACAATCTTCAGAGAAGATCTTAAATCTGTGAAATCCTACTTTTGAGGCAACCGTCCTAAATCTTTCTTTACAGGAAACTATTTCAATTTCCTAGCGATTCCACACATTCTCCAAGGTTTTACCATAGAAGGAGTTATTCATTAATTTATAAAGAAAATCTTTAAACTTATCCCCTATTGCTTTTGATTCCAATCGTTTCTTAATATTGAAATTAATATAGGGTTTCAACCACTTAGATTTTCTATAAATTAATTTCCTATGGATTTTCTCTAGAACCATTCCTAATTCTAGATACCAATCCAACAATCTCCCTTCTATAATATTTTTTTTATCCCCTGGGTTTGGATAAGTTTTTCTGTTGTTTTATACCCAGTATGATTATTTTCCTGTTGCCATTCTGAAAGTGATTCTTTTGAAACCAACACTTTTTCTGGACAACATGGAAAGTATTTGGCCTTATCATTTCCCCTGTCGATAGCTCCTCTGTCATTGCCGTAATAATATAATGAATTCTCTAGTTCAGGAGATGCTTTAACAAGTCTATTCCCAAAAACTCCCGACACCCCACCTCGAATACCTTCTTCAAAAAATAGAAATCTAACGAGACTTAAAAATGTAATATTGCTAAATTGCAAGTGCTTCATGTTAAAATACGGTTGTGAAATAAATAAATAGTTTCCAATTTAATCAAAATAACGAAAAATATAATAATAATGCTCAAATATCATTCAAAAACCAAACACAATTCGTTCAGTAGATAATTTTAATTAAAAAAATTAAATTAATTAAAACAATTAATTAAACTAATTTATAAATATAAATTTATTATTTGTACACTATACAGCAAAAGATTTACATGAACCATAGCAAATTATGAAAACTAATAAGATAAAACTTTTATTATAAACGCTCAAAAAAAATTTTTTTATGTATATATTCTCATATACAAATGACTACAAATTTACCACATAAACATTTTTAGAAAAATAATCAAGTGAATAATTTTAAAATTTTCATTAAAGCTTTTATGAAAAAGGCACCTCTTTACCAAAACGGATCAAATAATAATTTAAAAATTATCTTATAATCATTATATCATTTCCATATTGAAAACATCTTCATCTTTTTCATCCAAAGACACTTCGGATCTAAATAAAAAGAAAAATATAAAACTTTTCAATTAGGATGTCAAATTTATTAAAAAGCACAAACTACATATAAGATGCACAATCAGAATATATATATATATACATATATATATATATATAGCAAAAGTATTTGACTTTCTAAGTGAGAATTGTTTTTAATGCTTATTAATATTTAGGAAAGCAAACGAACAAAAAATTAGTTTAATTATTTTTGCCTTTAGAAAAGCCTGAGTTTTGAGAATTTAATGTTTCCAAACTATGGCCTTCTAGATGTACGTTTCATCTATAAACTGTCGGATTGAAGTAAATTAACGTAAATTTATATTTTCACCAGTAAACTTCATGCAATATAAATATTATAGTTTCCAAATATTTATTTTTCATTTCTCATACATTCAGCATGTAAATTCCTCAAGTATTACTTCCCGTAATAATTTGACTAATATTCTTCAGATTATCATTACCATTGATGGCACCTAGTGCTCAATTTGACTGATCGGCACTTAACTTATTGTGATTGTGATAATAGAGGGTTAAGCTTTACTGACCAGTTCTAGACCAACAGTGCACCATAATTTGCTGAAACCAGTTACCAAATCGAAAATAATCGCTTGAATCTTTTTGTATACAAAAATGCTGTAATATTCATGACATTATTTCGTTGATAACAGTTTCCCTTGCATAAATTTTATGTTTGATCCGCCCTACAGACGATTCGTAAGGTTCATATTGAAGGCGCAATGGATAGCATATTATCATAATAAATTTTTAAAAAAGGATAAATAAAGTCTTTGAAAAAAAATTTGAGTTTTTGGATTCTTAGTTGTTTAAATTATTTATTAAACTTGATAAAATATATCCGTGAAAATTTATAAAATCTAATTCTAATATTAATTTTAATTAAAAATTTTTACATTGTTGAGAAACGTGAAAAATACAATTAATTCATATATCACATTGATAATTTCAAATTTTCAGCAGTAAATTTTGAAGTCTAAAACATTTACTATTTGATTATGTTATATTTTCACATTGCAATTTTGCACTACATAATAAAGGTTAAACATAAATTGATAATAAAAGATAATTAAATTAAATTAAGTTAAATTTTACTAATTGAAATCTGTACACTAAAATATTATATATTGAAAATAGGAAGTTTTTTTACTTAAAATAAATAAAACACCGCAAACGACATTTACTTGATTGGAAAAGTATTGTTTTTCGCCTTTTATTAGAATGAACTTTTATATGATTGTTACTGATGTCAAATGCACTTATTATATTGTTAATGCAATAATTTTACAATAATCTTTTTTAAATTAAAAAAATAATGAGTACTTCTCTTTTCCATCTATTGAAAATTTGATTCATTAATTTCACGATGGAATTTTAAAATAAATGAATTTAATTGCCAAATCCACCATTTCTCGAAAACAAGAACTTTTCTTAATTGATCAATAAAATCCTTAAGGGTAACTAAACATCTTCGGCCAGTTTTTATCAAGTAGTAGTTCAACTAGGCAATCAACTTTAGTCAATTAAATACTTAAAATGTCATTTTACTGACTTCCAAACTTTCTTTATCATACATTTATTAACTAGGTAATTTATTAATGCACTCATGTTGTTTATTTGTACTTATTAATTAACAAATTTTATTTCGCTAATTTAATTTCCTTTGAATTTAAACAATTGTTTTATTTTTAAAATTATTATTATTATTTAAATTTTAAAATAACTTGTCGATAGCAGAATCATTTATAAAAATATAATTTAAATAAATAACTAATGTAAGCCAATTTCCGCAATGTTTTTTCTAAAAATGAAATAATAAATATTTCATCTTGATCACTCTAAAAAACATCGTTTGCTCTCTGCTCTTTCTATGATTAAATTTTTCTTCTCACACACAAGATTCAATCAAAAAAGAAACAGAGATCGAAAGACTTATTAATTTTGTTTTAGAGTGATCATAGTTGGTTTGCATAGTTATTTATTATTATTATTAACTAAAATCTAAAAACTCAGATTTTGTAAACATAAGATAAGGTAGAATTTTATTTCATTTTTAGCTATTTAACATTATAATTGAGCCATTTAAGATGTACTTTGAGTCCAACAAAGTAAACTTTTCAAGTTTTGATAAAATGTATCTAATAAAAAATACAATTCGATATACAGATTAAATACAATGGAATTTGTTTGATTATTATTAATTCTCAGAAATTGTTAACTTTTATGGAAATATCCAAAATTGTAACTTTTCTTAAAACAGTCTATAAAGGATTTTCGTCACCATTTTATAAACTTAAAACCTATTTTCTAATTGCTATATCTAAGTTAAAACAAATAATTTATTCAATGAAATTTCGAATTTTTAGTTAGTATAATGACCTTCAACATAATATTGATACTTGATAATCCAATCTATTTATAATGGACATTTCAACAATGAAATATATAATTTTACAAATAAATCGCGGGTTTACAAGAAAAGTAACCAAGTCAAAAAAGTACAAGTTGAACAACTATGTTTAAATATCATAAAAATGTCCAAAAAATGTTTGACAGTTATCCGTCAAATACAAATTCGTATTCATTGCAATAAATAATTGCAAACTACATAGCTATGGTTTTTCAGAGAATTACAAATATCAAGCCCAATTTGACATAGTACATGAAATATCTTTTAATAAAAGTCCAATACTAAACGCGCAGGTATTTTTTTTAAAACTTTTAATAAGAAACTGTTTTAATATACAAATAAAAATCAATCAAGTATTATAATACTATATCTACATAAGAATCATGTAAATTGTATTTATAATATCAAAAAATAAAATGTACACTCTTCAACTCGGGTGCCACATGTGAGACAGACAAAAAACAGTGCTGGTGATATGCGAAGAGTTTCATTTTCTATAATACATTAAATAATACATAATTTTATAGTTCAATACACTGAAAATATTATAGGGGAAAAATGGGTTCTTATTAAAAGATATTGTTGGGGTATTACGAAAACAGCATAGTAAAATCAATAAAACACCAAAATGATAAAAGTGCAACATTAATTAAAAAATTTACAAAAATTCGAAAGTAGTATTGATCGGGGGAAATTGGCATGGTTGAACGCCAAATTGAGAAACGAGTCCAGAAATAATAATAAAAATTTAGTGAGGAGTCCCTAGAAAATAACATAAGTAAAAAAATAGAAATTAATTAAAAAATTAATTACTAATGGGAAGCCCGAGTCAATGAGAAACCCGAAAGATGAGGAAAACCCGGCGTGTAGACGGAATAATATAAAAGGGTAAATTGGTCTAAACATATAAAATGGGCGCCACTGATCTATGGAGAGGTAATTATTTCCTAATTTGTAATTTAGTAATGGAGCAAACGTTGTTGACAAATGTCGGCTAAGGTGGTCTGTGGAAGTAATTATTTTTAATAATTTAATAATGTAGAAAATGCTGTTGACAATCGTCAGAAAACAGTCTGAGCAGGAGTATAAAAGGAAAAGGGAAAAACACGAAATGACCAGTGATCGACGCAAACGAGTAGTGTAACCAGGTCAGTAGAAGAATCTAAACCCAAGTAAAGTCAAAGTTATCTATCAGAAAGGGTGATTATCCATTGGATAACCTACCCTAAGATAATAAAATTTATACGGTGGTTGAAGGGTGCAAATAAATTAGTGAAATTGTGATTACAAAACATTGAAATAAATCGGATTGAGTTGTAACTGTAATAAAGTGCAAATAAAATTATTCTGTTTTGGGTTTGCTTATTCGATTCGAAAAGGACACGAGGAGTCAGAGGGAACCGACTTTCAATAATAATAACCCAACAATATCTAGTACAAAGGGATAAAAAAAATACAAATAAAAACAACAATTTTTTAAGTATTACATCAAATAATCAAATTATTAAAATGATGTCTCCTTGATATCTGCAAAATTAAACAAGTATTTTCAATAATTCAAAATTCAGCTAGCTGGTGTTTTAGTAAAGTCGTTTTTCTACCTTTTCACTGGGTTAGCATTTATTAAATCAAAATATAAATCAAAATTAAATAAAATATAAAATTTAAAAATTATTTAAAACTTTTTTAATAAAAAAATGTTAAATTGGCCTAATTTTTGGAATGCGTTTAACAAAAAATAATATTGGTTGTGGACGACTTTAGTCGACTTATACTTCCAAAGCTTTAACATAATTGCTCCCATTGAATTGTTCGCTTTACTTGTGTTCCTTTATTATTTAATTGTTGGAATTAAAAAAATCAAAATCACTTTCCGATAATTTAAGTTTTATTTTTCAGTCAATCTACATCTTTTTTTCAACAATTGATAAAAAGAAATTAAGTGTTTCAAAGAAATATTAAATAAATTTAAATTTCCCAATATTATTAATTGGATTTTTTAAAATAAAATTAGAAATGATATAACAACTATATTAATGGAATTAAATAAATTTGAAAACTGCTATTAAAAAAGTTGGAAAGTAAGTTGGTATATAAATGTTTTCAAAAAATGTATAAAATACATGCTAATTAAAAACAAAAACAATTTCTTAAATTCAGCCATTATTTTGTGAGGTGAGTGTATCGTCAGCAAATGGACATTCATTTTCTTGTATTTTAATTTTTATTTTCGTTTATTAATTATAATGTTAAAAATAATTATGTCTAGCTTGGCAGTTTTTGGACAGAGTTAATGTTAATAATGAATAAAAGATGTTTCAGTAGCGAACTGATAACGAGTTTTTTAAGTCAAAAAATGAGAATGTGGCATAACATTTTAGTTTCACTGAGTGGCAGTGAATTTCCATTTAACCTATTAGCACCCAAATCATTTTTGATCTTAAAATCTGAACTATTACATTTGAAAAAGTACTGAATTTTCATTTTTTGTCACCTTAAATAGGTTTTTTATGATATCTCTTTCATTTAAATTTTGACAAAAAAGATAAATTATTTTTTTATTATACTGAACACCAATTTTTGGCTTTGATTTGGTATAATAACACTTGATAAAGTCAAACCCAGAAAAATAAAAAAAATATTTGATCCTCTGTCAAAATGAAAATAAATGAAATCTATTATGATTAAATGAAAATTAATATAAAATAGGCTCTTATGCGTTCAACTTTGAATTTTCCTGATAAAACTTGAGTAACTAATAATTTGAAGTGCAAACTATAAGTATACTAGGAGATTTTCCGTTCTACGACGGATAGAATTAGGGATGGGTAAACGTCTGGTTTATACACACTTCTTATTCAGTATAACTGTAAATAAAATAATTATTAACTTCACATTCATAGAAATACAAATTTATGAATTTACCTCAAATGATATTATTAATCCCTTGCGAAGATACAACTTAAAAATTTGCGATTACACTTCATATTAATAAATGATGAATTTAAGAATTTTATTATTGCAAGAGCTTGTAACTCGATCGAGGTTTAAAATTGAACTGTCTTCAAACTTTCAATTTTTATGGTTTGAAGTTTTGATATAATAGTTTGGAATTTCCTATTTTAATATTTTTATTTCAACTGGTTATCAGCCGTCAACATGGCTTAAAGCAACCCGAAAATTTATAATCTGCGAAGCAATTAGTTTTGCAGACCTTTTTGTTATTTTATTGAAACATGTCAAAAGAGAAATATATTATTCTTTTATCGAAACGTTTCTTTGCGAATTGTATAGATTTGCTGGCATAGAAACAATTTTATTTTTCAAAACCTTTTAATATTGACGTTTTAAGGGTATATATAGAAAGAGGTATACCTGGACATAACAATAATGATGATACATTTTATCACTTATTCTTTATATCCGTTAAATTTATGAACTAGCTAAATTAAATTAGTCTTTGAAGTCTAAAATACGCATACAACTTACCTAAAGCACACTATTTTCATAAAAAAAATCCAACTTACTTAAAAATAGGAGGTAATAAACCAAACTATGCCTACAGGCTTCCCATTTAAATAATAAATACCTATGCAAAATATGGGGCTATCTCAAACGATCTGGAAGATAAACCAAAAAATCTATAGCGTTCCAGAGCCAGTCAGTAATGAGCGTGTATATATATATATATATATGACTATCATTTTTTAAATATAATATTGTTAAAACCATTATTTATGTTATTGTTTTCATTATTATAATTTAATTAACTAAATTTTATTTTTTATTTGCATCATCAATGTACATTGTTTTGGTGAATTGCATATAGTTTTTGTATGGTTTATTTTCTGTATAATTATTTTAATTAAAAAGCCTCAAAATTTATGATAACCTACATTATTATGTTAAATTTGAGAAAACTAAAACCAATGATAAAGTACATTATCCTGACAACAATATAGCTTCGTGCAGCAGTAAAATTATTCATAGATAAAATTAAATAAAATAAAATTAATTAATGATAAAAAAACAAATCACAAGTTAATCAAATTCTAGCTATTGAATAATATGTATAGATAAAAGAAAAATATTAATGTGATAAAATAATAAATAATTACAGATTTATATCATTGATCTTTTGAGGATCTTCACAACAGGATATGGTACGGAAACACTTAATTTTGTCAATAGCAAAAACACTTTCTCTAGTGGGAGATTTATTATGGTCATGCTTCATGATATAATCAAGCAGTTCTTTGGAAGATATAATTGAATGAACACAGCGCTTCGTAGAGTCCTGGCTTATCAAAGCAAATGAAGCCTACAAATGAACAGTTTGAGGTAATTTAAATGCATACTATCAAATACTTTTTCTTTACTCATACGTTTTATAATATCAATCACAGAATTTCGTTCAGTACATCGAATAAACTTTTGACTAATCTTTTCAAAAAAATTAATTATTAGAAATTAAATAAATTCCACAACTTACATCTGTGATGTTATCCAAAATGGATTGTACCGTATCAGCCGGATTACAAAATTTGGAAGTAGATATCATATGCTAGTAGGAACAATTAATAAAATTTCAATAATAAATTAATTTTTTCATATTTTATATAAAATTAATAGATTTATGATCATAATCACTTTAAAAAGGCTATGCCAAATTAAAATTCGTGAATATCAAAAAACATGGATATCTTTACTGACTCATAGTCAAATAGTTTTTTAAAATAATATTATTTAAAAATCTTTATATTAATATTAAAATTTTAATTTAATAAACAGCCAACATCATTTTTACTTATCCCAATTTTATATTTCCAAACTATTTAAAAACATTCAAAACATTCGTGCTCATGGCAATTTGCACATTAATCTTTGATTTCAATTATCTTTAAAAATAACTTCTTTTAACTAGTTCCTTTATTTGTGTATGTTAAATTCATTTACCAAAGTCGGCTTTATGATAGAAAAACAACTGAATTTATTGTAAATGATGAAAGTTATTGTTTAGTTTTTTCAAAACTTGATATTTTATTCATTTTCATAATAAAAATGGATTTAAAACATTTGCTAAAAATATAAAATGTATTTCCTCAAAATCTGCAACATAGTGCGATTCAATTTTTTTACAAATTTTGATTATGCATTTTTTTTAATTTTAGACTCTTTATTTGTGCCCTGACATATTTTAATATTTTCTATGCCACGAGCTAAAAGTTTTATACTACCACTATAGGTAACAAATTTAGAGTCATAAAATGAAATATTAAAAGTAAACAGATCAAAGATGAACAAAAGGACGAAAAAAATAAACTTTGTAAATTTTTATGCAAAATATTATTGTACAAAATTGAAAGAATAGTTTTGTCTTCAAGGTGATATTTTTGTTTTAACGTTTCAGTTTTATGAACCAATGAATGGGAAGTTGAGATAATTAAGATTAAACAAATATTATAGTAAATTATCAGATTGGTCGTCAAACAAAGCTTTTTACAAAAAATGTGAAATAGTAATTTATAAAAAAAAACTAACAGTTATATGATCTACGGTGATGACAGCTACACAATCATATTTACATGAACAAACACTGGTATTTGATGCTTCCACACATACTAGAGCACAATGATGTGAATTATTGTTCATTGTCTCTAGTAATGAAGGTAAATCATCATTCTTCGATACTTGATATTTAGTAAGAAACTTTCGAGATAACATTAATTCAGTCACACCTACAGTTGTCTTTATAAATAAAAATATATATACATAAATTTGTATCT
This sequence comes from Schmidtea mediterranea, assembly GCA_022537955.1. NCBI lineage: Eukaryota > Metazoa > Platyhelminthes > Tricladida > Dugesiidae > Schmidtea > Schmidtea mediterranea. The sequence continues at coordinate 203,359,001 of CM039679.1, read as the reverse complement.
TAAGCTCAAAAATATTTACCTTTAACACTAACGGTAAAGGAAGACCAGCTTTTGAAGCATTTAAAAGAAACGATAAAATAATACTATGATCTAAAATAAAAAGAGCATTTCCTGACCTCTGTCCGTCAACAACAAGTGCTTTATTGTATGGACTTTGTTCTAATTTTTTTAAAGCTAATGCCACAGTGTTTTCAGGGTAGACCACTTGCAATTCGTGTCTTAAAGGATCTCTTGCTAATAATTCTCAAATTACGGTTGTTAATTTCAATTCAAAATTACCGATACAATTTTCTATTCTTTCTTGAGATAATAATTCCATGTGTTTTTCCATTTCACTATTATCTTGATTCAATTGTAAAGCTATTGATAAGAAATGAATTTGATCTTCTTTGGTCAACATACCGACGAAATCAACATTTTCATTGCACCAAATCGGGGCCAAATCAACATTATTATCAACCAAGGCCTTAAATCCTCTATCAATCTATCATTTATTAATAAATGAAAAAAATATAGTAATTTAAAAAACTTGTATTTTACTATCCAGAACTACCAATTTCCCACTTTCAGGCATTAGGTCATAACAAGTACTGTGGTGGAGAAGCGTGATAAGCATTTCTGTGTCGCCTAGATTACATTATTCAATAAAACAAAAAATACATATTTTAATTATGTAGGTGAGTACCGTGATTCTAAAGTAAAAATAAATCTTAATACTGAGGAAAAATATCATGAATTTTCTACTTAGAATTTCTCAGCTTGTACGCGAGATTACACTTTTATTCAGAAGCATTTCTCCAATTTTCATTATTAATTAACTTTTAAATCAAATGGAAAATTCAAACTTGATTTAATGAAATATAAATCAGTTGCACTTATTGAAATGATAATATCGTAAACAAAAAATGTGTAGTTAGGAAAAGTTCACAATATTAAATGAGCAATTAGTTCAGCGAAAAATTCTAATTGAAATTTCTTTCATGCCTCAAGTTGGGAAACCTCAAATGAAAGCAGCTACATTGAATTTCTGTTGAAGTAAATAATAGTTTTTTTTTAACAAAACTCAGATTATTTTAGAACACTATAACGAAACAACAGAGTAAATTAATCATTTGATATTGTTAGAATAATGTAACGGAATTAATTAATTTCAATATCAATCATTAATTAAAACTAGTATTTACAAATCCCGTCTTAGTTTGTAATTTTTCTAGATTTATTATTGGACAATATAAGATATACTGCATTATTATGAATATTTAATGTTATAATCATAACCAGGGATGAAAACCTGTTTAAAAAACCGGTTAACCGTTATTTTTCTAAATATTTCGCTAACCGTAACCGAAAAAGAAAAAATATTCATAAATAAACAGAAGTAGTAGGATGTGAGCCCGTCAGATACAACCCCCTTGACTTACGTAATATTACATAATATCTGACATCTGTCCACGCTGTTACTACCTGGAGATTGACATCGTCCACTCAGTTGCTACTTAGTAATTATCCAACACTTCAAAGGATATTGTAATATTATGCGTTTTTTTCCCAGAGTGCTTTTGAATAACATCAGCTTTATTATTCCATTTGAAACTGTCTTGGAGTGATGGGTTATTATTCCCAAGCCTAGGTCCAGTGACAAATTTTAAAGCATCTATATTAATACGCTTTGTAAATTCACAATTAGCAGTAATAAGTCTAAAAAAGTGGCTTATAGTTTGCGTGTGATATTCATCCAAAAGATCAGTGCAAGATGCGCCTCCATTTTCAATCGAGTTATAAAAGTAACTGATTTCAGAATTTTCAATTGTTAATTATATTATTACATAAAAAATTATAAAATAATCATTAAACATAATAAATTAACATGAAACTCGTCTTAAAATAAATATTCAATCATAAATTATTTAGCTTGCTGGGTATTTTGTTAGTACTAATTAATATCTGTTAGTACTGTAATAAGAAAACCCATTCCATATATACTCTCATCTTTGAATTTACCTATTACTGAGTCAAGTTTTCTTGAATACAAAGAATGACTAGGATCATAATTCGAAGTGTCCAAATGATTATCCGAAACCATTACAGGTAAAAGAGTACTTAATTTACAGTTTTTAATTCCAAGGGAGAAAGAGTCAGTGTCGCCAGCAACAATGTCAATCCAACAATTGAAAAGATTCCTATATTTCTCTAATTCAAGATACTGGAGCTGATAGATCCGTAATTTTGATAAATCAAGAACCGTTTGACCGATATAACTAGGTCGGTTTAAACAAATTAATTCTTTATTTAGATGAGCTGCTATTAGATCATCGTCAATCTTTATACACTTTCTGAAAGACAGCTTTGATGACCAAAATGCTTTAGTCTTTTAGGTAAACTGAAAGTAATAAAGCAAAGGAAATTACTTTGGAAGGAACTGAAATAAAGCATCTTTCTTATCTTGATTGTTATAGAAACGATACCATTTATTCTGTTCCTCAAACGAGAATAGGGATGAGAAATCATCAGTTGTTTACTTTTAAAAATTGTAAAATTGCTTTAAGTAACAACGATGATAAACGTCAATGGGTAGATAAAAAAAAGTTTTGCATTCGGACATTATTTAGGTATCAATGCCACTGATGTGGAAGATTAAAACCGAAGAAGCTTTTATTTAAATAAATATTGTCTTAAAAATGTGTTTGTCTTTATATTCTATTGTTTTGTAATTATTATTATTATTATTATTATTATTATTATTATTATTATTATTTTTACTATTAGAAATTTGGGTAATAAAATGAGACTTGTAACAGTCTGGTGTCGGTAATAATTCGTTGAGTCAGGGGTTCAAATCCTATCGTGGGCGAATTATTTTTTATTTTCCAAATTAAATTTTTTAATAGAATATAAATCTGTATATTTTATTTGCTGTATTTTTCAAATTTTATAGAAATTGGTAAAGTAAATCTTGTATAATTTAATTTTTTACATTTAGTTAAGTTGAAATTTTAACTTTGTGAATTGTTTTCTTAAAATATTGAATTTTGTAAATCCAGTGCTCAAATTTAAGTTTTGAGTGACTTATTTTTAATTAAATAAACTATCAATATACTATAATTGTTTTAAACTTAAATTTTCATGAAAATTATTAAAGTTTTATAATTATTTTGATAGAATTATTACGTAATATAGTACTAACAAAATACCCAGCAAGCTAAATAATTTAGGATTGAATATTTATTTTAAGACGAGTTTCATGTTAATTTATTATGTTTAATGATTATTTTATAATTTTTTATGTAATAATATAATTAACAATTGAAAATTCTGAAATCAGTTACTTTTATAACTCGATTGAAAATGGAGGCGCATCTTGCACTGATCTTTTGGATGAATATCACACGCAAACTATAAGACACTTTTTTAGACTTTTTACTGCTAATTGTGAATTTACAAAGCGTATTAATATAGATGCTTTAAAATTTGTCACTGGACCTAGGCTTGGGAATAATAAAGCTGATGTTATTCAAAAGCACTCTGGGAAAAAACTCGTTTCTTTCGACCTAGAACAGCGGATTCGGTTTTTTGAAAAAACGCATAATATTACAATATCCTTTTAAGTGTTGGATAATAAGCCAATTCTTCGCCTGACAACAGCTTTGAAAGGAACAATAATATTGATTGAGTTCGATCGTCGTTTGATTTCGAAAGTTCTTCATCTTGCTCTTTATGATTCATATTTTACTAAATGGAAAAACAGTAACATTGGTAATTCATCAACATACTTGTGAGTGATTATGTTAAGTCTACGACTTAGTCGTAGACGTAGTTGTAGGCGTGTTAGGCGATGATGGGTGTGGATAGGTGTTGATCTGGTGTGTGTGTGTGTGTATGAACAGTTTAAGAACTGTAGGTCCTGGAAGTAGGTGTGTGGAAGTTGGTAGGTGTGTTGGAGGTTCTAGAATGTAGGTGAGTGTGTTGGTCCACAACTGCGTGACATAATAAGAGTTAGGTAATCGGTGTGTTGGTCCACAACTACGTAACATAATAAGTGTGAATCGGTGTTTGTTGGTCCACAGTTACGGGACATAATAAGAGTTAGGTAATCTGTGTGTAATAAGTGTGTCTCCAGTGGGCACGTGACATAATCGTGAGGTCACCTGGCAACAGTGGACAAAGGTCAATTATTAAGTATCAACTGGGTAAACAGAGGTCAACCTCCAGGTAGTAACAGCATGGACAGAGGACAGATATTATGTAATATTACGTAAGCCAAGGGGGTTTGTATCTGATTGGCACACATCCTACTACTAACCAGTTACCTTTTACTGAAATTCAAAAAAACCGGTTACAAATGTGTTCTACTTCACTTTTTTTCTTCCTTTTATCACACGAATTACTATTTTCAAAAGCTTATGTCAAAAACTTCATAATTATGCTTATCGCAATAAACAATTTCAATAAAAAATCTGCGAATAAAAAGGCGAAATATGGCAATTCAATAGTTATTTATAAAAAAACAACTGCAAAATTTTGATTTCGAATAAAGAAAAAAACACAAAATATAAAAAATAAGACATATGTTAATGTTAGGAGATATTTCTATGGCCTCCTCTTTATATTATCCGATTTAAGGACACGCATGACTGATCGCATTTTCGAAGACATGATAATTCGGGGAAATAAATGAAATTATTTATCATATTTTTATAGTGTTATCCTTTTATAATATTACATTAGTAGATGGGTTAAGTATTGGTAAATGTTAAGTTCTGTGTTTAAAATATATTTTGGCGATAGATATTTTTAATTCAGTATGCAGATATTTTGCTTATGCATTTTGAAACTGAAACTTTTACTGATTAAATTACACATGTTTATAATTTTTAATATTGAAATAAATTATGATTGGTATTAATTTTAGATTTATCAAACGTAAGAGTTGGTGAAAAATAAACTTGATTTTAAAAATTCATAATATGTTTTCCTTTGCTCTGAAATTTTTTTACTTCAATCGTAGGCCACATTCTGCAATTATAATAACGTGAATGATAAATTTTTGTTTTGTTTCATAGGATGCGTTGCTATGCTGAAGCGAATTAAAAATAATCATTCACGTTCTCATAATTAAAATTAAACTTGTTTTACGCTAAGAGTAATTGAAAAAACCTGGTTTTTAACGGTTAACCGTTATTTTGCAAAATGGCTTAACCGAAAACCGATATTATTCTAAGGAATATAAAACCGGTTAAATATTAACCAAAATTAATTTCAGTGTCCATAACTGGTCATAACATAATAATGATCATAATCTGTGAGGACTAACACGTAGATAATTAACATAGATAATATATAGATAGATATACTAAATAAATTTTGAAAATAACAGACAAATTATAATTAGATAATCGGTGAGGCACGAACACGGACAGTCACATTCTATATATAATATTTAAGAAAACACTACTTACATAAATTACTTGTATGTATTAATTAAATTTATTCAAATTTAATCATTGTTTTCCAAATGAGTTTTACTATAACTTACTAAACTATTACTTTATATCATTTATGTCAGAAACTCTCATTTTCTCTATTAATCAGTAATAAAAGTGTAATATTATTTACAAACAAATACTCCAATTCTATTGATTTCGTTTTATTTTCATATTTTTAAACAAATTTCAAGAAATTATTTTTTAAATATTTAATATTTCATTTTGAATTATATTCCGTACATCGTCAGCTATAAGTCGAAAAGACGGTTTTGGAGTAAAATATTATTCAAAATTTACCAACTTATACCCTACGATATATCGGATATTATTTTTCCAACTGAAGGTTATTTGTCTTTTATCAAAAAATTCTTATCAAGCTGCTAATTTATTTAAAAAATAATAATTTTCTAACAATATATTTACAAAATATCTTTAAAATAAAAATTATTAAAAAAATGTAAAACGCTTTTTCATAAATTGAAATAAAAAAGAAAAAATGCTTAAAATTATTAGTAAGATTACATTGCAAGAATCGCAAGAGGCTACAAGACGAAAGTCATTTCTGACACCAAAGAATATTCCCAATCGATTTTCCTGACAAATGATATGAAAAAAAGCCTCATTACTTCTGGGAACGTGTTATCTTGAGTGATGAGAGCTCCTTTCAACACTTCCACCAGTGGTTGTATTTGGGTGTGGTGTCGACTGAATCAAGAATACAATAAAACTTGTTTCCAATTCATTGTGAAACGCAGCATATCTCTGTCAAAGTATTGGGAGCTATTTGGTTCAAAGGAAAATCATTGCTACATCATTGCCAGAGGTCTGTCACCTTCACAATTTACCGTCAAATACTTCATGAAACTATCATTCACATCCATGAAAACAGTAACATATCAAGAAAAAACTTCCATTTTATGTAAGATGCTGCACCTTGCCACACTTCACGAGCAACAAAAACCTAAAGTAAAAGGAACATGAGATTTCCGGTTTCAAGTGGAGTGCATAATCGTCAAACATAAATCTCATTGAAAATGTTTGGTTTCTTTTGGATAAAGTCTTAAGAAAACGACAATGCAAGCAAAAATCAGTTGCATGTTTATTGGTCGTCCTTCAGAGAAATGGGAAGCAATTCCCAAAGAATATATCAATAAACTTATCCATTCAATGCCACGTGTAACTGTTCTTTTTAATGCTAAGGAAAAATCTACCAGATATTCGAGAGCGAAATATAATCGTTCTTCATGGATAAGGCTCAGTTTATTCATGGATCTTAACAATTATAATTTATTTGATCAAAGCATTTGATCAAAAACCTTTGATTCAAATGTGTAAATCAACGTTTGAGGAAAATTTAATTTTGCCTATGTTCCAAAACCATTAATTTTCAAGTAATATATCTGGATACAACAAGTCACTAAATATTTTGAGCAATATCATCGTTTCATTTCAACATACCACAAAAACTCAAATATTTATAAATATATCTTACACCCCCTTCTTTTAAAAAAATATTATTAGTTTTTAAAATTTTTTATCAATTCTAGATTTCTTGGCGTTGTTATGCAATTCACTGTTCAGATAAAATAATTTTATATCAAGGCTACCAAGATGATTAATCCAAATCTAAAATTGTGGAGTGTTTAGCTTTTCATTTTTGAGCACAAATACAAATGCCTTATAACCTGTTAATAATTGAAATAGCTTTTCGTATAAATAATGTTTAAAATGTAACGTAAAATAGTAAATTGAAAGCAGTTCTTTTCTAATGCAGCAAATCCTAGCTCACAGGCGTTCATCACATGTGATCCCAAGGCGATTACTTTTTCATTTCCAATAAAATCCAATTTTGACGTACGCTCCAATTCTGTCAAACACTTGCATTTGTAATCTATTTAAATATTTTTCTAAAACCTTGGAAAACTAGTATTTGTGCTTTTATCAATTGTTCTTTAATACCTTGAAATGTGGTTTTATATTAATTTGTATCAACTAATTTTGTTTGATTGATGCCATATCACATTCCTAACGCCTTAGAAAAGTTTGTATAATTTTCGTTAAATCGTCAAAAATAATTTGGGAGACCCAAAAACTCTTCGGCCGTTATTTCTTCTTTATTAGAAATTGGAAAACATGTAACTCTAAATCTAAATAAATTCATCTTGTCATTTCTTTTTAAAGCATACCACTGGTCTGTTACAGGGAGATTCCTATTTCTCTATGATTCAACTTTTTCCAAATTTTTTGGATATCCTTCGATCTTTACTCATAGATGTACTGGGATTAACGACAATTTGAGGTCAAAATGTGAGTCAAAAAATGTTCTCAATTTTCATGCAAATTTATTTTGTCTCCTTCAAAATAACACCCATTTGAAGCGACGCACATGTGCCAACACTTGACCTAGTCATCCATGCAATTTACATAGGCCACCGGAGGGATGGCTTTCAGCTCTTTCGTTGCATTCTCTTTTATGGCCCCAATGACATTTTGAGTTGGAGAAAATGAAAAAGTCGCATGGGGCCATACCTACTGAATACGGCGCCAGCTCGATCAAATTCACGCTGTGTTTGGTTAAATAATTCACGACAACCTTGGCCTTGTGTGACGGCGCGTAATCGTAGTGCAAAATTCAATAGTTTTCGGCCCAAAATTCTGGTCGTTTACAAAGCACGGCATCACGCAAACACTTCATGACGACCAGGTATTAGTCTTTCTTGACTGTTTGACCAGGTTGCAGGTAGTCTGAAAGCACCACACCACGACAATAAAAGAAAACGGTAAGCATGACTTTAATTTTCGATCGACTTTGTCGCGGTTTTTCAGATTTGGTTCGGTTTTGAATCGCCATTCGGAAAACTTCTGGCTTGTTTCGACATTGTATTCATAGCTCCATGTCTGGTCCCTATTATGATGCGTTTCATGATGATTGAATACTTTTGGGCCTCGGAAATCCTGTCTTTAGCAACCTTCTTTCGATGGCCTGTTTGCACAAAATTCAGCTCTTTCGGAACAAGCCGTGCAACGCGTTGCATGTCCAAAATATCAACAACAATGTGCTGAACGGTACCATATGAGATTTCGATATCACTAGTCTAAGGCTCACATGACGATTTTCAAGCACAGTTTTCTTAATTTCCACGTTTTCGTCTGTATTCGATGTTGAATGGTGTCCGAAACGAAGCAAGACTTCGACCACCTTTGAACTCTTTATACCATTTGTATGCTCTGGTTTTCCAAAGATCAGATTCCCAAAAGGCTTTCTGCAATATTTTCAACGATTCCGCACAAGAAATTTAGTTGAAACACAAAATTTCAAACAAACTCTTTGCTTAACAAAATTATTCACGGTGAAATGCGACTGAGCAAATAAAACTTTCCTGATGTAAACTGCTGCCAAACAAATTAAGAAAAAGATAACCGGATTGGTCGAGAGCGGTTCATTTAAAGTCCCGGTACTTTTTGATCATACTGTATTTCGTGTTTTGTAATTCTGTTTATCCAAAATCACATTTCTCATAAATACATTTTCGTATTCCTGAATCAATTTTCCAATTTTTTTGGTTTTTATTTTTTATAATCCTTTTCATTTTTTCTATATACTTCACATATCTCACTGTAATTTATTTTTAATTAAATATATAATTATTTTAAAAATTTTATACTTCTAATTATTTTTGGAATAAAACCAGTATTATTTACTGTTTTAGAAATAATACCTAAATTAACATTTATATTTGGGGTTCCCATTACAATTATTAAACTAGCATTACCACATTTCACTTATATGTCAGATTTCTGCACTTTTACGTTTTCCAATGTTTGAGAAAAAATCGTATTCCAATTCACTTATATTTTCTAATATTTTCCACAGTATCAATCATGTACATTATTTATCTATTTCAAATTTGGGCACTTGCTCCCCCTTTAATATGATTACATTTAATGGGATATAGATTAGAATTTTCTGATTTCTTTTATTACACATGAGAATATTTATTGTTCTGTGAACATGATACTTTAAAAAAATTGAGTTTCATTTGAATAATTATCATTATTATAAATATTCATCACAAACAATTTTATAAGTATTAAAAATTTAATTACTCTCATTCATATTCGCATCATACATACATTCAAAATCATTCAAATTCATACATACATTGCCAAAAATATTATCTACATTCAGTTTATGACTCCGACCACTTCTCCACATGTCAGAGCAAATTCATTTTGGCCAACTCTTTCTGTGGATCACTCGTATGCCTCGGTGAAAGCAGCCATATGTTCGGAACTCTGGAACCTCTGCGGATGTACTTCAGAGCACTTGTATTCAAAATGTCCATTCTTGGGACAATGATTGAATAGAACATTTTGATTGTAAGTGATTAATTTATTTACAAATCCAACATCTCCTTGGACGAAGATCATTCGAATATTAATTCAGTCTATTCGGTTGATTAGAATTTCTTGATATTCATTGTTGCTTTTTTTGCTGACTTTGATTGTTGTCATTTGTTGTGGGTTTGAAGGTCTATGTACTTTGTACTCCAGTCACCTACCATAAAGTTTTGTTCATTTCTTCGCTTCACGAGACGTTGATTAATGTTTGTCATTCATTTAAAATTAAAGCTTTTGCATAAAATTTATGTACATGCTGAATAGCAGAAATAGTTTCATTTTCTATTTTTATTATTTGGTCGAATCTGTCAATATCTTACAATCATCAGATATTTTCTAATATTGGAAACAAAAAGTAAGGTACAAAGGAAAGTATACGCCTCGAATGGGTGAAATTTAAAACACAAATGACTGTGCATTTTTTAATAAAAAATGTGTACGGTCATTTTCAATAAAAGAAAGTGAAAACAAGTTGCACAACATATAAAAATGAAAAATGCGGAGTAAATTTAATCAGATAAAATAATTATATGGGAGCAGAAAAGTTAGAACGAAAAATACAAAATATTTACGCATTTAATAACAATTTAAAAGAAATTGAACCAAAAAATTAAAATTATATAATACTGAAAAGAGTTTCCATTACCGGTATTACCGAAACCGGAATCCCAGTATTACCGGAGAAATATGCAAAGCCAAATACCGACAATACCGAACCAAAGAAAACCGTTATTTCGGTATTGACTAATAAATTCGTAAAATTCTTGAAATTTTACACTTAACAATTCATTAATTTTTTTCTCTACTTTTGTTGTGCGTCAAAATTCAAAATATATTGAGTACCTAAATTCAAAATATATTGAATTTGAATCGTAGGAACCTATTTTTAAAACCAAAAGCATTGTCAAAATAAAATAATTTGTTTGTTGCTTTTTTTGATTACGTTTATTATTGTTTTTATTTTCAACATTAAACACGTTCAACAGTATTATAAAAAATACATAGCAAAATTTTAAATAACTAAGGATAAATATTAAAATAATTGGTAAATATTTTAACATTGAGTAAATATAAAATATCAAATAAATCAAATAAATCCATAGAAACTTTGCCATGCAACAACAATTCGAAAGTTTTAAAAATCCATCTAATGAACATTCCATGTGGAATAATTTTTTGCGTGGAACTACAAACAAAAATGAAAGCAGATGTGTTAAATGAGGAAAAGTCATTATTTGTTCAGGAGGAAGCACCAGTGGAATGCATACTCACCCCAAAGCGTTGCATATTTTGATTCAAAAACAGAAAATTCTTTGCCAGCAGTGCTGTCTAGCTTAGTTTGCCGTGATGGCATATCATTGAATGCAATAAGCAAATCTACTGACATAAGATTAGGACTAACTGTTCGTGGGTTTTCTGATAAAACCAAAATCAATGTCCGCTATTTCAGAATCTGTGAAAAAATATAGCGAAAAAATAAAACATAAAATTAGAAGAGAATTGGATAAGTTGAATCGTGACGAAAATCAAAAATTTAATTTGACTTTTGATGAGTGGACTTCGGTCAGAAATAGAAGATACTTAAACGTGAATCTCCATTCAGCAGATATTTATTGGAACCTCGGATTATGCCGTATTCATGGAACACTGCCAACTGAAAAGTGCATCGAAATTATAGATAAAAAATTAAATATGTTTGGTATTTCATTAAAATCAGATGTAATTGCAATCACCACAGATGAAGCATCTGTGATGCAGAAGGTGGGGCGCATCATAAGTATTAATGAGCAACTTTGTTTCGTACACGGCATCCAATTAGCTATCATTGATATTTTATATATAAAATTCGATCAAAATATAAAGCTAATATTGTAGGAGATAATAATGAAACTTTTGAAAATTGACCGGATTCTGATGATAATTATGACCAATTATTTGAAATTGGAGACGATTTTTGTAAAAAAACAAGTTGACTTAACTTTTAACGAGCATATTGAACCGTTAATTCTCAAAGTATCAAGAAGAGTTGTAAAAATATTTCGACAATCTCCAACAAAAAATGACATGTATTTACAAAAACATGTTAAAGAAGAATATGGAAAAGAATTGAAGTTAGTTTTAGATTGTAGAACCAGAATGAGTAGTCTTTTGTTATGCTTGAACGGTTCTATAAATTGAAATGCTCTATTCAAAAAGCTTTAATTGATATACAAATAGACATCGCTTTTTCAAAAGAGGAGTTTGACTCAATTTTCCGTATAATAGCAGCGTTAACTCCTGTTAAGCTAGCCGTAGAAAGTTTATGCTGTCAAGATGCTGATTTGTATAAAGCCGACATTGCACTAGAGTTTATGTTTCGTGAACTTTCTAAGCAAGTAAATTCGTCAATAATGAACTTATAATCGCCTTAAGACTTAGAATTTTTGAACGCCGCTTCAAATATGCTGATCTTTTCAGTTTCCTTCAGGACACTAAAAATATTAATAATACAAGAGAAGAAAATTATTTTTCTATTGGAAAGATTGTGCACACTTTCACTAGAATTAAGAGAATCAAATGCAGACGACATTTTAGTGATAACGAATTCAGAAATTATAGTCGAGGAAGAGAGAAAACAGATGTCATTAAGAAAAATTCTTCAGTAAAAATTAAAAGAAAGAACAGAATCCAAGCAAAGTATAAGTAATGTCAGCCAAAAAAGAAAATCGAAACAAGAGCTTCTAAAAGCTATTCAAGTAGAAGTGGAATATTACGAAGAAGGTGGCAACGGCAAGTAACTAAGTATAATTGAATGTTATTTAAAAACCGTGCCACCTACCAGTGTTGAAGCAGAAAGAGCCTTTTCAGCAGCAGGGCTATTATTAACCAAAATTCGGTCGATGCTTTCGGATGATAGTATAAATAATTTATGCTTTTTAAAAGCCTATTTCTTAAATCAAGAATAATATGATGATTTTTAATAAAAAAATTTTATTTTCTTTAATTTATAATTTCAGTTAGCTTTTCGAAAAATAAAATAAAGAATGTTTTGTTTTTTAAAAAATTATGTTTTTCTTCGAGTTGTCTTGAATAAATAAGCTTTTTTTGACTACCGAAAATACTGTTTTGGTATTGACACCAGTACCGAAATATCGTTTTTAAAGAAACTATTCGGTACTGGAAACCCTAATACTAAGTCAAGAAATGAATAAATTAAACTATTAGATTAATTTAAATATTAATAAAGAAAATATAACATGAATTGCATAACTTCAAAAAATAAAATTTAGTAAATTCTAAATATTCGGAATACAGTAAAATTCGGATATTATAAAGAATTGGATATTGTAAAATTAATGTATAAAAATAGCGATTGACTACATATACAAATTTAATCGATTATTATAAAATTTAGTTATAACAAAAAAAACATGGTAAAATGGACTTTTTTAAATCCGGAAGTTGCTGTATAATTAATCAAATAACATAAATTTGTAGGTAAAGAATGGATTTTATAAATCCTAAAAACCTAAAATGCATATACAAGAATAAATTTAGAAGTTTCCATACAAACAATAATTACCACACAATTAGCCAGTTCATTATAGTGTAGTGATATGGCAATTTGTCTTTATTTTCATTTCTCCTTATTTTGATCTTGATTTTGTCATTTTGATTAAATGGTTATTTTTCCCATTTAAACACTGATTATTAAATGTTTTGAATAACCAGATTTTAATAAATATATTTAAAATGATAAAACAAATAATCAACTTTTAAAAAAAATGTTTTTGGAATCCCTGGAAACGTTTCCCGGAATCCAGCTTGAAAACCACTACTATAGAATAATATATTATTCTCAAATTCTTCAATATTTGTTCTTTTAAATCTCATCTGAAATTTACTATTTAAACAACATTAATTTGAATTTCGAAATTATTACAAATCAAAATTAACTCAATGTTTTTCAAAGTTTGTTCAACAAAGAAATTTCTTTAAAATAAATTCAACGGTAAATAAATTTCTATCTTCAGTAAGCATGTCTATATTTGTATTGAAATGAAGGTTATTATGACATTTAACATAACAAAAACAAAAAAACATTTTATTAGTTGTAATTACCGACTTTTATTGCGTTTATCAGTGATGAAAATTTGATTTCTACAAGTACTAGATTAATGCATTCGTCAAAAATTGCAAATTTACGCGAAAACGCAAGTTTACGAATCAAATTTGCAATATACAAAAATAAACGGAATTAAATTAATTTTTTTTAACTTTTTGGTATAAATATTTTTTATGGAAATTTCATAATTCCATATCAAAGATTTTGATTTCTTAGTTTTAAATTATTGCATGTTGAAAACAATGTAAACAAAAAAGTGATTTTAAAATAGATATATACAGTGGTACCTCGGTTTACGAACTTAATCTGTTTCAAGATTGTGTTCGTAAACCGGAGCATCAATTGCAATAGAAATTGAATGGAAATACAATTATTTCGTTCCAATATATAATTTTTTGTTTGTTAACCAAAATTTTTTAAACTTTAGCGTTCGCAAACCGAGGTTTTGCTATAAATTTTTTTTTATTTAGTGTGTAAAAAATATTGTAATGTTATATATATTTATATATCATAGGTTTTAAAAAGAAACAGTTTTATTTAGATCAAAACAATTTACTGCTTCAAAATTAATTTCATCAGTGGTTTTTCTTTGATTTTCAGGTTCTTTTTCTTCTGAGAGTTTCGTCAAAAATGTATCGAGAGTAGTCTGTATTTTTCTTCTTTTTAGAATCTCTTGAAAATATGATATTGCATTATCATTCATAATATTTATTGCTCGGTTTACATCAAATTTGTTTGGATGATACTTTTCAACGAATATAAGTACTTCAGTCCATTTATTGCAAATGCTTTGATGGTAGCACTTGTGATATATTCTTCTTGTTCAACCTCAAATAACATATCTCACACAAACGCATTTGAAGGTCTTCTGTGGTATAATTTTCGTCTGAATCTAATACTATCTACTCTACACCAACATTGTTTACTTCTAAACCAATGTTTTGGGCCATTAACACGATATTTTTTACTGCATCAACTTCGGACATGACTTCATAAGGGCCAACATATATTTATATCAAATAATCCGACCAAAGTTTTTCCCACGCCTTGTTTAAGGTACGACGAGTAACACCAATCCATGCTTTATCAATAAAATTTATGCAATGAAGGATATTAAAATGTTCCTTCCAAAATTCCCTTAGAGTTAGGTCAGTATTATTGGTAATTTCAAAACATTTTGAAAATAAGTCTTTCATGTACAATTTTTTAAAATTTACAATCACTTCTTGATCCATAGGCTGAATCAAAGGGGTTGTATTAGGCGGGAGATACATGACTTTTATGAAGTTAAGTTCATCAATCAAATCAACTTCAATATTACAAGGATGTAAAGGTGCATTATCCATGAAAAGAAGACACTTAATTGGTAATTTATTTTCTTGCAAATATTTTCGCACACCAGGTGCAAATATATCATGCAATCAATCCATAAAAAAGCTTTGTCATCCAAGCTTTAGTGTTTGATTTCCAAACTACAGGCAATTTAGGCATTTTCAAGTTTTTTCTTTTTAAAAGCTCGTGGATTTTCTGAATGGTATACAAGCATATGCTTCAATTTAAAATCTCTGCTTGCATTGCTACATAGTAAAAGAGTTAACCTTTTTTTCATCGGCTTATGTCCAGGCATTGATTTTTCTTCCTGTGTAATAAAGGTTCTGTTTGGCATTCGCTTCCAAAAAAGTCCAGTCTCATCACAATTAGAAACTTGTTATGAAACATAACCCTCATTTGCAATAAACTCTATAAACTCTTTTTTAAATATTTCCGCGGCTTGGAGATCTGAACTCGAAGCTTCTCCATGTCTAACCACATTATGAATACAACTTCTTTTACGAAACTTTTCAAACCATTCCCTACTAGCCTTAAAAAGTCCATTATCAATGTCATTGGTTTCGGAGATCTGCTTAAATAAATCTTTATATATGTGGTTAGCTTTTTCACGTATTATCAATTCACTAATACTATCACCACAAAGCTGTTTTTGATTTATCCAAATTAATAATAATTTCCCTACCTCCTCTATTATTTGCGGTCTTTGTTTTGTCAAGATATTCACTTCCTTTGCAACATCGGCTACTTTAATTTAATGTTTGTTTTTTTAAAATTGTGCTAACTGTTGATTTCGGTAAATTAAAATCTCTTGAAATATTGGTTGTACAAATGCCCATCTCATGTTTCTTCACAATTTCTTTCTTTTTTTCAATTGATATTTTACTGCTTTTTGAATAAAATTTTCGATGGTAGCATGAAGGGATGAGAACTATAAAATAAAATATTATCACATTAATTAAATTATTAAGATAGACCATGTATTAAATTATTAAGATTATCTATTAATTACAATAAATATCACAAGTATTTATTTAAAGTTATGTAATATGTTTTAAAATATTTCATATTAAAATTGTTTATTTAAACACTAAAAATTTTAAATATCTACGCTTTGTCATTTTATATTTTTGATGTTCGTAAACCGAAGCATGTTCGTAAATCGAGACAAAATTGGTTAAGATTTTTCAAAAATATTTGTTTGTAAACCGAATTGTTCGTAAAAAGAGACGTTCGTAAACCGAGGTACCACTGTATATGAAAAACAAATGTTTACAATAGAAAAATTAATTTTCGAAATTGGTAGTCAGTCAAACTGAAAATTAAAAGAAAAAAATCTGAGGCATAAAAGTATAAAAAAGGTAATTTTTAAAATATAAAGTCAAAAAAATAAAATATATAGAAAAATCCATATCAAATTTGAAGAATGGTGAGATTATAAATTACAGGGTGACACAAATAAAGATTGAAATTTTATTCTTTAACCATTCTCAAAATAAGAAACCAATACGAACGAAATAATTTATTTATAATAATATAGTGTAGCATTTAAACTTACACAGTTAATATTTTTTCCATCTATCAGCGGATTTAGTCAATTTTCATTGTTTGCGAATACATTATCTAACATTTCAGGTGTAACGAGCCTAAAGATGTCTCGGATATTTTACTGTTGAGCTGTAATGTCGGTTGATTGCATAGCGTGAAATTTTCTTTTAATGAACTAGTCTAACGGTGTAATATCAATAGAGTGATCAGGTCAAGAAAATCAAGTCAAATCTGCTGCTATGAGAAATTGTTATTTAGCCAGGATTTCTCTGGTAGTGCTCAATCTGGTAGGTTACCATGCTACATGAATATTATGGTTTTTACACGACGATCGATGCATAAAATTGTTGCTGTAGCATTTTTCAGTTATGGTTTCATCAAAGAAGAACGTCTCATAAACTTCCTTTATATAGCAGAAAAAGGTGTCTTCGGTGAATGTAGACCGTTATCAGTAAACCAACAAGGATCATTAGATATTTGGTATCGGTGGTTGTACCAGTTGATATAAATATCCTTGTGAAAGTGGGCTTCACCTGAAAATTTCAGGTTTTCCAAGTGTAACGGATAGTTTGCAATACGTGATAGCTCATAGACTGCAAAATGAATCCAGTATTTTGTAGGAGTGCCATTTTTTAGGCATTCATTCCAAAGAGGTCCAACCACGCCGTGTTGATGTATGAGGATTCTCTTTAAAATGATCCATTACTTTTTCAACAAATTCAGGAGATATTGATAGCTTTTGTTTTTATTATTGTCACACCCAAAACACTACCAGCATTCATTAGTCGGATGTGTCATTTTTTAATACTCTTATCACTAGAAACATTTATGTTCTTGCCATAGTCAGTTTAAAATTTTCGTTGGACAAGTATAGTACTTCTCATCGTCTCAAAAATACATTTATCTCTCTGTTAAACAGTAAACGCCATACCTTTATTCTAAAATAACAAAATTTGAAATGTTACATACTGTTGCAATCGTGTATATGAGAATTATACTCATCATATCATTGGCCATAAAATCATAGCCAATCAAAAACTCGACCTTTACCCTGCATATTAAATATTTTGTAAAATGAATTAAATTATATAAAATAACCGTAATTAATTAATGAAAATATGAAGCACTATGTAATGACAACAAAAAGCGTTTCGTAATAAAACAATTTTATGGGGTTTCCTAAGCGGTATTATTTACTGATTACTTTTCTCTTTCGATTCTGTATAAATATACAATGTAATTTCATTTATTAGTGAATTTTAAAAGGACATCTGAAGATAGCAAACAACAACTATAATAATTACTATAGAAAAGTAAAGTTTATTAAGTAATAGATTGGAAGAATCTGTGAGAATTATTATGGAAAACCAAAAATAGAAAATATTTAGTTGATTTTTCATATTAAATAATTTAGAAATAAACTAATTATTTCATTAATTATAGGATAAAAAGGCTTTAATTAATAAATTTATAAATAATTTCAAAAGAACTTACCTAAATGTTCGATTCCCGATTCAAGAAAATCAATTGGTGACTAAAATAGTGTTGAAATATATACAAAAATTGAAAAAATATACTCTTAATGGTGATTTACTAAAAAGTAGATATCTATCACTCTCTGATACTTTCCTAAGTCCTTGATTGATTACCTTTAAAAGAGCTCCACTCGGTGTCGAAGCATCAAGATGACTACTAAGATATTTTTCAAGCTTGTTTTGAGCTAAAATTATAAATTATAATCCTCCATGATTATTGGAAATATTATTATTATAAAATAAAACAATTTACCAAACATATATAAATATTTAAATATCCAAATACGATGTGAATAACATGAAGCTGTATAATTTAATCAACTCTTTGAGAACAGCAAATTAAAAATAATTTTTTAACAGACTTTGACAGAAACGAATGTAGCGACCATACGTTGACCATCATTCGGTTTTTATGTACATATATATTATTTTTGTGTAAATTAGGTTTGGATTGTTTGAATATATAAAAAAGAATTATAATTAGATTCCAATATATAATTTAAAAAGCAATTATTGTTTTGTATTTGAATTTGTTTGAATTTTGAAGATTTTTATTATATAGAGTTAATTAATTGCATTAAAAACATTTTACAATCCAAACAGTCTTAAAACTATGAAAAGAGATCTTATATTTCAACTTGGACTTTTTTTATTATGTTTGGATGCCTTTTCATATTTTATGCGAATTACAAAAATGGACAGGACATAATTCCGGCCACCAAACCGAACAAAATGAAATATAAATAATTTGCTATGAACTTTGTTGGCAAATATACGGACATCATTCAGTAGCGTCGGCTGCAATTTCACTGTCAATTACGATAATAAATAAAAACAATTAAAATACAATAAAATCAGTGGAAAAAGATCTACTCATTTCTCTCTTTAAAAGTCATTTCTAAAAAAAGAAACAAGAAAAAAAATTGTCTTAACTTTACATTAGTCTATAATTAGGAAAATACTTATTTACACCTATTTTCAAAAGTTATTTAACATTTTATTTGGTAAATCTTGTACCAATTCGTTGATCAAAAGTAGATCTAATAAAAAATGTTGTTCACATGGCTGTTTTTATCAAGTGTTTATTTATTTTTTTCTTTAAGACATGAATCGCCGAGCGAGTCGGACAAATACAACTGACACGAGGATTAACGTCTTAAACAACCCGTTCTCAAAGAGTTAAAAAAACGCTAATGTTACCTGGCGAACTTTTTGAAATAAATTCATCATATGATTTAAATTTTCCTTTAGAGGTTTCTATAATGATGCGATTAGTAAATGTAGAATAAATATAATTTAGAAAAGAGAACGTAAAATTATAAAATTAAGAACGTAAAAGTTTGAAATTAAAATTGTATTGAACCATAATAGTCGAATAATAAAGATGGGCATATGTAGGATTAGACTTCCTAGCTGAAACGTACACACATTTATTAAAAACCTTTTGATTAAAAATATCATCTACTTTACCCGAATATTTCACCCAGTCATCATAAGGTGGAAACAAAAAATTATGTAGATATTTATTTGTATGTTCAAACAAAAATATTTTTAAAAATCATAAATCAAATAATTTATTAATAACTTAATTTTTGACACTCAAAATATTTTTAATTAATTTAATAACTTTTTTACATTCACGCTATTTTACACACGTTTTCTGTGTTCATCTTCAAACACGTATATACAAACACAAATAACATTTTTTGCTTAAAAACGATTCTGAACTATATTATTATGCTCACTAATATTATATTTATCATTTTCCTTTATAGGCAATAGGAAATTGAAATAAACTACATAATTGTATGTTTGATACAGGTGTTAAAATTAGAAAAATTGAAGATGCAATAGAAATATTAACAAAGCTAAAAACCCAATTAAGAATTGAAATGTTCAAATAGGAGCAAAATAGTAGTGTTGGGAATGACTATATTAACCTTCCTAAGGCCAGGTTGACTAATTGTATACCCCAACATCATATTTTTGTGAAATTTTCTGTTAAATCTAGATTCTAGAACCTACCACTTTCGCTATTTTTTATTCCAAGTGGGATCATTTAATATCACTGCATCAATTTCATTGCAAAAAAAAATCCTATTCGCCTTTATTGTAAAAAAATTGTTTGGACTACAAATTTACACCAGCGCGTTATTCGTGCCATGATATGCGCGCGTCATTTGCACATGCAATAAATGTTCAGCATTTGTGTATACAGAACATTCCCCTAGCATTATAATAAGTAAAACTTGCGGTAAGTAATGCCCATTTTGTAAACACTTGTTTCTGTAATATGTTTGTATTTCATAGAATTTATTTTATTTTTTTTATTATTTAATTACTTAAAACCTTTAAACTAGTATGATATACAAATTTCTTTTCGAATAAAAGAAGCGAAATTAGAATTAAGTAGATACAAATGCCATTTGATGAGAGCAGAAACAAAATTTAGAAGAAATAATAAAATTAAAGCAAAAAGTAAGATGGAGGACTTAAATACATTAAAAAAACTAAAAAGATTTTTAGGACTGCCAAACTACTATTGGCGTTATACAGGACACGCGAAACAATTGGAAATACTTTGTGGGAGCAACAGTAACAAATTAATATGGACTGATGTCTGTCAGTTAGACCTTCAGAGTCTCAAAGAAAAATTAATTAAAACACAAATCATAGCGTACGCTGATGTCTATAAAGAATTTATATTGAAAAATTCAGCAGAAATTAATGAAACGAAGAACCGAATAGAAAATGTGTAATAGTTGTTATTTTTAATTGGGTTTACACACCCAACCTTTTGCTATTAACGATTATAAAGAAAACAAAAAAAAAAAAAAAAAAAAAAAAAAAAAAAAAAAAAAAAAAAAAAAAAAAAAAAAAAAAAAAAAAAATAAAAAAAAAATAAAAAAATTATCTTTTGAGTTATATATCGACTTATTAACAAGTATTTAAAAAAGTAATAGTTATTTATTGGGTTTACAAAATTGTATAAAGTAGCTAGGTTTGGAAAATAAGGGAATAGTTAAGAATATTCTTATTAAATTCTTA
Organism: Schmidtea mediterranea; assembly: GCA_022537955.1. NCBI lineage: Eukaryota > Metazoa > Platyhelminthes > Tricladida > Dugesiidae > Schmidtea > Schmidtea mediterranea. The sequence goes on along the minus strand of CM039679.1, from coordinate 203,337,552 downwards.
TTTTATTTCACTAATTGTAAACAATGACGATCGGTGGTAATTGTCTCGTTCGACTTATAAGTCCATACTAGGTTGCACCTTTAAAATCAAAACACAACATAGTTTTTGTGTGTAGATTTACTTTTGGTGTAAATAGAATTCCTTAATAATCTTGTGCAATTTCTCAACTCTGTAATCACACGATTTAGAAAGTATTCACTTTTTGACAAGGTAAAAAAATCCGATTGGATAATTTACCAACTAACGCTAAAGCCGTTTATTTAAATTTGAAAATTCGTATGTGTGTTTAACCACTTGCGCTATGATTTAATTTTCGGTAGCTGGGCCGCGCTCTACTATATATGTAAAGTATCGTATAAGTTCGAATAATGACGTTACGTATGTCAGCCGACGTTGCACACACGTCGTTTTTGTTTTTGCGACAAATGCTACCGACGTGGTATACACGTCACTTTCGGTTTTGAAAAAAATCATCAAGGCGTGCCTGGCACGTCAATATAGCGCAAGTGGTTAATTAATTTCGATGACGCATGGAAAAGTATTAAAATTGGAGTGCCTTTATTTTTTGCTTAACTGTAAATTTCATAGCAAATTCGAATTTATTTCAGCTTACTTTAATTTGTTACACAAAACCATTATATATTAATTTATGTAAACTTTATATTATAAAGTAATAATACGAGATGTAAACAAAATAATTACAACTTCTAAAAATTGGAATAAATTATAACTAAATGAAAAATATACTTGAAAAATTAATATTGGTTTTGGTCATACATAGTTAAAGGGTTTTAATTGTTAATGCACCAACTAAATACTTTTGCGCATTATTGTTAATTATAGAAACGAAGAATAATTAAAAAGTTACAATTGAAACATTGTTTGTTTTTATTCATAGAAGTGAATTTTCAAAAAAATAAATAAAAAATCAATAAACTTTTTCTTACTTGCCGAAAAGTCATGACCATACGTTTCTGCATCACATGATAGAGAATGTGTCATCTGAAATAATAAAATAAATAATTTTCAATTCTAATTTTAGAAGAGCACTTTTAACTTGTCAAACAGTCATATGGCACCAAACCACACCACAATTACACCACAATCACGCAGACTAGAAATTGTAGAAATCAATAATCTAGGAAATTACTGCCATTTAGCAATGTAAATAATCCTATTTCTATAGTTTCAGACAATATTTATAGATGTTAGAATGAAATAAAAAATTAAATCCAACAAATTTAAATATGTACAAAGTTATGAAAATCATAAATGTCAAGTGCAGACTACTCTAAATAAATTCAATTAAGTAATGAATTAAACGCACCCTCAACCATTTTCGGCTAGACCTCAGATTTTTACTGGTAAAATTAATTGAACAATTTTGTTGTTCTTTGGGTAGTTTAGTTGGATCTGAATCCACATCGGGAGTTGTTGCTGAAGGTGAAATGGGTTCTGATAGCAAAGAACAATCTCCTGAACCCCGGCGAGTACTATTGCTGGAAGTATAAGCCATACTAATTGATAATGAACGAATTCTATTAACGATTCCTCCAATATTTGAAGAATTATGGTGAGAAATGTGCAATTTCGGAAGTCGAAATTGAAACTTTGAATTAGAAGCTTTTGAAACCAAATAATCACCCAAAGGTAGATCTAGTATCAAAGCGTTATCTAAAAAATAATTCAAATAAATTTTAATATATAGGATGTTGATTTAACATCACTAATGTTACGAGTTCCGCCTTTCGTATTTTGGTAACTTAGTCTAGAATCAGTAAATAAATCCATAAATTTTATTTCAATCAAAAATTAACTATCTCTTTATTAATTCATTTTTCCATTTTTAAATTTAATATTTTAAATTCAATTTAAAATATTTTTGTAAAATTAAACTTTAAAAATTTCATCAGATATCAGCTTTCCTTATAACTAATATTGTACATTGTCTAAAAGACGTCAGTGTGTATCTGTTTAAATATTATAGAAAAGTGCAAAAGTAATTTTGGTATATATATATATATATAAAAGGTTATTTTTTTGTTTTTTCCAACTTCATCTATAAATATTTATTTATTTATTTAGTAATGTAGTATTTACTATTTAGTAACATCAGAACTTTTTTACAGGATTATTCCACTCTTAATGATATGCAACAGCGGATGGTTCAGCCAAACAATACAAATGAGTTGAAACAAATTTTAAGCAAAGCGCATAACTTGTAATGAAGTTGGAAAAAACAAAAAAATAACCCTTTCGTTGAAATGAATTTGAGCAAATCTTTATCAGGTTCACAAAATACTAGACAAACTGCTGAAAAACTGCTAACCAGTTCCCGGGCAAATTTCTTTCGCAAGTCGCTAAAAAAAATTTTTTTGCCAAAAATTTGTGCAATATAATCAATTAATAACAAAAAAAAATTTTTTTTGAATGACTAATTTTTTTTACAATATAGTGTCGCGCGCATTTTTGTGAACGCGCGAAACAGCACCATTTTTTTCCACGTATGTAAGCGCAATCACCGGGGAAGTGGTTAATTATGTATATTTTTTAATTATGGATATTTTACGTAACCATAACCATATATATGAATTCGTATTTCTTTTGATAAAAGTGGGTTTTTTCACATACAGTATAATGTTCGAAAAGTTTAAGTAAGTATGACTTATAGTACAATAAATACTTTTCCATGAAATGCATTGGAGAAAGAAAATTAAGATCAATTAGTAAAGAAGAAAAATGATTTCGTGTTACTAAACGATTTTTTTGGAAGACAAAAAAAGGGAGAGAAAATTTTAGAGAAAAACAAACTACCACTTATAATCTCATATATAAAAAATAACGCCAAAGTCCTGTAAACCATTAAATTCCCTGAGAGCTCATGGTTGGGAGAGCTAAGTCGCCATTAAACTCTAAGTTCAAATAGTTAAATTGACGATTTTTGGACCATCGTTTGTCTTTAGGTTGTTTATTGCCAAATTTATTTATTTATATTTAGTTTAAACTGTATTTCTATTAGATCACAATTTTATTGTAACAATTAGGACTAAAAATAAAACATTTAACACTGTTATTAAGATTAATTTGTTTTCAAAATGTAAAATAGATTTACCGACCAATAAAGACAATTAATTAATTTTTTAGCATTTTGATTAATATGTTATTTGTCAGGCAGTGTTTTGCTATAAATGCTATTTTTTCAACTTTAAATGCTAAAAATGCTATTTATTATAGTTACGTAAAATTTAAATGTTTCTGAAAATTTTTAAATTTTAATTAATTTTTTAGAGATACACTTTTTTGTTGAGATACACTCAACAATACCCAGAAGAATTCTGCGTTGGACCACACAAAACATTATATTGTAATATTTGTAATACCAATGTAGATTTTAAAAAGAAGTTTAACGAGGATGCTCATCGAAAGACAAAAGGTCATGTTATATCCGACATTACTGTTTTAACACAAACATTCTTTACTCCTACAGATAAGGAATTTACATCTTTGGTGGTGGAAGCATTTTTATCGGCTGATATATTAATTTAATTTATGCTGCTACCAAGGAATCACCTTTTTTACTTATATTATTATTATTATTATTATTATTATTATTATTATTATTATTATTATTATTATTATTATTATTATTATTATTATTATTATTATTATTATTATTATTATTATTATTATTATTATTATTACTACAGAATAATACCTTTCTAAATAACAGTGAAAGTTTGTAAGTTTTATAAAGGAAAAGGCGATCTAATTTTGAACGAGGTTGGTTATTTTAACAAATTTTATATGTCATATATAATTTATACCATATACTATATGGTACTTGAAGGTCTACATTTCGTTAAGATGGATAATTTAGGCAAAAACAACACTTAGATTATGATCTTGGTAAACAACGATATGCATTTGGGTCTACCAAAACCTCACAAAAAGGATTTTCCGATGCGCCCGGTTCTCTCCATGAAAGGTTCAGTACAGTACAGTAAGGAATATGAGTGTCTAGATTCATTTGAATTTGTTGATTTTTTAACAAACCAAGCTATTGTTTGGTGTCTTTCGATGTAAGTAGTTTTTTTACAACTGTTCCATTAAATGAGACTATTGATCTTTGTAGTGATTTGTGGAAAAAGAATATGTTGGAGGATTAGACATTAGAAAAAGTAGCATTTTGAGAATTGTTGAAGTTTTCCACTTCTAATGTTGCGTTTCTTTTCAATCATAACTGGTGTCAATTTCTGATCATCCTTTTATTAAGACTGAGATAAATAAACGTTATTTTGATATCTTTTTAGTATTTTCTGCTTCTGATGATGTTATTCCTTTTTAAAATTATTTGAATGGGATTCACTCAAATATTAATTTCACTAATAATAATTCATTTCTTCCATTTTTAGATTTATTAGTAGAAGAACGACTGAGGATTTCGAAACAGAAATAATTAGGAAGTCAACAGACACAGGCCTATACAACTCTAAAGCTTTTGTAGAAAGCTGACTAAGAAAACCATTGATCGCCTTATGATTACATCTGATTAAAGACCATGGAAATTATAGTCCACCTAATAATGCTGAACGCATAAAATCTCATGTTTCAGTAATTTCAGATACGGAAGGTTATAAAAATTTTAAATTGTCTGTCACAAAATTATTAGGCAATTCAAATGTTAAAATCGTTAAAATCAATAAATATGTTTAGCAACAAATCTCAAAACACAATAGGTTTAGTTTCTGATCTAGTGTATAAATTTTCATGTAATAGGAGCAATGTCACATACATTGAAGGGACTTTTTTTTCATCTTCGCACACGGGTGTGAGTAATAATATTGAGCACAAATATGCCAAGGAACAACTGATTTAAAAGATTTAAAAATTTTGGCCAAAGACTTCACTTATAAGTGGGAAAAAAATTTATGTGTGGCTTTGGTGAATTGACACAATCCCCTGAAATAAATGTTTAATCAGCAACAAATTTATCGGGACTGTTTAATTAAATAATTAAATCGTAACTATTACATCATTATTGTTTCCATATATAACATTTGACAAATATTATGATGGAAGATTGATGATGAGGAGAATTTCCTCGAAATATATTTCTTTTATTTGGCTTTCTTGTGTTTTTATTATTATTATTATTACTTAAGTATTTTGATATTTTATTTCTGATATTTTAATTTATTCTGCTACCAAGGAATCATTGTTTTACATTATTATGATTATTATGCTATTGTTAAAAATAAGTCTCAAATAAAATCGAAATGGTTTTAAAAAAATTTTATTATATACCGTTAAAATAACAATAATTTTATTTTCCTCAAATTAAATTTTCAAAGAGAATGTGATTTAGTTCAATATTCTCTTATTTATTTTGAACCATATATTAGTCGGAAGTGAACAATTGAAATTAATTAAATAATTGGAAGATTTTTTTTGAAGATATATATATATATATATATATATATATGAAAAAGATGTAAAATTTATTTCACAATAATTTCGATAATTTATAAAATTAAATTACCAGTTGAATTGTTTTCACGAAGTGTATTATCTAAAAGAGATTTAGATTTGTCTTTTTTAATTGAACTTATATTATCGAAGTGGTTGCATACCGGAGATGATATTCCACTATCTAATTTATCATTAGCATTTTCATCAACTACTATAATGATATGGTTATCAAAACAAAATTAAACTCTGTACTTTTAGACTTCATGTCTTCTATGTGAGTTGGTGACAAATAACAATGCTTTTTATCATTTGTTTTATTTACATCATTGGTTTCGGCATCTTTTGTAGAAATTGATTGAGAAGCATTATTGCTAAAATACAAAAAAATTCTAGAAATTTTGTATTGTTTTAAAAAAAATGTATCAATTAAAATTATATAAAATAAAATTATTATTATTATTATTGTTATTATTATTATTATTATTATTAAGATAATCTAGAACAGTTGAATTTTTTGTATCAAGTTTTGCATGAAATAGTGCATGTTGAAATCATAAGTACTAAATGTCTTTTAAAAAAAATTTAATGGCTTATAATTATATGAAAAATGAAATTAAAAATTTTTTTTCATATATTAAATTGTTTTTAAAAGTCATCGACTAGGAAATATTTTCAAAGAATGTTGAAATAAATATTATAAATTTGTATTTGAAAAACATTAGCATTACATAAAAATCTTGATCTGTTTGTTTCTTCAAGTTTCAGAATTTCGCCTAAACTTTCTACAATTCGATCATTATTACACATTTGACATCTTTGATCGAAAATGTAACAGATTATTTAAAAAAACATTTATTTTAATAATACAAAAAGCCTCTCAAGTGTAGAAATGACATTTACTTTGTTATAAGGTTCAGATTTTTGATTTTATTATATGAAATTTAAATTAATTTAGATTTTGTTAAAGTTTTGTTTACTAATGATTTTACAATACAAACTATAAATTATAAAAAAATAAAACCTATAAAAATACTTTTCATTTGCACGCACAAAACTGTAATAGAAATATATTCTCAACAATCTATATATTATTAAGACGCATATCATTAAAGGTTCTGAGTGTACTAAAATATGTAAAAAATATACTAAATGTATTATAAAAAAGCTAGGATTTATAATAAAAGTATAATAAAAGTATAATTTAAATAAACCTTCTATTTTAAAGAGACGTCTACACATGTTTAAAAATTCCATATTGGGTAACAAAACTTTGGGAAAAAGTATAAACATAAATTTTTTTTTTACATTTTCGATTTGAACTTTATTGGACGAAACCGATTTTTATAATGCAGATAAAAATGAAAAACAATAATAATATTAAGTATTATAAATATACTTGAAATTTTTTATATCTTGAATCAACTCGTTTTTAAAATTATGATTTAGATATGGTAACAAGATAAAAAATTTGATAGTCAAACATTAACTGGTTTATTTAAAATTAAAAGATAATTATTTTCAATCCATCAGTTATCATAAAATTTATGCAGTATTATCACAAACTAAAGTCTAATATAAAAAATAATAAATCTCTATATATAAAACAAACACGCTTAATTGAAATAACAACAGAAATTATGAATTTACTATAGAAAAATAATAAAGTAATAATAAATATACAGGGAGAAAACAATTATGATCCTTTTTTATGTGGAATTTCTAATTATAAAACTATGCAATTTGAGGATATTTCAAACGTTTTATAATATTTCACATTTCCATGAGTAAGAAAGAAACAAGGAGGAGCCATTTAAGCTAAAATTTATGTAATAAAAATCCAATTTTTTAATATTTTAGAAATTTTGGGAAATGTAGAAACGAAAGCAAAAATCGTAATTTATAATCGAAATATTAAATTTAATGTAAAATAAATTGGCAAAAATATTGATTAAAGTCAGGGACCGGTGAGATAATTATTGTAATCACATAAAAAATTCCCGAAATTATTAATGAATGAAAGCATTTTAGAAAAGCTTTAAAAATCTTTATTTAAATAAAATTTTAATAAACTTTACCTTTATGTAAATTAATAATAAATGACTGAAATTCATAATAAATACAAAACTTTATTTAAATAAAAATATTATTAACATTAAAAAATATTTTTAAAAATTTTTAAAAATGTAAATTTATGAAAAACATAATATTTATCTTTGTAGATATAATTTATGATAACTGGTGTATGCATATAAACATTATATCATGATTTTTCCAATTTATGAAAAATAGTAATTCTCTGGTAGACATAAATATAATTTATTTTATAAATGAGATAAATCAAGGACTATAACTAATTTATTCAAAAGCAAAAACTACTGTGTAGCAGTGACGCACATGTGAGATGATCCAGTAGTTCCGAACCACCTATTGAATTTTATAAAGGCATGGAATTAACCGTACTTTAAAAAATTCGAAATGGTCTTTAAAAAAATGTAATTTGGTGATATAATAATTATTTTTGAGTATTAAAAAAAGATTTTTGTGCGTTATAAAAATTAAACCAACTTAAAACAATAACATAAGTGATAGTTATTTAACCCTTTGAGGACCGGCTTTTTTTAAATTTATTTAAATTTTATTTTTTTTATAAATATTTATTTATTTCATTAAAAACCGGAAAAAAAAATTAATTTTATAATTTTTAAGATAAAATTTATTTACATGAATATAAATATTTTATAAAATATTTTTTATAAAATATTGTTCAATATTCACATAGGTTTATTTCATTCATTTATTCATTCATTCGAATTATTCAAACAAATGTCTGATCCGAGGCGAGTAGGAAGACCACGCAAAAGAATTCCACCTTCAAGGGCTGGTTTTACTTTGTGTGTCCTGATAAAGGTTGCTATCACCCTCCTACAAGAGAAGTGTATCCTCCTTATTTGGAAAATGCACCATCTTCATGCAAATCAAAGGAAGAGAAAGCGATGTGGGTAAGTATGACCCGACATTTGCCTCCTTTCAGAGATTGCAAAGATGAAAAAAGTAGAAAATATATATGCGCAAAGGATACCCCATGCTTGCCATATATATTTCAGGAGGTAAAAAAATGGCGAAGTGGTTTGATGTAACATCAAACGAATTATCAGTATTTTTTGCGATTGTGATGCTTACAGGTTTGGTTAGCAAAAAAAAAGAACCACAATAATGTGTCAACTATGTGATGTTGCATTATGTATTGTACCATGTTTCAAAGATTATCACACAAAAGTAAATTTATAATAACCATATTTATTGATAAAAATAAAATAGTTTATTTTTCGATTGAATTTTTTGTCTTTTCTTATTTTTACATATTGATTCGTAGTTTTTAGAAAAAAAATTTCTTGAAAAAAATCATTCGTTTTGTTTAGTTTTATAAAAATACACACAAAAATGTGATTTTCATTATAGTTTGATTTATTTTAGTTTTTAGCTAATATTATGTAAACAGTGAGTTTTATGAATTTTTTTATTTGAAAAAAAATTTTCTTTTTTAATTTTATATAAGAAAAACCACATTTGATATTTTTAGAACTAGTTTGCCACTATAGTGGCGGCCGGCCCTCAAAGGGTTAAATATATTTGTAATTTATATTAGATTTATAAAAATAAGAAAGTGAGTATTAAAATTTTAAATTGGACAATTATATTTATGATTCTTAACAAAATTTATATTTAAATAAATATTATCTATATTTTTTACTTCTCTGTACAATATATAAATGCTCATTTATTTTAAATAAATAACAAATTGAATTTATTTTGCTTATAAATATATAAAAATGATCAAATGTTTTTTTTAAGTAGCAGTATTTAATTTTTTTATTATCATTTCAAATTATAAATGGTCATTTATAATGTTAGTTTGGCAAAATAAAATTAAAAAGAGCAGGGAAATAAAATAAATATCATAAGATTAATATTAAGCTCATTTCTTTTTTATAAAGTACATTTATCTATTTTAGTTTACAAAGTTATTTTTATAAAGCAAATTTATAAAGTACAAATAGTTTTTTTGTATTCACTTAATATTATTCCTTTTATAAATCTATAAAAAGTAATATATAAAAAGTAATTTTTATATATGAAGACTATAAGCATCGGTTAAAGTTGGCAGAAGGGTTTATAAAATATTTAAGATTTGTGTACTTCGAATAGTTTACTGGTTTTTATAAATCAAAATCAGTTATTTTTTATTATTTATTTTAAATGTATTTAATATAAAAAGTTCACATATTTCAATAATCTCTACCATCATAATAAGTATATGAAAATAGGTTTCTTAAGGCAGCTAGTATTTGAAAAAATTTCACACATTAAATCCTTATAAAAAGCCTTTAAATTAGATTGCTTCTTAATATAGAAACTTGTCCATAGTGCACCTTCCACCCGCTATTTGATAGGGATACAAATAAAATAAACCATATGTACGGGTCTGCTGTGTAGTCCTAAATGAAAAACAGCTGGATTAAGATCTAAATGTGATGTAAATGAAAATGACTTAAAACGAGAATTCTGAAACTGTTGAAATATTACTTTAGCAAAATAAAAATTTGCATTTTCATTTAAAATTTATTATAAATTGGACATGGATTAATAGTACAACGACGTAACAAATATAAAACCGTTTATAAAACAATAAAACACTAATAAGACCCTAATATCTCATGTTAATACGTAGGCGCAAAAAGGGAAAACTTCAACTACCTTTACTTAATAAATAAGCAATTGTGTACATTTTTACGGTATTAGTGTATTCAATATGTCAACATAACTACATGATATTGCCAGCAAACTTTTTAAGTTGTGCCCCCATTTTCAACATATTTATTTTTGGCGCCCCCGACTTAATAAAAAATCATAACGCCACAATAAAAAAGACGTAAATAAAATAAACAAAGTGTAGTTTTCTATTTCTTGTAAATTGAAAAAATTAAATGTTATGAAAATAACAGTTCTAATGCATTAGCAAAAAACAATAATAAATATTCAACGAAAAAACCATACTGCGTTTGTAAAATCTAACAATTTTAAAATTTTCTGGAAACAAAGAATTATTACATTTTAAAATTTTCTGCGCCCCAAAATTATTATCACGCGCCCCAATCTGGGGGCCCGCCCCCTAGTTTGCGCACCTTTACTATATGCTAGATGACCAAAGTAACATTTCTAAGATATCTAAAATGTTCTTTTTCGAAAAAAAAAACCAACTTTTTGATAAAAGTTATTAGTTTATCTAAAAAAAATGATCGTTTATATAAATGATTTATAAATAAAAATTTGCTTATTTTATGATGAAACTAACTTAAAACTAAAACTTTGATATTATATACCATAAAATCTTGTGAAAAAAGTGAGCGTTATCCATAGAAAAATATTTATAAGAGAGATTTTATGCTAATTGAAATTTAAAAATCCAGTTGAATAAAGGTTTATTCTACACCTTATTCAACAAAAATTTTAATGTAAGTTGTATTTTTAGAAAAAACTCCTTTATCAAATTTTGCTGAAATAACCTCGAATTTTCATACTGTCCTTGATGATGTTCGTAATGTTATATGAATTTAGGGAGACATTATTTTTTTAGATTTCGCATTCGATCTTTTATTCAATTCAATAATTTTCATGTTTATTATTGAATTTCTTATTGTAAGACTATAGACCAAAGCTTCTTAAACTATGGGTCACGACCCCAAATGGGGTCGTTTAGCGAAATCTTGGGGTCATGAGATTTTAATGTAAAATATTTAAATACATGAACTTGCATAATTGTCGTATGTTTTCGTATTCATTGGAAAAAAATGGGAATTTGCCCGTCATAACCAATATAAAGTCTGCCACAAAATTAATAACCAATTTAGTGATTTCCAGTACTTATATTTCTTTACAATATAATAATACATGTTTACAACAGGGTAAAATTCATTGTCATAACCATTGTTACGTAGTAGTCTAGTAAAGATAATGCCATTTCTTGGAATTGATGTGGCATTGGTTTGCATTTTCATTGTGTGAACTAGTGTAGTGTAGTTGCTTTTGTACCAAATATTGCACCAAGATTGAATTTGTTATGCAGTAAAAAACCAACACATCCGTCTCATTTAAATTTTGTATGATTAACCACTGTGCTCGTATATATCCGAATGGAATAAGACGGGCAAAATGCTCGGATCGAATATACCAGCGACTATATATTTTGCTCAATATTCTGTTTTATTTATGTATTTGTAATTGTATTTATGTTACTGCAAAAAATGCAGTTTTGATGAAAAATAAGGCATATAATTTTTGTAGCTATAATTAATACAATTTAAAAACTTTGTGCAATTTTTAATTTTATATTTTTGTGTTTGTAAACAAATTCTGAAACTAAATTTTTTATATGTATGTATATTGTTACCTAATCAATAAATCATCACAAAATATTTATATATCTTTATTTTATATTTATCTGGGGTCGCGAAAAAACTTACAATCATAAATGGGGTCATGAATGAAAAAAGTTTAAGAATCCCTGCTATAGACCAAAAAAAATTTTTCCACGAATACAATATTTCGGCACACTATCCAAACGACGATTGAGCCAGAATTCCTAAATCTATGTCTGAAAATACGACATCTACCTCATTAGAGTCAAAATAAATAGACGATTTAATTGTTCTATTTATAAATTATATCATTGAATTAAATCTCATCAAAAAAAGACCCATTCACATGGTCAACCTATTTTAGCGAAATTTTTAAATATAAATAAATAATAATTAAGCAAATATGCAAGATTGTTGTATTTTAAATTTGAAGACGTTTAAAATATTCAAAAACAGTTTGGAAAAATTCCACATAAATATTTGTAAGTTTATAAACATAAAATTTAAATGTAGTTTCTAAAAATGATTTTGACACAGAAAAAGTTCATAGAATTTTAACTACATCAATTCCTATTCACTCACATGAATAAATTTTCATTTAAGTAACAGAGCAGTTAAATAAAAATAAACATTCAAAATCTTTTTTTTAAATTCAGCAAATCATGTGCTAAATTGAATAGTAAATTTTAGTAAAATAAAAATTGTTGAATGCATTCAATAGAAAAACACAGGGATTTGGTTGGGGAATTTGTGCAACAAAATTAGATCAAATTAATTTTTCATTGACTCACATTGAGCTTTGACTTTCGGTTTAATTCATAAAATTCACATAATATATGTAATTAAACACAATGGCTTATACCTAATTAAAACATGATATCATATTTTTGATGATAGGAATACATTAATCTCTTCTGTTAATAGCAGATTTTATTTTATTCATAAGTAACTTCAAAATATATTATTAAAACAAAAACAATTTCCAAATAATATATGTCGAGAATTTAATTCAATATGAATAATAATTCTGAGCATTGTCATCATTCAATTTCAACATACGATAAACATTCAAATGTATTAATATTTATAAAATAATCTTACACTTTCCATTCGGATTTATTTTGCACATTATTTCTAATAGCGCAAGGATATAATAAAATATTCATTGGTTCATGTTTTACATGTTTTGCACTAAATAATTATGTTACATTGTTTAATGTTTTTATCAGTGATATTTACTAGATTTTTATAATTATAAAAAATATAGTAACTAAAATATAGTAAATAATTAGTAACTATCAAAGACCCCACTGGGAAGACAAAAGTCTGTGACAGGTGATAGTTAACGTGTTAACATAATTTTTACAATTTACAAATTATCATCCTTTAACTTTATAACAATTAGTTATCTAATACCATCGTTGATGACACAATATTATAATTTTTTTATAAAACGAAATAATAGTACCTAAAATATCTCTAACTCTAATAACGTTGGGTGTGTTTGCGTTAGTTTTTTGAATTTGGCCCATGGAACACTTTGTTAGTACAAATAATAAATATGAAAAATACGTTCTAAAATAATTAATATTAGAATACATTTACCAGTAGTAATCTTAAAAATTTCGAGGCAAATAAATGAAAACGTAATGGAAGTGAGTCTACGAAACTCATCCCAACGTAATTAGGATTAAAAGTATAATATGCATGTATTAAAATATTGCGTTAAAACCTTGTAAAACATTGAACTTTCATTGGAATGATATTTCTGAAATCAGTTTTATTTATATTATCTTGTTCACTGTTTTCCCCTAGGCGCTGTGCGGTTAAAAGATGCAGTCTTTTTATATTTTTTTACAATATTCTTTATCCCAATTCTTTCAGACTATATATTAATGCGCTGTTTTCTATTTTCCACAAAGGCGATATTCTTTGTCGGAAATGGGGAGTTATCCAGAACTGTTAGACACTCTGACTAAATACCCAGTAAATTGAGCGTTAATTTTTGTGTATAAATCTTGGACTGCATGGTTTTTCATGCGATATACACGAATAAGATCCTAGTGATCCCATAAAAAATATAATCGTTCGCATCCTTATTATTAAATTTCGAACGTGTAAGCAAGATTTTCCCGTGATACGTCAAAGTTTGTGAATTTTCAAAGTGACAAACGCAACTTTAAAAATAGATGTTCCGAAAATCTATTCCGCCTACAGTGCAAATGTAACTGGATTTGACCCTGTATTTGCATAATACTTTTCATTTTTTATTTACATTGAATACACATTTTCACTTGAAAACCATTATCGCTATTTTTAAACATTAGAACTCGAAAAAGAGCTAATTTAAAAAAATAACCCTGAAATTTTTTTATGGTTAAAAATCAAAATTTACGTTTATTTCAGACAAATTAAAAAATTACTTACCTTTTAATTACAACTAATTAACTATTTATATAAAGTGAATTTCATTTAAATGAAATTACAAGAAAATTAAAAATATAGAAATAATTTGACATATTAAATTACTATGAACTTGGATTACGTGTCAATTATATAGATTTAATATGTGAAGATTACCATATTCTGAAAAAGTACAATTTTAAGATAAGATCAAATCTATCAAGATTAGCAACCAAAATCTACCATTTAATATCTTATCGAATAACGAAAATGCTTTTCATATATTAATTTAAACAATTTATTATGATAAAAATGATTATAATAAAAGATAAGATAATTCATAATATCTTTCTTCACTTAACATTTTAACGACATTAGCCGATTTGAAAAGTACACATCTCGCCAGTCATAACCATTAACTCCTTAACGCGCGTTTTTTTTATACAACGGCAAAAATAAATCATTTTTATTATTGATAATTAATATATAGGCCTATGTCAATGCAATTAAAATATCAGAAATAAAATATCAATGCATAATCGTTAGTGAATCTTAAACAAAAATTTATATTTCGTATACCCGAGTCTCTCTCGGGCATGCACAAATTTGCCAGTAACACTTACCCGAGTTATGCTCGGGGTTAAGCAAAAAATTTGATACGTCAAATCCACTATGCGATTTATTAATATTATTAATATTTATTAATATTTATTAATATACGATTTATTAATATTAGTATTATTTATTCAACTAATCAGTTCAAATGTGTGTTTAAAATATCACATCATATACGCTAGAGGTTAATGGCATATTATAAAAAACTAAGTGATAAGGGATCTAAGAAGACTAAAGTTTAGCCGCTAAACTACAAAGGAAATAGTGGTGGTATTTATGGCCTTTCAGAGAATTTTAGAGACATTTTGACTCAAAAAATGTTAATGTAGAATATCTATTTGATTAGAATTTATGCTAAAAATTGAAATAAGAAATCTTGAAAATTACATATTTAATATTAGCCACAGCACTTATATTTACAAAATCTATCAAAAACTTTTATTTGATTACAATAATGTTCAAGAAAATTATTGTTTTTTGTTCAAGTAGTTTTCTAAATAACAATTTATAAGTAAGGATTTCAAAATACAATCATGGATTCATACAACATACAATAATAATTTAATGTTATTTTAAATACCTTACAATAAATAAGTGAAAAAATTGTTATTTAATTATCTTCCTGTTGATATTTAATATTCATTTCTTGAAAATACAATATTTGTTTTAAGTATTTCAATTTTCAAATATTACACAAAATGGTTTCATAATTACAAATTTTCTTTATAATAATCGTCTGAACCAAAATAACACACAAGTAACATAAATTACAAGATTTTCTTTACAATTAAATGAGACATCGAAAAATAAATATTGTTATAGTAAAAAGAATATTTCTATATTTGTGATTAATGAATAGATTATTAATTGCTCAAAATATGAAAAATTATTTCTCCAACAATTATTAATATTGTTTAAATAATAAATACTTTTTGAATCGAATTCTAAATGATGCGTGCTAATTTTAACAGTTATAATGCATGATTTGTAAAAGATTTAGAAAAGTAATAACTAAAAATGGTCACTAGATGAAAACTATTATTTTGCACTAAAAATATAGGGAGTTTGTAAAGTTTTAGAGAAAGCAATTCCAAATAGTACTCTTGTTCAATGAGTTATTCATTGTCAACATTTTAAAAGCAGAAGTAAAATATAGCTTAATTATTAACAGATATTGCAAAATAATAGCTCCTCAGAAAGCAAGAATTTAGTATTTTTTTAAAAAAATACTAATAATGATCTGTGATGGTCTCCTGATAACATTTGAATATCATTAACAATGTTGCATTCATAAAAGTCAAGTGTCTTTTGTATTTTGTGGTTCAACAAAAAAATTGGGGGTTTCGAAGAAAAGCTATGGGATTGCAAAATGATATCGGCATTAATGTAGAAGTTAAAATGAATTATTGCATTGATAACTTCTGTAAAAAATTCACTTTACCTAATAAATTGCGCCTTAAATAAAACATTAAAAAGAAATAATAATGAACACAATTTCCTTAGCACAAATTTTTATGTATTACAAATATAGTTTAATTAAATTATAATATGGCCCTACCATATTTCAATTTATCATTAATGTCAACTATTATATTAAAGAAATACCCTTAGGGTCAGTGTGAGATGGAGTAATTAACTTTTTTGCAAACCCGATTTTGATAATATTTTCACACCTCACCACAGGTTATAAATAGAACTTCGGTTTCTTACACTATAAGTAAAAGCAAACTTCAATTAGCAAATTTAACTTCTTATTTGATTGATGTCAAATTTTGCATTATTATACAGACATTTTGAATTTGAAATTAAAAGATAATTTGCCATCAATTAGACTGATTTTTAGAAAACATTAAAAACAAAATGGTTCCTAAACAACATGGATCCCTAAAAACAGTGTGGCCAAATGAAGGACCATGGTCGGAAAAAGTTTACATAGCATTAATTCTAATAAAATTTAATGAGATAATACCTAATAAATACAATTAAGTATCCATTATAAAAAGACAAAGTATCTGAAATCGGGAACTTATTTGTTTTTCATTGTTAAATTTATACACTAATCGACGGACAAAATTTACTCATTCTTTAGTTAATATAAATTTTTATAATTTGAATATGTTTCTTTTTTAAGTAAATTAGATAAAAATCATAATTTAAATTATTAAAAAAAATTTATAATTTTTTAAAATCGCAAAATTAATTTTAAAAAGTTAACAATAAGATAAATATATTCAGTTTTAATATTTTGTTGACATTGTATACGTAATTGATGGATATGCATCTTCAAATTTACGCTGATAAACATTCCTAAATCCTCAAGAATAAGCTACATAAGGTTCAAACAGTATCTGGTACTGAATTATCTGTGAGAGTAAAGTTTGTTATTTTGACGTAGTGATCTTACTTTTTTAGATTATACAATATGCTTGGAAACAGATATGATGCGACTTATTATTAGGTTTTATCTCATTTGGTAAAATTTAAGTTGAAATTTTTGTAACCGAAAAATGAAGATAGCCATTCCATTTATGTGTCTGTCAAATATTGTTTTCAACAGTCTGAAAATTTGAATAGTTTCTAATGCAATTCTTTCGATAATACATATTCATAGATTAAATTTACATATTATAAACAACGTTTATCAAAATATGAAAATATCACATAATAGAACCGCAATAATAGTCACAATGAAAGACATCTAATTTTGCCAACTTTCTAAGATGTTATTATAATGGTACAAAAGTAATAAAAGTCTGAAGATTTTTACGAATGAGTGTATTTAGATTTTGTTGAATGCATTATTTTATAAAAAAAATTTATTGATTTTTTTATTTTAAATATTTGCCAGAAAAAGTTGAATAATAACTTAATAAAAAAATTAATGATTTTAATTCAATCAAATTTAATTTACTTACTTAGTGGTATTTTTATCACTATCGATGGAATTGGAACGAGAACTTTCAACGTAATCCGAATCGGAAGAAACGCAAAATGTTCCTCTGTTGAAAGTGTTCAAATTTTTGTGATTTCCAACATAGTTATTATTTTCAGAACTAGCGATGTCAGGTGTGATATCGGTGGACATTAATGAACTGATTGAATCAGAATTTGTCTACAAAAGAATAAGAATTAAAATTTTTAATCATTGAATATATGAAATTCTTTTGTTAAAATTAAACAACCTTTTAATAATAAAGTATTTTATTTTAAAACTTTACAGAAAAAATAAAATTATAATTTACTTAAATTGTGAGTTTTACAGATGGATTAATAGACAATGTTATTATTGCTATTAAAATGAATGCATCTGTGGATAGTTTTTTTTCAAAATTTCTCCGAAAATACTGAGTTTGCAAGCTTGAAAATATTTTTACAGATCGTAAAAATTAAGTTACAGAAGAGGAAACCCTTTACCGGACTAGTTTTAAACAAAGAATTACAAATCAGAATTCAATTTTCTTTGAAATTTCACAATAGAAAAAGCAATTTGGTTTAAAGTTAGTTGCTTTATGGCATTTTAGTTTATGATTTAATTTTCATGATACCCTAAGCTAAAACGTTTTGAAGGTTCCTCCGAAAATCAGGCACCAATATGGGTAACTCAAACTAACTTTTACTGATTTTGTAAAAACAATTTGATAATTATTGAAATAATTACCTGGTTATGATAATTTAAAAAACATTTAATTTTTTCAAAAATAAATATTAATTTAATTACTTATAACTGCGGAATTCAACTAAACATGTTTTCTCAGAATTAAGATAACCTCACCAAATTAAACAAAAGTAATTATTTTATTGTCAATTTATCTAATAAAAATTAATATAGCATATATAAACTGTATCTCAATAATAATTAACCAAATACACTTAGCCCTAGATTTACACGGTTTCGGTTTAACACGATGGAAAAAATGCTAAAAAATTCCATTTATATTACACTAGTTTTCAATTTAACACGGCCACGAAAATTAAGAAGATTAGCTAGCAAAGTGTGAATTAATGTCAACTGATATGTTTAATATTTAATATATTTAAAATTTAATATACACTTAGCTCTCGATTCGCAGAGTTTCGATTTACACGGCATTTTTGAGGATCCAATCTACCGTGTAAATGGAGGCCTAAGTGTATTATGAAAACAATTCATAAAAATTGGTCATTTTTGTTCACTTGAATTTAATAATATTTTTATTTAAATCAGAAATTTTTCAATTTTTCACTCACAAATGTGGATTTTATTTGAATAGAATTGAGTCTTTCTTGTTGTGGGGCCATATTGGAAAACATTTGATTGATAAAGTTTGATGATAAGGAGGCTGCGTCACTATTGGTGGTAAAGTAGTTCTTAGCAGAATTGAAAAGTAATTGAAACAAACATAAAAAATCCTTTTCAAAAGATCTATTTCACTAAACCTTAACTCAGAGTCCCTGTAAATAGCTTCCTAAATGTCATGACATTTTATGCCCAAAATGAAAAATTTCGAATGTCTAAAAGTATTTGTTTAAATATTGTTTTTAAAATATATATGTTTTTAAAATTTATTGGTGTTAAAATAATAACGTTTTGCACAACATTAAAAATATTTAGAAAGTCGATCTAATTGATATGCAAGATTTTTCTTTCAAAAATCAGTTGTATACTGTTAAAAATGACAGGAACAAAGAGTAGAAACAAAATTAAATAAATCATTTTCTTTTTCAGTTATTTCAAATGCAAAAAAAATTATTTAGGGTATATTAATTATAAAATAGAAACTATAACAATACAAAATACTCAATTTGATTCTTTTCAATATTCTATTTATTATAAGTCAATTTCGCGCTAATAAACCAAATACAATTGACACTTGTCAAAAAACATTAAATATTATTAATTTTAATTATTCTGTTGAAGAATTAAAAGAAAAATCTGAAAACAAAAATAATCAAATAATAGAATTCGTTAAAAATTTTAAATCTATTTTAATTTTTTTTGTTGAATAAAAAATTGAAAAGTTAAAAATTTTTTTCCGAAAATAATGCCAAGTGTAAATTTTTATGACTTAGTAAACTTTTGAAATAAATAAACAATGCGATTTTTTATTTATAAAGTCTCTACATTATTTTGCAAATTGAAGCTCGTTAAATTTGTATTTGTTTATACAATTTATGCATTTATTTGTGCACTCATACGACATGTTTACTAAGACTAATATTAAATAGCTTAGAAATACTTATGTTTACGAAAAATGTGAATTGTTATTATCCATTTAGATTGCAATGTTAGTGTCAAAATAAGTATATAATTTAACCTAGATTTTATGTATTCCTCTATACTTAATTCACCATTTGTCTTTAATGATTCACAGTGAAATATTTTTTAATAAATGTCATTTGAAAATAAAAAGCAATCAGTGGTGAAAATTTAAAAAACTTCTTATATTAATAAATTCGAAATTAAAACATGGAAAATAATGAAGAAATATGCTTAACGTCAACAGTGGATGTAAAGGTAAATTTAATGTAGATGCTTCATTTTTTAAACATTATAATATGATACCAAAAATTAAAAATATAAATATTATTTTCAATTTTCTACAAACTAAAAATTTATTAGAAATGCTTTGAAAAAATTCGAAAAATAAGAAATTTTTTTCATTTATTAGCTGATTTTGATGAATTTTACAAATGTATAAATTTATTATTTTTCATTTAAATATGAATGTGAATCAAAAAATTTAAACTAAAAAAATGAGTTTCAAGTTAAAATTTATTTATCCATAGTCATATGGCGATGCAGTGTTAAATCAAGTTGAAAAAAATAAAGCATATAAAAGATTTTACAGAAAGATATATTATATAATCAAAAAAACCTCGATATCTTTACTGATTTATAGTCAAATGAAATAGGAATAACGGCGTAAGGCTAGAAGTAGATAAGTAAGTTTAGGAAGCGTTATTTATAAAAGTGAATACTAAGTAAAAATATTTTTTAATATTGAAGTAAAAATACTAAAAAATAAATAAATAATCAAATATTATACTGCTTTAACTCATAGAAAAGGTAAAATTATATTTAACAATATAAACAATAAAACTTTAATCTATACTGATCGTAATAATAATACTGGTTCAGTCTCTTTAATAAGATGTTCCATGGGACCGATAAAAAACTCGATTTAAAAAATAATTTAATTAAACCATATTTAAGAGAACTAGATTTTTTCAAACAAATTTGTTATGAAAAGTCAAAATTTTTCTTAAAAATTAAAGTTTAATGTAAACAAATTACCAAAAGATTTATTTTATTTTTTTGTTAAAATTCTTAAAAAGTGAATCAGAAGTGTTTTCTTTTTGTTCTAAGGCAATAAGTAATGTCCTCACCGAATCTCTCACTCCAGAAGTATATTTTTCATTTGGTCTCTCTTCATTGGCAATTACATTTTTTTCTGTTTCGTCGAAGTTTTCATTATTAATTTCATTTTGAACTTCAATGGAACTACTTCGAATAGATTTTATAATATCTTCATTGGTTAATAAATCTCCAACCAACACTTCATCAATTTCAATATAATCTTCAAAGCTATCTTCAACTTCCACTGATGCATCCAATCTTAATCGTTCGAAATTTCGAACCGCTTCTTGGAAATGCAACAATTAAATACTGTCATCTTCCCACCCAACTTCGTAAAAGCCAGATTTCTTAAAACAATTCTGAATAATAATTGGTGTTATCTCTGTGTCCCAAATTTCTGACAAAATATTTATGCAGTCTAATAGGGTAATTTTAGGTAGCGATTGCTTGTTTTCAATACTTTCAAGCAATTTTAAAAGTATACTATTTCTGTA
Source organism: Schmidtea mediterranea (assembly GCA_022537955.1). NCBI lineage: Eukaryota > Metazoa > Platyhelminthes > Tricladida > Dugesiidae > Schmidtea > Schmidtea mediterranea. Next base: position 203,315,818 of record CM039679.1, on the reverse strand, counting down.
GTGAATTTTTATTGATCTATTGGTTGTAAGATGGAAGTCAAATGTTGTGAAAACATCTTCGTTTAGTTCAAAATCGGTAATCATTAAAAGTTCAAAATTTATTCAACTCAAAAATATATCTTCCATATTTCCGAGTTGTTAAACAAAATTAACAACGGAATTTATTTTTATTTTAAAAATTAAGTTCATTCAAAATATAAATTTTAAAAATTTAAATATTTTTATTTAATTTATCAAAAGTTAATTTAAATCTTATTTTTCATTTTAAAACTTATTTTTATGTTCGTTGATAATTATGCATAAATATCCTCACAGGGGGAAAACTCTATTTGATTAGATTTTAGTTTTTGCTGTACTTCTTTTTATGGGCTAAGCAGTTATCAAATTTTTTAAAAATTCATTCTCCTTGGTAAATCCAGTTTAATCAGCCATTTAAAAGAACATTTAAAAAATAAAGCTGACTCATCACCATTGCAAATGTCATTTCCGTCATATTTTTGGAGTGGGGGTTGTAAAATAATGTTTATTCAATTGGAAGTTGTTGTTTGACCAGCCTCTGCGGAATCTCCAGTTAAACATTTCAATTCCATATCTGTTCTGCTTTTGAATCCTTGAAGCCATCATGAACTTGCTTTGAAATTCTCAATATTTAAGGTTGTGCTCAATTGCTTGGCTTTACTTTGAATTAAAGAGCCACTTATTGGTATATGATGATCTCGAGCTTGACTGACAAAGGTTTTTACGACTGTGTCAAGATCTGGGTTCTTACCTTGCTTCATTCTTCCGCATTTCATTGCATTTGGTGTTTCAACTGATTGCTTCTTTAGATTTTCTTTATTTTTGTAAATTGTTGATAAAGTGTTTGGTTTAATCCCAAACTTTACAGCCACATCCTTGATTTTTTCTCCTTTTTCGACATCCTTAATCGTCTTAAATTTTTCTTTTAAAATTAAACTTTTATATTTTTCGAGTAAAGTTTCCATTTCTTGAATGTATTTTACTTCAAAAAGTTTATTTTGATCAAAAAATGATACTTAATCAAAAGGAATATTGATCTTTTTATTTTAAAAAATTTAATTAGAGAAATAACACTCATTTTAAAAGTCTAATTAAACAGAATAAAATGTACTGAAATTTAATGTCAGTGCAATAAAAGATAATTATGGAGAAAATGTATATGCCAATCACGGATTAAAGTGCACTGTTCATTCAAAGTGCATTAAGACAGAATAGAAGTACTGTAAATTTCCTTTAAAAATAAATAACAAAGCATACGCTAAGTTAGCAGTTTACAAAATTTCCTTGTAAGAAATCACAAATGTTGACGAAAAATTGTTTATATTAAATTAATCAAACTATGAAAAAAGTTTATTATTTTTAATTTATTCCATAAATACGAATAATATATATATCAGTCATTTTTCCAATATAACTGTTTTCTCCGGAGTCGAATATTGAATCTAGTTTTCTGGGAAAACCTTAAACCAATATTTCAAATGTACTAGTGACATCAGTATTTTTAACAGAGCTCAGTGTGGTTGTTTTGTCAGCATTGGTTACACCGTGCTATTTTCACGAGGTGTCTAACAGCATATAGCCTCCTTTACTCATTTTACATTTTTCTTTTTTAATATTTTAGAAACTTCTTCTATTCTTTCTTTCCAAACTTGAACTTTTTTTCTTTACGACCTTCTTTTATAACATTTTTTGTGCATATTTTTATCATCCAGATTCTTTTCTCTCTTTCAGATCTCTTTACTTTTTCCTTCAATTTTTTGCGTTTTTCTTGTTTTCTCTTTGTCCCATGTTTTTGATATTTTTAAATTCTTTTCATTTTTTTTCTGTTTACTTTTGAATCAATAGTAGCCTTCCCTTTTTTATATCAATTTTTCTTTGTTTTAATTTTTGCATTATGTGAGATTGAGCCAACTTTCGCACTGCGCACAAAACAATAAATATTAATTACGCATATTTCGCATTCTGACAGTAAACTGTAATTATGGGTTCATTATTCACTTTAACTTTCAAATACCGTTATTATTGCAACTTTCAAAACATAAATAGTGATTTTTTCACGCGCTCATTACACATATTTTAGAATATTTTGTCTTTAGTAATGTTTCTACAGTTGAAGAAAAGACTTTCTTATACCTTTAAAAACTAATGAATGTAACAATATGCTTTTATTTGGTCTCTAACAGAAATTTCTTAAATAAAATAGCCAGAAAGATTGGAGCGTTATGGTTTTGGGATCGACGGAAATTATATATTTCTCAGAATATTAACGTTTAAGTATTTTAAGTACATTGTGTTTTATAAGATGTTCATTGTGATATTCCTGTAAATCTTTTAAAATAATCTAATTGTATTAAATAGTAACTTTGAGCATGACATATTTTACAAAATAAATATTTTTAATTTAACTTATGCGTTAATTTGTTCAGTGTTTTCAGCATTGGCAACATGATCGGCTTTGTAGTAATTTAATAAGCTTCGTTTGAAAGGTTTGAATATTATTTTATAGGTTGGCGTTTGAAAAGGAAAATTTAGGGTAAAACAATTATGTACTTCATATGGTTTTAATGTAATAATATTAATAATATTTTTTAATATTATGGATATTTTAGTATTGTTTGTGTGATGATGAATAAATTATGTTAACAAATATTATTCTGATTTCAAGCATGTTTTAATAACTACAATAACGAACTCCGGGCATTATATTAAAATATACTGTTCACCACAATTACAATATAGTCATCGCTTTATTGATTACAACTACAACTTTTTACGATTCTTAGAGAATAGTAGCTCTGTTTCGAAAACTCAACTGAAATACTGTTTTTGATTGCTTCACAAACTTCGAATTTACTGTTCCGCATAATTTCAACAATAAAATCACTTTTTAGTTTTAACTTCAATATTAATTATGATTTAAAAATTTCCTCAATAATATTTCTCAATATAATTTCTTGATCAAAACAATAATCGTAAACAATCTTCATCAATCTCGTTCAAACCGAATTCGTCTAATTATCGCTTGAATAGTTAGCGTCACTGTCTCAATAATTTCTCTAATTATTTTGATTCAAACATTTGATTTATAGCTTTGCTTATCTTCTCAACTTTGGATGTTCAACTGATAAATTTGTTGATCTATCTCAGCCTTTGTCTTAGATATTTCGCGTCAATTCGTGGAATTTCACAGTTTGATGCTAAATGTTTAGCTCTGACACAACTAAATCGTTATTTTAATATTTGTACTAATTAATTAAGACCGATCTTTACTTTTTTTATTTTCAGTGACGGATGCAGTTAGAGATTTAGGGGGTGCATACCCTCCCACTGGCTTCGTAAAATTTATTATGGGTAATGAGAATTATTTATATATTGTGTAAAATTTTAAATTTTCTATAGAAATTTCACGCCTAACTTGTAGACAAATATCAAATAACAATACGCCTGACAAAACTTCATCTGAGTACTACCGAATAACAATCTGGTATCCCTATCTTGATTAAATGCTACTTTTATTGAAGGAGAAATTTTCTCAAGAGTGATGTTCAAGCTTAAATCTTTACTCCTTCAGCAATTACTGATCATTCGTGGGATGATGTACTCCTTAAGCAAAATAGTTGCTATAGCGCAAAAGCTGGTATCCGCAATACGGTAACCTTTAAAATGTCGCTGATGTTAACCGGCAGTACATACAACAGTTACGGAGTTAATAATTATACATGATACAGAATAAATTAACTTCGTAACTTGAATTTTTATATAAATTCCGCACGAGTCAATGCCTTCTTAAAATACTTCATATTATTAATCTGATAATCAAAAGTGAGAAATTTATTTCTTAAAATATCTTATATCCTTGATTTTATTTCATTTTAATTCATCGCCAAGGACTATTGAATAAAAATAATTTTGATAAAAAAAACTAAAATATTCTTCAAATGGATTGAGCTTGAAGTTGGAGCAAGATATTTGTATTGAATGTTGTTCAAATTTCAAGGTCCAATGATTTTTCTTTAATTACAGCAACATATTCGATATTATTCATTTTAATTTTTTGAGTGTTTTTTTATTTTATTTATCCTTATTTAAAAGCTAGAAAATACATACAAAAATACAAAAATTAAACTTTAAGCCATGCAAAACTTCCCAAAAATGAACTGCGATAGATTAAACACAGAAGACTTGCTTACAACACCAGATAGTAGACGGTGTAGTATTGTAGATTAGCATCATAAATTCATTCTTCTTCGATATTTGTCACATAGACCAGGGCAGAAGATCACCGATGTAACCGATAATAAAAATTGAAACATTCAGTATAAAAACTTAACAAAACATTAGAAACGCTACTTTACTAGCAGTTGTTAGAATATTAAATAAAATAATAGCTTGATTAAATCTTTTTAAAAGATTAAAATTGGTATAAATTAAAACAAATCCAAAAATTGTATACAATTGTAAAAAGTTGACCTTTGTATCAGAATCTAGATTATGTCTATTTTAATATCAACAAGAATTTTATCAGATTTACACAAATTTAATTGTAAAAATATTTTTAAAAAACTTTATTTATTTTGGAATTGAATTTTTAATTTCGGGCTCAATATATAATTCCAAGGACAACAAAAATTTTCAAAGTAATTCTTAATGAATATCAATAAAGTCAAAAAAATGAACAGTGACAAACATTTTTTTAAAAATGTATAAAATACGAAAATTAAGCAATTGGTTTTCATTAAGAATAAAATATATTGAGCCACCATTAGCGCATTTTCGTCACTTCATAACAACAAACTGATACAATTTCATTACTTGATTATATTTTTTAAAAAATGGAAACTTATTATTCAATTATACTATGGGCAATATTTTCTAATTAATGAAAGGTTAAAGTATGTTATTTCAAATCATAATAGCAGTAAACTATAAAATATAACCATGTCGCTTTAAATAGAGATAAATTCAATTGTATCAGAATGTTGGAGTAAAAAAATATAACATAATGCTGATTTCTTATCTGACATTGTCCATGCCCTTACAAAATTACTACATCCGTCACAAACGGTGTATTTCTTATTTTTAATGATTTTAAAGATGACGGAATAGAAATGAAATATTATTTAAAAGTATCTAAAAAATATCTAAAATTAACAATGATAAACTAAAACTTGACTACAAATGAAGAATGTTGAAATAAGAAACAGAAATGAGTATGTCTGTGTTGTTTATTTGGAAATGTATTTATTCACATCAAGTATTATATATTTTCAAAATAACCATATCTCTATAAAGTTGATTATTTTCTTTAAAAGGAAAAATTAAAAAATCTGGCCAAATATTTCTTAGGTGGAAAGCCGCAAAAGTTATTTCAAAGTCATTTTCGTTTTAAAACTATCCGTGAAAAATAATCTTTTAACTTCCTTTTTTCAGATACAACATAATATATCGGAATGTATATATATATATATTCAGCAAATTGGTAATTAATAAAATGATAAATCTTAATTTAAATCTTTAATTGTAAATTATTCGTTAATTTTTGTTCAGTGAAATGACCGAGGTTTTATTTTTTTGGCTAGGATAATGCTTCTCAAGTTTAAAATTATCTTTTAATGATATTTCTATATATTTTAACAATCAATATTGAAAAAAAAAATTTTAAATTCCGGTGTACATGTAAAAAATTTTGAGAACATAAAATCTTTGAAACTATATTTTGTTTTTTGTTAATATTGTTGAAAAAAATGTTAGGTCCCAAATTTGAATCTCACGCTGTTACAAAATTCGAGAAAATAAACTGTTATTTTTTTAAATGGTGCTTGACAACTTTTAATTTTCTTGTGACACACCTTTGTGTCGCGGTGCATAGTTTGCGTACCACTAAACTAAGTTGAATTTATATTTACTTTCTAAATGCAATGAAAATATTGTTTTCAAGCAAAAATTGATAGAATTTCTTTATTTAAGGTACCGTAAAGCAGTGTTTCTTAACCTTTTTATGCTCGTGGTCCACCAAATACTTCATAATTTTTTTGTGATCTCCATTTTTTTAATAATAATTAACATTTGTTAATTTATCTACAATAAATAGATTTTTTTATTATTGCTTTATTTTTTTATGTAACAAATATAAAACATAACTTTATTATTTCATTATCTATTTAAAAAAACATTTTAAAATTCATAGAAATAACAAAAAATATTCGAAAATAATTTAATGATATTTCTGCTACTGAAAATCATCAACTATTTTATTAATTCTTGGTTCAATTGTTTGTAATGCTATCTGCATGCAGGCATCTAACCGCAATTTTTATGATTTTGCCGTTTTTTTATGGACCCCCTAACTCTAAAGGATATGAAGAATTTTAAGTACTGAATTGTTTAACCCTAATCTGTACAGAATGTGTCTTTGGGAAACATTTAAACTTTATATAGCAATATTTCTGTTAAAAAGAAATTTTTACAAACCATTTTTCAAAAAAAAATGGATTTTTTTTCAATTTTATTTATTTTTTTATACAATTCTCGTGTTTGCCCCAGAGACACAACTTGGACTCGAATGTTAAAATGGGTTAAAGTAAAATAATTGCATTTTAACATTAATATTCTTTGGTTAATGAAGCTGTCGAATGTCGCCTCGTATAAATATCTAATAAACTATTCATGATAATATGGATTAATTGCATTATTCAGACTTCGAAAAATAAAACGTAGAATTTAACAAGTATTATTCGAAAAAATTGTACTTTATTTATACAAAAATATCTTAACCACAAACAATTTTCATTAATAGATTAGAAACAGCTGGATAGAATTCAAAAATATTGGTTTTTTAATAAAATATATTTTCATAAAAAACCATCTTACAATTTTCTAATATCACTGATTAAAATGTACATTAAAAATTTTGCAAATGAAACATAATTTGAATAAAATACTTTAAAAAATAATGTCAGATTAAAATGCCATTTTAATTTGTTAAAGTTACAAACATTAAAATTAAAATGTGAGAAAAGATGCATGACGGTTTTTACAACTCATAAAAATTACTTGATTACCTGATTGCCAAGATTTTCCGTATGACTTTGAAGGGCTATTTCTTTATTAGCTAATATTATCAAATAAAAAACTTTTCCAATGGCGAAAACATTGAAAAATTTGAATAACTTATAAATGTATGTTAATAGAATTGCTCTTAATGGTTTAAACATAGATTTATAAAATAAATAATTCAAAAGATCAAAGTAACATTTAATTTACTTGAAAACGTCTAATTTTATTTATCGTAATTCAAACCATGCGATGATTTATTAACAAAGAATTACATATAACTAAAACGCTAAGTTTTTTAAAAAAATAATTTCAAATAATCAAACATGGAAATAAACCATAAAAAACTTACATCGTAAAAATCCACAAAGTATTTCCAGGGTTATTACAAAATCGATTTAAATTACTTCAATTTGATTTCAGCACTGTTTTAACTGTATACATTTTAAAGTAGTTTTATTGGCCACTTGACAATGACGTATTGAATCAATAATGTAAAATTCTTGATCATCTACAATATTTATTTCTATGATAAAATTTGTCGCAGGAAAATTTGTGTTTTGTCTTAATGATTGTTAATCATTATTTCAATGTTTTCGTTACATGAGATTGCCAATTATAGAGTGAGTTACTATTTTTAGTAACAATTATAATTTTGATAAGTTTATCGAGTGTTTTCCATTAAATTTGGCAGTTTCCTTTTAAAATGATATTACACATATTTCTAAAGAATTTATATTAATTTTTCAAAATTATATTTTTAATCTGATAAATAATTTTTAACTGTATTTTGGCTTAGAAAAATATTTATGATTATTTATTATTATTACGGGTTCTGCCAGAAATGTTGGTCTAATTAATGGATTTCAATGGTTCCATATTTGTAATACTTTTTACGGGGTTATCTTTTACATTTTGTCAAATATACCAAACTTTGATATATTTTTTGATGAATTTTCAAAGGAGAAATTTCCGTGAAACGAATGGTTGGGTCTTTGTTTAGCCAAAAGCATCATATTTTTGACACTAAATATTTCGTATTTAATCGTTTTTGAGAATGTACAATGTGCATACACATATGAAGTTTTGTAATAATTATTGTATATGATTTATTACATTTGTTGAGGATACCTAAATAATGAAATAAAATAATTAATGAACATGTAAAATGATTGGGGGAAACAATGAGAAGTGAGTAAGATGTGGTTCTGGAGCCTCATAAAAAGAGAATGAAAAAGAAATGCTGAACAACGAGAAAGGAATAAGAGAAAATCAATAAAATCAGACAATTAAATCAAAGAAGGTCATTTATAATTAACAAGTGCAAATTTTGGAAAACAAAAACAAAATTCGCACATCATCTCAAAAGACCTTTCAAGATAAAATCTGGGAAAGGGCATCTCCAAAAAACGATTTATCTGGACAGCTGTCATCGATCATGGTGGCCCAAAATGAATTAGCGGTAAAAGATTCTATTCGACAGCAGTAAGTGTTATTGAAGGATGGAGTATAAAAATGAAGCGCAATTGAAATCAACAACACAAAAAAATAAGACAAAATTGCGGGAGACAAGAAATTGGCAAGAGACAAAGAATTACAGAAGACAAAGAAAAACAAAAGGAATTAAAGAGAAATTTGAAACAGAAACTAAGCAAGGTTAAAGCAAAGCGAAGCAACTAAATCAGAGTTACTGATCTCAGAAACCCACCGCAGTAGTCAGTTGATTGTAAAGCTAATTGATCCGAAAAGTGCTATTCTTCCTGAAGGGTCGCAATAAGCACTAAGTGTGATCGATTGATAATTCGTTGTGTCATTTTAAAGTGGAGATAAAGTTTATTAATCAATAAAGTTATATCGTTTGGAGTTCGTTACTGTTGTTTAAAGCACGCTTGGAGTCAGATCGATAATAATTTCTATTCAAATTCACCGACAACCCCAACACATTTATCAACCCCTGAACTGTTGCTATTAGTCATTAACAAAAAAGCGTTGAAACATTGGTGAATTTAAATTAGAGTTTCTGATTCCGGTTAATTTGGATTCAGAATCGCCGAATCTTTCCCTTTTATTCGACACCGAGATTCGTTTTGATATTTGGAGATTCCGGATCATTTAAATAAGGTATTTTAGAAACAAATTTAAACTTCAATCGTGGAGATTTTGAAAACCAAATAGATAAAATTTTGTTTTATTTTATTTACAAACATATCAGAACGTAGTAAGGATCATTGAAATCCGAATTTAATGACACTTTAAATGTTTAAAGCACACAAATTATACTTCATAAGAGATGTGTTGAATTTAGCTAGAGATACAATGAAAAGGATTTTTAGTGCTGATGTAACTGAATATGAAAATGATACCGAAACGGAATGTGAAATAATTACACAAACGAGTAATCAAGAAGATACAGTCCAAACAATGTCAATTGAAAAAGAATTAAATGCAATTGTAGTAAGAGTTAACCTTGTTTAAAAATACCGGCAAAAGAAAATCAAATTTTCAGAAACTTAATGATGCGCTTTTGACTATTAAGCCTACCTCAATCAATGCAGAGAGAACATTTTTGTAGTCTAACAGTTTATATACAAAAATTCGTTCTCGTTTATCAGACAAATCGCTAAATTCATTGTTGTTTTTGAAAGCGTTTTATTTAAAGCAAAATAAATAATGTTGGATCTTTATATACATATATACTATTTTATTTTTATACTAAAAATGAATTACCGTAGTCATAATTTATGTTAATTTTCAAATGCATTTAGTAAAATCATAATAATTTAAATATAAAAATAAAATATATTACTTTGTATTTGGAATCGGATACGGATTCGGATTCAGTGGTTATCGATATTTAAGTAACTGGATTCGTTGATTCTGGAAATACCGAATCTTCAGAAACTCTAATTAAAATATAGGATCAAGTAATACGAAATAAAATACATATTACATTGAGTATCATTAAACATGTGGGGGTTGGTGGTGTAGATGACCTTCACCCCATTACATACAAAATAGTTTTGCCCCGCCAATGATTACCCGTTGCTAGGCAACGTTGGTACTGTAACCACTGGTCACAGGACCTCCAAAAGGGAGTTCCGATATCAGAACTGCTAAGGGTTAGTCCTATGTCGGGTTCAGCGGACTGCCGTTAGAAGGCCTATGTCCGTCTTCTATTTCAGGTCCCTTTATTACTTTCTCTTTAATAAATCTCTTCTCTATATTTTCTTACAAATGTTGGGCCAGAACACAAACGGCCTTGAGAAATGTTTAAATGGATCGGCAACACACATGCAGATATAACATGCAAATTTAAATAAACCTATTGAAACACCAATTAAACCCTACCAAATATGAGGAAAAAGAGAATTAAATATAAAATAATAAACATAAAAATAAATTAAAATAATAACAAAATGCAACAAGATTCGCACGATACAAACACAAATATAACACGAAAACCCAACAAATTCGACCGAGAATTAACAAATTAATAAAAGTTCATGAAAATGAAACTTAAATCAAAAAATTTGAATTAGAAATAATTCAATAAAAATTCTAAATGAAAAATTATTAAAATAAATTGAAAAATAATAAAATTAAAGAATAGAATACACTAGAAAATAACAAGGTCGAATTTTGTTTTACTACATCAAATTTAACACGCGAGGTTAGGGACAGAAAATAGATATAAATACCGATTCATTTTCACATTAAACTTAACCATTTTCAGAACCATTTTGAATCAAAAATTGATTTTGAATTATTGTTTAAAAATCTATCACGAAGCCTTATTTTTAGGTGAGAAATAGTTTTATTTTGGAGCTCTCTCTCCACGTCACATCCTCGCAACCTCGGTAGAGCTCTGCTTGAATGTCGGCGTGGGGATAGATGCATTTTTTATGTCTTAGTGAATTATTGTTGGTCAAGTAATTTTGTATTTTAGTTATTTAATATGTTAATAAATATTTATAATATTTAAAATTGTTTTATATCTTTAATAAAATCATTTTGTCGAAATTTTTCCGGCGCACAGCCAACACACATCGCAAGTTAGTAAAATATATACAGTACAGATTCGTGTAAGCGCGTGGAAAATCTCCAATGATATGTACCCGTGAAGACCCAGCGTGCGGAACGCAGGGGTCGTAACGTCAATATTATCCGTATAGAAGAAACGAGAAATAAGGAAGAGGTCTTTTGGCTGCTTCCTCGTTTCTCATTTCTATAAAATCGACCTAAATTATATTACACACGGCTCAAATTCATCACACCGAGTAGTCCAGTGGGCACTCATTAAATATAATATAAACACAATATGCGCCTAAGGCTTATTAAAGGGTAAGGGTACGTGGAAATAAATTAATACAAAATCATTGATTAAAAATAGAGTAATTCATTGATTAAAAATTAAAGTAATTCATTGATTAAAAATTAAAGTAATTCATTGATTAAAAATTAAAGTAATTCATTGATTAAAAACAAAGTAATTTATTAATAGAGTAATTTATTGATTAAAAAATAAAGTAATTCATTGATTAAAAATTAAATTAATTGGTTGATTAAAGGAAAAAATAAATAAATTAATCTGTTAATGGAAAGTGAGTACAAATCCGTCGCTTAAAAATAAATTAACCATTCACTAAAAATGAATTAATACGAGATCATTGCTATAAAAACTAAAATCATTGTTGTAAAGAAATTTAATATCATTGTTAAAAAGAAAAAATAAAATCGATGTTAACATGAAATCGTTGATGTGGATAGATTAATTCGTTATAAAACAAAATAAAATTGACTCAATAAATTTAACTTGGCGATAATGTTTAATTAAAAAAATTTCTAAAGCTTAAATTACAGATAAAAACCCAAACATTGACCCTAAAAACCGAGAATTAATACAACTAGTGCTCCACAAAATCGACGCAAAGAATTTAAAGAACGACCATAAAAACTTATGAGGATAAATCAATTAACGTAGAAAGAAACGATCACAAAATTATATTAATATTACATAAAATGGAACGATCATGAAACTACATTAACGTTACAAAAGGCTGAAAAACTACAAAGAAGGCTTACCGCCGACATCGAATTTCAATAACTCTAATAGTATAGTTCAAAAATCCCTGAGAGAAGCGATGAATAGAGGTTCCTTAAAAAAATCCAATAATAGAGAAGTAATAAAATTCCAAAAGCCTTCGATTGCATAAATCCTCCGAGAAAGATCCCACTCCGAATCCGCAGGAAAGTCTCCAAGTATTTTCTGAAATACTGATCAAAGGTATTCAAAGCAGCTAAAATATTAACTTACTAAAATTAATTCGATATAATAGTGCAACCAAATTTCGGTGAATTCACCTACGACAAATCACGAAATCCTATAAACAAACTACAAATAATATAAACATAGGATATGAACCTACACAAAGTTAATCATCGCCGTTCAGCTCTAAATACTGAGAATCTCATCAAAGCGACAAATTAACTAACAACTAAAATCAATAATCCGACCGGAAAATCAACAATCCAAAGTCGTTCCGAACATATCGACTTAACTTAAAATAAATAAATCTATGCGGAAATGCATGTATCAACCCCCAACCAAGTCATTATCGATTATAAGATTGTTCTCCTAACATGGATTCGTCAGCCATAAGGGATTTATCCAAAGATCCGAACTCGCAAGATAACGTTTCATAACTTCCCTTGACTAATTTAAATTTCCTGACGTTAGAAACTTTTGATTAATGACCATTACAGTCGTCACCCTTGGAGAAATCCGTCAATCAACATTAGTTAATTAACAATTGTACCCTACCATACTAAACGTCGAGCCGGTAGATTGTGAATAGACTTCTGTTAAAACCCTAAATGTCCATAACCCTATTAGTTGTAGTAACGGAGTGTCGCTTTATTTAAAAGTTGTTATAACCATTATAAAAAGGGAGATATAGGAGAGTCATGAGCTAAGATAGTTAATTAAATATATTATATCATAAATTGGTAGATAAATAGTCATATTTATTTCATTTGAAAATTGCATTACCAATTAAAGTTTAACAGAATTTGATGAGGTCTGGAGTTTGATAATTCAAGTTGCAACATTACATTTATTATTATTTAATCGATTATTAAAATCAAGCGGACGATTTATATAAATTAACTTTCACTCCCTTATACTCAACTATCTGACCATATTGATATTTCAGAAGAGAAAATGCCGCTCAGTTGGATCTCTACCCAGGTAGTCGACGAACAGTGTCAGAAGAGAGCACAAACAACAATAGAAATTATCAAGGAACTTCAACCAAGGTGGCCATATCCCACCACCTGGTGGTTATTGGGCCTCGAAAAGGACCCTTGTTGGCCCAATGAACAGCGATACCCTGCCGAAGAAACCCGCGAACACGCGTGGAACCTCCTCACTCAATGGGAAAGGGTGCAGGAGCAAGTGGACCTGCACGTGGTCAAGGCGAGGATGTATCTCGCAAATGTGGAAGAGGACATCCGCGTCGGACGTATTGCCGAGGCTTTTCCACCTCGACCGATCCGCGATACCCGACGGCCATTCCCAGTTGCACCTCGGAGGAAGGACTTGAAGAGACCATTTATCGAAGAACCCTGATTTCTCAAGGGCATGAACAATAAGCTGTGTATTAATGTGATTAAGTTAAAAGAAATTTTCGCTAATTGTCGTTCGTTTTGAATCCTTTACATGAATAGATTCATTTTGATAACTATGTTTGCAGTAATCATAACTTCTAATTATGTAAATCCGTAGAAAAATTTAAAGATTTTTGTTTATTATAGCGATGGCAACTACCCAATTTCTACAAACTGAATTGGAGCACGCAAAGAGCGCGAACGCACATCTCCTTAACCAAATAATCCAGATGACGCGAGAAGTGCAACAAATCAAAGCAACTTGGTCAGACCCGAAGAAGATGAAAACTCTATATCTCAGGCTAACAGCAGCTCAAAAAGGTTGGGCGGAGGAGCGACAGCTCAATCAGAGCCTGCGCACTCAGATCAGGGGATTGGAGGGGCCCCTAGCAATCTGTCGTGAAGGGGAAGCGGTAACGTACCCGCTCGTCTTCGCCCCGTCACAGATACCACGTAGAGATTCCAACAGTATCATAACTCAACCTACGAACCGATCCGCCGCTCCATCAAGTACTCGTCGGCCAGGGCGCAAGGAGCGTGCCCGACGTTGAGCAGCACGACCACCAAGCTCATCGCACTAAGATCACAAACAGCACATGTTTTTCCTTGTTGATTTGAAATAAATAAGTCGCATTCGTTGTTAATTTATCTCCAAGATACACTGTGCATCCAATCATCAACATGAATACTCATATCACGCTGTCAAACCATCGTTCCATCTCCAACAGTCAATATAAATCTGATCTCGAATTTCTACCAGGGGACAGAGCAAAGCGAGCACAGGTCTTCTATCGACAGCTCGTGAACCCGAGGGTTGTCCGAGCAATTACAGTATTAGTAATGATGCTCACTTTTTGCGGAAAATCCACCCACTCGAACACATTTCCAACGTTGCCTAGCAACGGGTGCCGAGTGGTAGTTGAAGTAACATTTTGTATGGCGTTACTGGGGCAACCACAGGCTAATTCAAACAAACAATGAAACCCAGTAGCCCCCCACAAATAACAACATAATAAACTAAAACGATTTTATTTATTATCAAATGGATTTAGTTATTAACAGTCATTGGTTTGTTATTTCATTTGGCCACTCCTTGGGCGCATCGACGCAACCGCTCGGTTCGACCTGGTCTAGCATGCGATCGAGGTTTTTTGTTGGTCGATTGGGAATTTTCTTGGGCTCGATAGCCTATGATCTACCCGTTATTTTCGTGTCCTATTTTGTATATTACTTAAAATTAAATTCTTTGTTTGATTTTCTTTTAAAGATTTGAATTAGCATATATATTTATGATAGCCATTTATAGATAGAAATTTTCAATAGTTATTACAGTAAGTAAAGCCTTGTAGCAATTGCCTTATTAATAATAGACACTATTTAATATTTTATTGTATTCTTTTCTGCATTTTCGAGATTTTTATGTTTACGGTGACGTGGATGAGTTAGATGGAAAGTTAATTTATCTTTATTGATTCTTAATGTTGTTATTCTTTGATCTGTTAATTTCGAAATTGTTGCCTATGTCAAATATTATTTATCATTAATTAAATTTTTGTCGGTGAAAGTCACTATAGTTATTATTGACGTCACTAATCACCTTATCGTCTTTATAAATCCGCTGGATCGATGAACGGATTGATCCTTGTGACAGTTATTTATTTAATGTTGCAATTCATTGGTGATGGTACCGATCTCATCGAAACTATGACCTGATATTTGTAATTAGGTCTACATCATTGCCTTATAAGTTGCATTTGTAAATAGTTTTGTTTATTCGGGTGTCAAAATTTGGACTATGACTTATCTATGAATTGATTGTTCATGTCGTCGTGGAAATTATTTAATTGTGCGTCATTATTCTGCTGGATCACCTTATCGGAAACTAGATATTAACTAAGAAGGTGGACTTTTCAACTGAGGTACTTTTGAGCGATTCCCCCGTTTGATGGCACGGACTCTATCAAGGTTTCTATCGGATTCCGTTTATTCCTCATGGTGTAACCGAATCGGGGTATCTAATTTTAATTACTCGCCACTAAGAAGATCATTATATTGCGTTAATCGATGTCTACTCTCGATTGTACTCTTGGATGCTGTTGTGATATTCAAATGTTGCAATTTAATTTAACTTTGTTATTTTTCGTTATTGAATGCTCGTGATATTGTTCATAGTTCGGCTTTTTTTGTCTCATGACGTAAGGGTCTATATTTTTCATTTTATGATTTGATTACTATCGCCAATTTAATTCGGGAGTTAGTTTTGACCATTGCTCGTTATCTACTTAACTGTTATCAATTTACGGTATTCACTTCTATCGGTGAGGTTATGATATACAATTATTTATTACTGATTTGCGGCAATTGATCCCTTACCTCTGTTAATTATGGGCTGTGTCTAGTGCATTCAATATCGGTATACCGGTATCGGTACTACCGGTAATACCGGACTTTTTTCTGGTACCGAAATACCGGTATTGAGTTGGATCAATACCGGTATTTCCGGTATTGGATATATAAAAAATATTTAAAATTATTTCTCAATTTTACTTAAAAAATATTATAATAATAAGGCATTGCTCTTTTAACCAAAAATAAATTAGACTTTCATAACTAAATTGACGAATGCAGGACTATTAATGGTTTTCCTGACTGTTTATGCAGAACTAAAAACTTCAAAATTCATGACCAGTTACAATTTTTCCTGACAATTTTTTGTTTCCTGACTATTTATTATTTAACTAGTATCTAAAAAGACAAATTCTCTATTATATCTTCAGTACTCATGCAAAAACTTTATGCCTAATAGATTATTAGGCATAAAGTTTTATAAGTAATTATGATAACGTTAAAAAAAAACTTTATGCATTCTGAATTGTATTTTACCCGCGCAAATAAACCTTCCCTTACAGAAAAAAAAACTTTCGAGTACTCGACAAACTAAAAGCTTAGATTTCCTAACCACTGGTAAAAATATGGTGGCTTGCTTAGCGTGTTTTTTTTTCAGAAATTTGAACTGATCAAATAATAATATAACAAGGTTTTTTGTTATTAATGTATTTTTATTTATTTATTTACTTTTCAATTTAAAATCATTGCAAATATTTTTTGACAACACAAAATTATTTTAATCTATCCACGAATATAACAGTGCCAAATATGCTCATTATTTAACTTATTATTTTAATTGAGTAAATTGTTCATTTATTTTCAAAATAAGCGCTTTTTTATTACAATAGCTACTTGTAGTGAAATTTTCTGGTTTTTTTAACTCATGCGTTGTTTTTTAGTAAAAAAAATATTTTTTCAATTAATGTTGTACAAATTACAACAGTTTCTTGTAACATTTGACAATTTATTATCTAGATCGTCATATAATTGGAAGTCTAAAAAACATAAAAATAATCAAGATTAAAAATAAGTAAAATTTTTATTTAAGAATGATTTAAAACTTAATTTTGATTTGGTATTTAAACATAAATCCCATTAACCAAATATTTCTAGTATGCGATGTGCTAGATTTAATTATTTTATTGACCCGAAATTTAAGAAACCTACTTTCAAATTCAATAATAACAATAACGTTAAATTATAATTCAATAGTTAAATTGAAAAAAAATGGCCACATGTTTCCATGTGCAGTCTTTCCGTCAAATCGTTATAATTAGGTATTCGAGTTCGAAAACTTAACCTGTTGTATCTTGTTGTTAAAAGTTCTTAAAATTTTTATCATAGCGCAAGAATTCACTTTTATTTACAATTCCGATTGATATTTATTTAAATAAATACGTCTACGTCAGCAAATTTGCATTTAAATAGTAAGTATTTTATTTCTAAACATATATTTGGGTACTTTAAATGAATTAGGTTCGCTTTTTATTTGCAGATTTTTGTTTTTTGTTGAAGCCAACAAGAAATAGACAAAAAAAGGGATTGTCAGAAAATAATATCAGATAATTTTAGTTTTTTTTTGGTAAGGAATTGAGTATCAATAATCAATATTTTATCTCTAATGGATAGTTTTATATTAATTTAATATTCAGAAACCCCAAAAATGTTTCAAAAAATATTCAAAGAGTTCAGCACCGGCGCACGAGTAGACGAAAATTCTGTGTGGTTTTATTTTCTGCGTGATAAAGAAAACCAACTTTCAAAGTGTAGGAAATGCGGCAAAGAGATAAAATCACATGGTGGCAGTACCAGTGGGCTCCATACACATCTAAGAACAAACCATGAAATTGACTTGCTAAAGAGAAAATCGAACCAAGATGCAGCATCGTCATCGGCTTTGTTTTCATCGGCTCCGTTGTCATCGGCCAAAAAACCCAAACCTCTGATCACCGATTTCTTACAAAATCAACATGACAAGTCGTTGCCTGCAGTTTTTTCTAGAATGACCGCCCTTGACGGACTGCCCTTTAGCGTATTTGCCACATCGGCTGAACTGAGAACATCGCTAGGAGCTCGTGGGTTTATTGTTCCGAAATCGGCGGCGACAATTCGAAATATGGTAGTAAAATACGCAAACACAATCAGAGAGACGGTCATATCCAATTTCACTCGTCTCCGAACGCAAGGGGTGCAATTCAGCTTGACATTTGATGAG
The DNA here is from genome assembly GCA_022537955.1 of Schmidtea mediterranea. Classification (NCBI taxonomy): domain Eukaryota; kingdom Metazoa; phylum Platyhelminthes; order Tricladida; family Dugesiidae; genus Schmidtea; species Schmidtea mediterranea. The sequence goes on along the minus strand of CM039679.1, from coordinate 203,297,478 downwards.
TGGACGTCAATTAAAAATCGAAGATATTTAAATGTAAACGTTCACACCGAGGACGAATTTTGGAGCCTTGGATTAGCTAGAGTTGTTGGTTCACTGCCTGCTGAAAAATGCATTGAGTTGATTCAAAAAGTGTTGACGCAGTTTATGCTGAATTACGACGAAGACATTGTGTGCATTACTACTGATGGAGCTTCCGTAATGCAAAAAGTGGGACGGTTAAGCAATTGTGATCAACAGTTTTGCATTGTGCATGGCATTCAACTGGGTGTGCTAGACGTTTTGTACAAAAAACCGTCAACTTCTGCTAAAACAATCTTGAAAGGAAGCTCGAATGACGAGAGAAGTAGAGAAAACGAGGATGACGACGAAAACCTAACCAATGATGATGAAGAAGACTTTTCGGACGGGTTTCAAGTTGTGATGAGTGAAAAGGACGACACTATCCAACTGACCGATGAGTTGCAGCCGTTAATCGCTAAGGTGCGCACCGTTGTAAAATTGTTTCGCTGTTCACCGACAAAAAATGATAAAACGCTCGAAAAATACACATTAGACGAATTTGGTGAAGCTCTTCCACTAATATTCGACTCAAAAACTCGTTGGTGTAGCTTGCACACAATGCTCGCACGTTTCATGAAATTGAAAAATTGCATTCGCAAGTCGCTGATTGACCTTCAGTCAAAAATTGAGAAAAGTGATAAGGAGTTCGACACAATTTCATCGGTTGTGGCATGTCTCGAGCCAGTAAAATTAGCCGTGGAAGCATTGTGTCGCAATGATGCAACACTGTTGTCAGCCGATACAACACTATTATTCATGGTAAATTACCTTGGAGACACGGAATTAGCTGTTAAATTGAAAGCTGCATTGGTGCGACGAATAAACGAGCGACGGACACCTTTTTCTAGCTTGCTACACTATCTGCACAAGGGCCATCAACGATATGAGAATTTGGATCCAGCGCTGTCTTTTGAGCATCTTAGCAAATCAACCATTGTAAATGCCATAGTTCAACTGAATGAGCGGCTCAATCAGCGAGCAGACGAGCCTCTCCCTTCGACCAGCGTTTCATTTGATAGCGATTCTGTTGACAGCACTGCAAACTTGTCATTGAAAGAAAAGCTTGACATGGCAATTTTGAATGATAAAAAGTGTAAAAATAAGGAAAGATTGAACGTTTCGAAAGATTTATCAAAAACAATCCGCAAGGAAATTGCAATTTTCGAAGAAGAAGGAACTCGTGGAACATATTTGCAAAACACCTACGAATACTTGAAAACTATAAAGCCAACAAGTGTCGAATCGGAGCGTGTATTTTCAGCAAGTGGCAACTTTGTTACCAAATTACGATCATCTCTTGAGGATGACACTCTGAATGCCCTTTGTTTCTTACGGGCGTATTTTACAAAGGAGAAAAACAGCGCAAAATGAAAAAAAATTGTTATTTTGATACAAAATAAAAAAGTTCGTTGAATTTGTAAATTTTTACTATTTATTTGATATTTTAATCAAATTTTAATTTTTTTTCTAGCTTCAATACCGGTATTATACCGGTATTACCGGTATTGAAATATTTCGATACCGCAATACCGGTATTGAAAAATAATACCGGTATTAAATGCACTAGCTGTGTCCTGATGCTTACTATTAATTTATTGCATTTTAATGATTAGACTTATTATGATAGTTGCTACATTTTGAATCATTCCTATTAGGTTGTTTATTTACGTCTGGTTCGATTTAATATCATTACTTTCGTCGTCTTTTATTTATTATCTATAGTGCATTTGTATTATTTCAAATCATTGAATTATCCTTTGATCCGTGAATTACATCTTTATCCTTCAATTAGTTAAAGAAACTAAGTTCAATTGTTAATTTTGGTTCATTATTCATCAATGATGGCTGCTTTGATTCACAAATCATTTTTTCGAAATGTTAGTTGATCTATTAGTTATTCTTTTATTGGAATCAGTTACTTCCGCTTTATCATCTACAATTTAATTGTCCATCATTTTAGTAAAGTTCTGTTTCCTTATTTTATTTGTCGGCTTCTTAATCATGAATTTTATTAGTTTAGATTTAATCAGAGGATAATTCAATCATGGATCACTTTTAAAATTTTACTTTCTTTTATTACCTAGGTAGTTTAATTATAGATTGATTTTGTTTACTCATTAACTACATCTTGATTACTTTACGAAAAGTTTTCTTCTATATTTTAGTCACAAATTCATTTTTGGTTCAATCAATTTATTTAGATTAATTTATTTACGTCGCGTCGAGTTTTAAGTCATAGATTCAATTACTTTAGATCAAATTAATCACAATTTAGTTATTAAATTTATTTGCATCGCATCGGTTTCAAGTCCCACTGCCCGAGCCTTAATTTAGTCCTAAGGTGCCTGTGTTCATATTAGATTTTACGAGTGCCCACTGGACTACTCGGTGTTATCATTTTAGCCGATTTGTAATTAGATATTTTAGGTCGATTTTTCGGGAGATGGGTGAAAGAGAGCCAGCCAAAAGACTAGTTCTCAATCTTCCCACCGCCCCTATAATGGATAGAATATTTACGTTCGAGATCCGTCGTTACGCACGACAGAGCTCTCACGGGCACACACTGTATGCGGAAAAACCGCACTTACACAGTGTGACTAGTTGTGTTTTGATTTTACTTTCTTGTGTGATGTGTGGCTGTGGGCCAGAAAAATTTCGACATATAACTGAAGATTCGTTTTCATAATGAATATATTTGTTGAAACAATTGCATCATGGTTCGTTCATAGTTCGGTTCATACATATCAACATACGAAAAGAGGTCCCCATACATACGAGCAAGTAGAGCTTACATTAAGTTACTTGATTTCGCAGTATGAAAACAATTATCGAGAGTTGCTCCTTTGAATAAAATTGCTCTGGCGAAATGTAATCTATTCACTGAGTGAAAAAGCATTAAAACTTTGTGAAAATGGATTGGTATTTATACCTGTTCTGTGACCCTAACCTTGCGTGTTAATTTTTATGCGTTAAAACAAAATTTGACCTTGCCATTATGTGTCTAATTTATTTCTAATTTTTTATTATTTTTTCGATTTATTTGACAATATAATCATTAACAAATAATTTTAATCATTTCTGACTAGAATTATTTTATTTTTGTTCAATTTATTCATGAACTCTTTTATTTTTTCGTAAATTGTCACTTTTTCGTCAAATCTTTTGTTATTGTGTTATTTCTATGTCAATTCGTGCATATCTTGGTGCCTTTGTTAATATTTTAATTTAATTTTATGTTTTTCTATTTTATATGTTAACTTATGTGTTTTCTCGCATTTTTTGGTGGTTATTTGATGTTTATGGGTCCGATTTTGAATTTTGCGTGTTATGTTTGCGTGCTGTTTCCAATCCAATTTAACAAAATCTTGTACTGGCCCAACAAACACCTTTAATTAACGCTCGTGACCTTTTTATCTTGGTCACGTCTAATTTGAGGAAAAGCCGACGCATCAGATAAGCTTAGCACTACGCAACTATTGTTGGGGTTATAATAAAACGTGAATAAAAATAATAAAATTTTAAAATTATCAAAATCAATTAAAGTTAATTAAAATTTTGAAAAAAGTAAAAGTCAATATTTTTCGGGGGGAGGGGGGGGAAGTGGTAACCGGTGGTAAATTTGATTTTGAAGACGAATAAAATACTATTAGATTGAGATGAGGTATATTGAAGGGTCTCGAGCCCAAAAACAAATTTATCAATTAAATTAATTGCCGACGAGCCCATTAATCAAGGGCTGCCGAGCTGAATGTCAGCTTAATGGGTTTCCCGGAATTAGTAAATTGGGCAATTGATTCCCTAGCACTAATCCAAATTAATGGCAACCCAAAATTATAAAAGGAACTGACAACAAAATAAGTTGCCAGTTTGTCGAAAAGAAAAATCTAACGAGTTTGAGAAACGAGTTGAAAGTAATAAACAGATAAAGAAGTAATTCAGATTGAAGTGACTTATTACGTGATACCCATGGGGTGTTAACGAAAAGCAAATAATTGTATCTATTGATGAGTATTTGTGAACAAAGATATCTTTGTTGGGATTTTGTCTTATTGATTATTGAACACGAGGAGTCGGATCGAGAGACCTATCCATCGACGGATATTTAATATTCCAACACTATGCTAATGAGTCGGTGGACACAGACATTGCATTTAAATTTATTCATACGTACCATTTCTAAGAAATACATACGATCCGTTCCTTACTCATTAATTCTAAATAATTAAATGATTCTACTTTTATAGATCTACGAGATTTATTTATGCTCCAACTGTTTATACAGCGTTACTTAAAAGGTAGATAGTGTAATATATAATTTTTCCCCAAAACATGTAGGTGTAAATTTTTAAGAATACGTACTAAAATTCTGGCGCTGTCTAGTCACTCACTTTCCGTTTACTATGAAGTAGGTGGATCCAACAGTTATTTAGGTATCACAGGAATTTTTCTCTAAACTCCACCAACGGTAAATGGTGAGTTCACCGAGCTCTAGTTACTTAATGAAGAAAGTTTTTTTTTACTTAAATTTATTTCCAAACACTCTGTTAGACAAGGAAACTTTAATTAAAAAAGTTTGACTTTGTTTAACTTCATTGCGATATCGGTGTATCATTAGACATATTCGTAATCAACTTTTTGACTAATGTTAGATGTGCGCAAATTAAAATTAAAACATTACATGGTTGGAGATAACAAATATGGCATAAGCATATCTGTAGATTGAGTAATGAATGATGATAATTGCTAATAGCGGTAATGACAATTCAATTCTGATGATAACCCCAATTTATGACATGATGATTGACAATTTGATTTTTATTATTTGTGTATATATGCTGTGATTATAATAATACATTTTTTTATAAAGAGCACCTAAAGTGTTAAAACTAAAATAATAATCAAGATAAACAAAATTAATTTTTATTTTTTACTCAGTACAATTTATCATTATTATTATTATTTTGATAAACCCATAAAATTTGGTCTTTTAGCAGTTGAACTAAATCCAGTGTATTTAACGATCTTTTCAGGCTTACGTACATTTTTTTAAACAACTGACCCACTAAGTTGCCTAATGGTTATCTTTTTCTAATACGCTTATTTGATGAGAAACCTCTTAGGGTGTGTGCGCCTGAAAATTTTCTTCCCTACCAGATACCCATCAATATTACATAATATTTGGGCGTTCAGATTAATCTTTCTACTACTGTTATTTATTTTAACTATTGCACCGATTTCGTAATCTTCCTCACTACTTATATATATTTATATTACAGTTTATATTACTGAACTATTCGATGTTATGAATGTCAAGCCGGTGTTTTATTTTAATTCAGCAAGGTTTTTTTTTGACGCTGTTGTCTCTTTGTAACTTTCTTTAATATTTTGGTACATTAAACTTGAAAAATTAATAATAAATCGAAAAACTAGAAAAATAAATTTTAAAAAATTTAAAATTAAAATTCATTGTTTTACCGCATCAAAATACACACACGAACAATCGTGGTATATAACGCAGTGATGAACAAGCAAAATTCAGTACGTTTTTCAAAATCTTATTTTCTTAACCTTGTGAACACGTACTACCGAATTCAATTTTCGTTTTAAAAAATTTTTTATATTTTGGGAAAAATTCCCAGCTATATCAAAAAGTAATTTTTGTTTTTGCACTTGGATTTTATATGAATTTTATTTTCATTTTATTTTATGCATATTAAAATTTTAATTAAATAATAATTTTAATGTACATTTTAGTTTTTTTATTTTATTTAAATTGTTTATTTTCATGCAATTTTTTTTATTATTGAAATAATTTATCGAAGAGCAACCATGAACGAACTCCATCTTGAAGGAGTGAAGTCACATAAATTATAATTTAAAATAGCAAAATGTGCAAGATAGAAAAATGAATTTTTATGACCGACTACGAGTGGTGCTAAACCACGGACTGTAGTGTTCAGGGGTGAAGAAGCTGTGAGGACGGTTGTCAGAACAGCCCAGAGTTTTCCCCGGAGACCTTATCGCCTGACCGTCGTAAGACTGAGAGTGACCATGTACAAGGATTAAAATTTAATAACATAGAAAGAAACATAAAATGACTAGTTAGGAGGACGAAGGAAACTGGGACAAAAGAACAAAGATAATTGCACAAAAACTTGTCAATTAATTATTGTTATTGATAAAAAACCACTAGGCTAAATCGATGTTACAAAACTTTAGGGGAAATTAGGTCATTAGGAAAAGGCGAAATAAGCCAGTAACCGAATGTAGGATAAACGACAAATAGAAACAAAAATTTTCTAGTTCACATAAATTTCGGTTAAAGAAAAAACCAAATAATTGTAACCTTCGAAAACATTCTGAATTAATGCCTCATCACCGATCACAAACAGTCATATTTGATAAAATCATCCCATATGTAAGGTTTAGGATAGATAATTGTCTATGATCATATCCAGGTTTTTACATTGTTAATATTATTATTGTTATCCATTTTTTAATATTATTAGCTTAAGATATCGAATTTGATATCAAGGTTAAAAAATTTATAGTTATTATGAATGGGGTCGTCGGACGAATTGTATAAATTAGACCCACCTTAACCTCATATTGGTCTTTAATCTTCATCTAGATTATTTATAAAAATCATTATTATTATTAATATTATTATTATTATTAATCTTATTATTATTATTATTATTACTATTATTATTATTATTATTATTATTATTATTATTATTATTATTATTATTATTATTATTATTATTATTATTATTATTATTATTAGTATTATTATTATTACTGATTGTTATTGATGTTATTATTATTGTTAATATCACTATTATGATACCATTATTGTCATTATTATTATCATTATTATTATTATTATTATTATTATTATTATTATTACTACTATCGTTATTGACATTATACTAATACTGTTATTATATTTTATTGAATTAAATTTCAACGATAAAATTTTTTATATATTACTTTGGATTTTATTAACATTAATATCATGAGTAGAATTTTTCGAACTACCTGTAAAGAATAAACCTTACGTTATCTTATTGTTACATAATTTTATATAATTTTACTTTAACCTTCTCCTTATATTCGTCTCGAATTTTACTGCTAGTATTATGTATAAATCATTAAATTTATCTGTGTGAAAATGAATACGAAAGTTAATAAAAGTAATTTTACTGATTTATTTATTCAGAAAAATAAAATTACAAAAGGCAATTCATAATTTTATTGATCAAAAAATAGGAAAATAAAAGATTACCACATCAAATAACAATACATTCACAGGAAACCCAACTACGTAAAATCAAAGTTCATAGTATGTAAAAAATTTGCAATTTGCGCAAATTCTGTTTGGAAGCTGAATCTAGAAGATCTGCAAATTAAAATTAATAAAACTGGCAATAAACTAATAAATATACCTTATAGTGAGTGTCAGTGGTAGTGGATACCATCCGTGAGGATTCGATTCCTCGGAAAATCCTAAAATAAAGGAAAAAGTGAAATAAAAGTAGCTAAAAATCAATACCTACTTTTACTATAGAAAATGGAAATACTATAATAAGTTGCCATGGCAATAAATGGCAAGGAAAATAAATTAAATTTAGGTTATCCTTAAATTAACAATAAAATATTTAGTACATATTGAAATATCTCCTGAAGTCTCGATTTTTAAGAGTCGTGGTGAGAACCCGTAATATAAAATAAGAAATCCATATTGTTGGGCCAGAACACAAACGGCCTTGTAAATGTTTAAATGAATCGGTAACACACATGCAAATATAACATGCAGATTTAAAATCAAACCTATTAAAACACCAATTAACCCTATCAAAATACGAGAAAGAAAACAATCACATATAAAATTACAAACACAAAAATAAATTAAAATAATAACAAAGCGCAACTAGATCCACACGAAACAAATATAAACATAACACGAAAACCCAACGATTTTGACCGAAATTTGACAATTTAAAAAATGCAAGATTTCATGAAAATGAAATAAAAATCAAATAATTTGAATTAGAAATAATTCAATTAAAAATCTAAAGAAAAAATTGTCAAATAAAATCTCAAAATAATAAAATTAAAGATTAGAATATACCAGAAAATTCCAAGCTCAAAATTTGTTTTACTAAATCAAAAAGAACACGCAAGGTTAGGGTCGTACAATAGGTATATATACCGATTCACTTTTACATAATTTTAATCGTTTTTAATCGTAAAAATTCAGTTTTTCAAACTTGAAGTCATTTTTCAGTGATTAAGTGAGAGTTTTTATTTGACAACTCTCTCCACGTCGCATCCTCGCAACCTGAATTGAGCTCTGCTTGGGTGTCGGCGTGGGGAGAGCGGTGTATTTATGATTTTTGAATTTTATAATTAATGTAATGGGTAATTTATAATTTTCTGTTAATAAACTATTTTGATAGCATAAATTTGTTTTATATCGTCGAAATTTTTCCGGACCACAGCCAAAGACACACTACAAGTTATTAAAATCAAACATACTATTCGAACTCGTGTAAGTGCGTGGAATTTCGCCAATGATTCGTGCCCGTGAAGGCTCCGGCGTGCGGAACGCAGGGGTCGGAACGTCAATATTATTCCGTATAGGGGAAGAGAGGGGTAAGGAAGTGGTCTTTTGGCTATTTCCTCGTCTCTCAATTTCCATAAACTCGACCTAAACTATATTTACATACGGCTCAAAATCTTCACACGAGTAGTCCAGTGGGCACTAATACGCCTAAGATCAACCAAAGGAAAGGTAACGGGGAACTATAAAATGAAATCGTTGTTATGAATTAAAATCAACCATAAATCCAAACTATTACTATGAATTTAATATAATCATAAATTTCGAGCTATTAATATGAAGTTAAAGTAATCGTAAATATGGAGCGGTTGCCATGAACTCTTAATAATTAATAAATCTAAGTTAGGGTCACGATTTTAAATAAATTATAGTAATCGTTATGAACCCAAAGGGTAAGTAAAATGAAATATAATTTTTAAGTTGTCGCTTCGTACTAACATCAACAAAATAACCGTTAGGAACCTTGGATATTGTAAACTTTTAACTCGTTATAGATAGTCAAAACTACCTAAATAAATGAAAAAATTCCCGTAACAATTATAAATCACTGATGTCATAATGAGAGTCAACATTTCCATTTAATCGAATGAAGGTTGCAGCGATTAATTTAACAATTTAATGTTCTAGTAAGCTTCGACAAAATTATTTGGAAAAAGATAAAATAGCGTAGCTACTGTAACCACGAAGGTGAATATGTTAACTCAATAAAATCCGAACTAGAAAAATATAAAATCAGAATAAAAATGAGATAAAAGGTTTCCCCAGTATGACCAGACAAAAATACTACCTTTAAGATAAGGGAATGAAAACTTTTTGTTGGAAATAAACAGATGATAAAAATTAAAAGGAAACGAGAACGAAAATTTATACGGACATTAAATAAGATCGCCAACCGACGGATTAAGGCAAGAGAAGTTAGGTCTTGAGCAGCCAAGAATAAGTTAAACTTTGAGATGCTCGGATTAAATAAAATTGGGTTCCAAAATTTCTTTCTCTATTAAACGCAATTAGCCACCGAATTAAAACCGCCAAAATAATAAATACCCTTCGAAAGTATTAAAATCGAGGATTAATAGGAGAATGATATTAATACAATCTACGCCTGGAGCGAAAACTAATTGCCAAAGAAATTCTTCACTCTTCCCCAAACAAAATAAAATAATAAAACGTAAATCATGTAAAAGGAAATAAAGTCAATATTTTACCCATCATATGTACAATTAGTCAAACGATATAACAACAGAGTATTTCCAATAGATGAGTCGAATTCCAACACATTTTTCCGAGCGAGAAAATACCTCGCGGATCATCATCGTTTCGATTTGAGATTGGAATGATTTGAAGGCTCATTTGGCAGGGAGTTCGAAGTTACCAAGTTCCCGATCCGAATAATCACGACCTCCGAACGCACTTCACTACCATATTTTGATTAGTTAGCCATCAACGTGACGACTAGAAATATATAATTTTATATTTACGCCTAACAAATAATTTACCTCGAAAATAAATGACACGGGGAAAGAAGGACTGTCATCAATAATTCAGGAAATGAATAGTATTACTAAATTTTGTATCCATCCGATATATAACCTAAACAAAATCGACGAATTTCCAAAATATATAATATGGAACGTGACATTTCGCGAGAATGTCACGATTGATGAATCTCGAATAGACACGCACACCCGTTTTTTTCTTTTCCTATCTATGCCCCAAGCTATATAAAAGATTTGATCGGCCGAAACTGATAGAAAATTTTTGGAAAAAGTCAAAATGTATGAACAATTCGATCCTACTGACGAAAGTACAACGACCAGGATACCCGAGGAGGATAAGGTATGAATATGGGGTCTCACAATTTGGGTAAGTTTTGTTTCCTTTTGAATTAATTTGCCTTATTCTTTGTATTAATTATTAGATGATAATTAAATTTAGATTTTAAATTTGTTTAATAAGTAGTTTTACTGACTGTTAATAATTTCTTAATATAGTATTAATTACCCTTTGATAACCATTTAAAATCGTATAGAGGAGGACCTAAATATCTCCCCAAAAATTCGTGCAAAGTACTCCCAAATTAGTTGGCCATTTCGATATTGTTTTGGACTTTAAAATCATTTACAACTTTAGATGTTATTCTTTAAATTCGCTTATTTATGGAGAAGTAATTTTGTGTCAATTAATAATATTTTTACACTGATACTTCAATAACTACTGTTAATTTGAAATCTTTGTTTCATTTGAAATATATTTATTCGATTTTTGCTTACATGAATAAACATATATCGCCATTAAAATTGTTTTCCATTAAATTTTTAACTGAAAAGTACATGTTTTCCTTCTGTTTAGAAAATAACCACGAAAGATTCCAATTAACGTTTACATTGATCATTTAGGTGATCCGATTTAGACAATAAGAAAATAATTTTTTGTTTAATTAAATGAATTCAACAATGAATAAATATAGAAGGGGGAAAGGGTTATTAATTAGAACTTTAGGATAATTATTATTGCGTAAATTAAATCAGACGTTTGAGCAACCATCCAATGGTCAACAAGAGTGGACCACATATTAGTGGCCATTGCTTGAAAAAATTTTTTTAAAAAATCATTTTGAAAGGAACAAAAGACGACCAAAATAATGAAAGGGTTATCAAAATAATAACACTTAAAGCAATTATGAAGACCTAGAATAGGACGTCGGTAGAATTGACGTAAAGCGAGGAACCTGATATTTACTGCACAGAAAATTTAAACGAGTTAACTTAATCAAACTAATTTAGATGAATCCAGCGCCATCATCCGTGTCCACACGCAAGTTGCCGATCAGTGGCGGCAAGCCTGGCGACGAGTCTGGCGAGAAAAGTTCAGCGATGTGCCCCAACCGAGAGAGCCCCAATGGAACGCCCTACAATCGGTGGAAGATAATGGGAGACCATTTGCGTCGAGCAGACGGAAAAGCGATCAGAGTCCGGCCCTAGAAATTCGTGATCAAGCCCGATCTCTCCTTGCCCGCCTCGAGGACCACCAGTGACAGGTCGACTTCCATGTCATCAGGGCCAGACAATATCTGGCGAATGTGGAAGACGATATCGCTGCCGGTAGGATCGCTGACACTTACAATTATATGCCGCCACCCAGCCCCAACCGCACGAGAAACACGAAGCGACCGGTATTCGTATATCGGGAGCGCTTGGATGCTCAGCGGACCTCAGAAGAACATTAATGATCTGATTACGTTGAGTACACTCAAACCGTGTTTTAAATAAATGATTTACTGTCATCAAAATTTGTTTTTCCTTTTATAAATTTTTCATTGTCCTACAATATTAACATTTGTTTGAGAAATTAAATAATTTGAGACTTGTAGTCCAGAATTAATTTTCGTTGTTGCAGAGATGGAATCCCAGAAAATACTACAGAAAGAGTTAGAGCGCGCGCAGAAAATCAATAAGAATTTCCACGAACAGATCATCCAGCTATCAATGGAAGTTCAACAAACAAAGGCCGCCTGGATGGAGCCCAGGAAAGCAAGGGCGCTTTATCAAAGGCTTACAGCGGCCCAAAAGGGATGGGCGGACGAGAAACAGTTAAACCAAAGCCTAAGAACACAGATAAAGGGACTGGAGGTCGCATTGTCGGCCTGCCAGAAGGGGCAGCAGTAACATACCCAGTTGTCTTTGCCCATGCCCAGCTGGCCTACCGAGAGATGGTAGCGACCCCGAAAACTACTCCAACAACAAGCAGCTATCGACCCGGACGGAAGGAGCGGGCAAAGCGCCGAGCCGCTCGAATATTAAACCAAACACAGCCGACTCACTAAAAATGTATCGCTTCTTTCATAAAATATGTAGCCACTTGTTTTGTTTTTAATATATATTTGTCGATATTTTGAACGTTGTTTAAAGAATTCAATAGACTCGAATGATAAAGATTACGACATGAGGGGAGCTGATATTCAAAGCGAGCACAAGTCTTCTATCGACAGCTCATTGAACCCAGAGATCGTTCGGGCAATTATAGCATTAGTAATAGCACTCACTTTTTGCGGACGCTCTACCCACTCGAACACAGTTCCAACGTTGCATAGCAACGGGTGCCGAGTGGTAAGCAAAGAAAATATTTATATGGCGTTACCGGGGTAACCACAACATAATTTAAACAAACATCAACACCCAGTAACCCATCAATATATATATATATATATACCTATGTTAATTATATTATATGAATAAAAGTTTTATACTTTACTATATAGTTAATAAAATTTAATTAATCCTATTTTAGAGACTAATAACTCAACATTTTAAGGATCATAATATTTTCTGTTAGAAACATTAGGCACAAATCTATAACTTCTTTGAAATTCGGATTATTAATATTATTATTATTGCTGTACTTATAATTATTATAATAATAATAATTATTATAATAATAATTATTATTATTATTATTGATAATATTTGTTATAAATACAATTACTGCTATTCCTATTATACATTTAGAATTGTTGTTTTAAATCTGAATGACAACTTTTGTGGCCCCATTAAAAATAAATAGTATTAATCTTATTATACTATTATTATTATTACTTGTACGATTATTGTTTTACCAACCCTAGGTTATCTTGATAATTGCTGCAATTGCCAAGGTATTTTTATTAATATTATAGCTCCACCACGAGTGGTTTTGATCTGCTGATGTCCGTGTACCTCGCCAATACCATAGATCCAACTTAATTTGCTATCATTATCATATACTATCCCACGAGCTCGTTATGACCCCGAACATTTTACATGAAAAAACAACCCCAATGAACAGGTTTACACCCACGTAAATTGATTGACAGCTACAAATAAAAGTATTTAAGACTAATAGTGAAAGCTAGATGGCACCGTAACGCGTTAAACCCAGAGGTAATTAACCGTACTAACGTGTAATCATTGATTTTAATATTATAGTTTGAGTGAAATCTTCACGTAAATACCCAACTAGTAATTAAAATCATATCCTTTTATCTAATGTGAAACCACAAATTGGACTTTTAAAAATTCAGAAAAGACGTCGCCAAATATCATAAGGAGGCGATGAACCAGTCGCAACGCGCGGGGCTTCAGACGCATGGAGGAGACATGGATACGGTTTGACGAGGAAAAAAGCTCCATCAACAGGTCGTACAGCTAATAAAACTTTACTAAGAAGAGCTTACCCTATCCAGGTCGTTGAAAGTAAAAATACGTTAACAGGCCTGCACCATAGCGTCCTTAAAAACGAAGCTGCAGGTCCACACTGATCTCGCTTCGAAACCCACTTATGCCAAAACTGAATTGTTCCCGGCAAATGATACCTTCATGATCAAGGCAAGGGCCTCCACCTCCGCACCTCCTTCGGAGCTGACCAATACAATCGCTGCATCGGCCCGAAAACGTCCTCCACCATCAAAATCGCGACCGAGCAAACATGAGAGGGCTCGGAATCACAAGTTGAAGGAAGCCCGCCTGTTAGGACAATTTACTCATATTTTTGACTTCACTTAACAGCATTATGTTATGAAATGACTAAAGTGGCCTTGTCATCGTTTGAAGTTATAACTTGTAGTTTTAGTTTATTAATAAATTATATGAATTTAAAAATCTCGTAACTAAATTTACATTGTTTCAAGATAACTGAAGGGATAGTTAGAAAGGGACCTTAACAAGTTGGACAATAAACTTTCTATGTTAGTCCGTGAACCCACGGAAGGTTAAGGCATTGGCAGTTCTTGTAGAGGAGCTCACCTTTTGTTAGCCTTCCACCCACTAGTACACAATTCCAACGTCATTTTTTGACGGGTGCCTAGTGGTAATTATTGTTATGCGCGTACTGTATCTGATTAGTGACCATTGCCCTGATCACTTAAGCAAAATTCTTCCTTTCCAGCAATCAAAATGACATTCTAACAAATTCATATTGATCACATCTTGTACTAAATGCTTTTTTTGTAAAACTTTTTTTATCAAAATTTATCGGATAATATCCGCTCGATAAATCTAAAGTTGAGAAATAATTTTCTCCTCCAATCGTATCAAATAAGTCTCCTGATCAACGAATAGGAAATATTGGTATATGTGTCCTGGTGATTCGTGGTCGTTAATCGATGCACATCCTTATTTCACAAAACAACTCGAAGGACTTGTTAAGGTTTGATTTTTTTTCTATGCGATTTAGCATCTTTTTTGGGCCAGAACGTAAACGGCCTTGGAGAATGTTTTAATGGATCAGTAACATACACGCAAATACAACATGCAAATTTAAATAAACCTATTAAACACCAATTAAACCCTATCAAATATGAGAAAAAAGGGAATTAAAAATAAAATAATAAACATAAAAATAAATCAAAATAATAACAAAACGCACCAAGATCCGCACGATACCAACACAAATATAACAAGAAAACACAACAAATTCGACAAAATTGAAAAAATTAATAAAAGTTCATTAAAGTGAAATTTAAATTGGAAAATTCGAATTAGTAATAATTCAGTAAAAATTCTAAATGAAAAATTATAAGAATAAATCAAAAAATAATAAAATTAAAGAATAGAATTTACTAGAAAATAACAAGGTCGAATTTTGTTTTACTGCATCAAATTTCACATGCGAGAAAAATAGGTATATATACTGATCCATTTTCACATTAAAGTTAACCTTAAAAACCATATTTTCCATTTTTGAAAATCTTAAACCGTTTTTCGAATTTTGAAAACTACTTTCAAGACTGTTTTAACCCGTTTTAGAATCGAAATTTTTAGGTGAGAAATATTTATGTTGGAACCCTCTTTCCACGTCACGTCCGTGGCAACTCGGTAGAGCTCTGCTTGGCGTCGACGTGGGGAGAGAGGCATTTATGTTATTTCATGCTATTTTATGTTATGATATTATGGAATGGTTATGAAGGGTAATTATGTTGATTTTGTTCATAATTAATAAATATTATTGATATAAATAAATTGTTTTATATGTTCTCATAAACTAAATTAAATTGTCGAAATTTTTCCGGCCCACAGCCGACACATAACGCAAGTAAATAAAATCTACACACAAATCAGATTCGTGTAAGCGCGTGGAATATCGCCAATGATCTGTGCCCGTGAAGACCCGGCGTGCGGAACGCAGGGTTGGAACGTCAATACTATCCCGTATAGAAGAAGTGGGGAATAAGGAAGGAGTCTATTGGCGGCTTCCTCGTTCCTCGTTTCTGTAAAATCGACCTAAACTCATACTACATACGGCTCAAAATCATCACACCGAGTAGTCCAGTGGGCACTCAGTAAATATAATATAAACAAAATATGCGCTTAAGGCTTATTAAAGTGGAATGGTACGGGGATTAAATTAAATGGAAATCGTTGTTATAACTAATTTGGATCAATATTTCGAACTAAATTAAATTTACAATTCGAATAAATTAGTAAAGATTCGTGAAATAAATAATTCACTGATTTTAATTAGAGTAACTATTGTTTAAAAAATAAAGAAAATTTAGAGTAACTCATTAAAATATTATACCTTAAAGGCAGAATAAATATTTGAGGAAAAATTAAGTAACCAGATTGTTTATAAATTATGGATTACGAAGAAAATAATTACCGAGTAACACTAAATACCTTATTGATTAAATTCCATTAAATAAGATAGATATTGAGAAGAATCAATGCAACTCCTTAATTAACAAACGGAGCTTTCTTTAAAGTAAATTGAGAATCAAAGCCAATTAATGTGAATTCGTTGGCTAACCGTAAATTAATTCGTTGAGAGAAATAAAGGGAATTGTGCGTTGAACCAAGTGATTCCTCGATTAACATTAAATCCCTTTGAATAAAAGTAAAACCATGCTTCGATAAAAATCCAGCAAATCCTTTGAGTAAAGCTTTAATTCTATAGAGTAGTTGATTGACTAAAGTAATTGACCATACAACTTTTAAAAATTACATCATTTATTTAGCTAAATAATCCATCGACTTAAAAATATAGCAATTCGTCGGTTTGAAATAAAATAATTTACATGTAGAAATAAGGAGTTTTATCGACTAAACCAATTAACGGAACAAAGACAAAGATAAATAAATGAAAACCCGTCGTTTAATGATCATCTCACAATACGCTACAATTAAACTACTGCCAAACGTTATAGTAAAATCAATACCATCATCGAGAAATCGAGAGAAGCGTTAATAGGAGTGTTTCATTTGAAAATTATCCCCAGCACATTTTGCGACAAGAAAGCCAAATCTGAACCCTAAAATACAAAGATTAATGCCTAACCTATGAAAAATCAAGCATACATAAAAATCAAGATGACATGCAAAGTTGTTATGGTGGGTTACAGGGTTTCATTGTTTGTTTGAACTAACCGGTGGTTGCCCCCGTAACGCCATACAAAATGATGCTGATCCACTTGGCACCCGTTGCTAAGCAACGTTGGTAATGTGTTCAAGTGGTGGATTGTCCGCAAAAATTGAGTATTATCGCTAGTACTGTAATTGCTCGGACAACCCTCGGGTTCACGAGCTGTCGATAGAAGACCTGTGCTCGCTTTTGATTCTTAGGTCCCATTATTCTCCTATCTCTTTCAAATGTTAACCTATACTCTCATATCATTCATTGTTATGTCCATTTGCTTAGTCCTTCTTATTATTGTCCATGCTGATGATTATTCTTTGGCCTGTACACCCTTTGTTATGTTAAATACACCCACATTATATCTTTCATCCTTATCCCTATTATAACTACAATGTTCCCTATTATCATTACTAGCATCATCATTGTTACTATTATATATATTACCTTTATTAATTGTTACTACTATTACCTTTATTAATATTTTTATTACTATAACTACCATTATATTTATTGCTATTGTTACTATGAGTATTACTATTATTATTATTGTTATCATAATTATTATCAATCATTACTACAAATACCATGACTATTATTATTATTACCATTATTATTATTATTATTATCAATATTATTATTATTATAATTACCATTACCCTTATCATTATCGTTATATTTATCAAGATTTTGTAGGGATTCGTCCTTATTCCTCAGCGTTAAAATTTTTTTTATTGATATACAACATTAGCCGTAGTCCATCTATATTTTTCGGTTTTCGATAAAGTATTTTTGTAAACTAGAAAATTTTAGCAGCGTTCCGCCCTTATTTTACGGTTCATCCCTATTCTACAGTTTTTGACAAAGTATTTTCATTGACTCGGAAAATTTGAGCAGCGTTCCGCCCTTATTTTACGCATTCCATTTTTACGTTACTATTTTTGTTAAGTATTTGAATTAGTTCGGAAAATTTGAGCAGCGTCCCGCCCATATTTTCCGCCTCAACTCAAATTAATTTATTTAATTCTTATTTAAAAACCTTATTTTTCATGATTTTGGTCGTTCGGATTAATCTTTTTCCGATGGCTATTCATTTTATCTGTTGCAACGATTTCGCAATTTTCCCCGCTACCCATTCCCTCTTTTTGTCCTTAAGATCTATTTATGTTCATTTTATAGTTAATGAGTGCCCACTGGACTACTCGGTGTTAGAGATTTTGAGCCGATTGTTGTTAAAAATTTATGTAAATTTTACAGAAAACGGATGGTGAAGGAGCAGCCAATAAACTACTCATTTACCCTCCAATTTCCCCTACGTACGGATAATATTGACGTTCCAACTCCTGCGTTCCGCACGCTGAGTCTTCACGGGTACATATCATTGGCGATTTTCCACGCTCTTACACAAATCTGTACTATGTAGATTTTGCTTTCTTGCGTTATGTGTTGGCTGTGGGCCGGAAAATAACAAATAATATTTTACCATCGCATTTGGAATAAAAGTTTCGATGCACTAAGGCTGTAGATAGAAAATATTTATTCAGCATATTACATCGGCCACATACATTTGAAATTCATTGTATCCATTCCATAAAATTTACTTCGAAAATCCCATAAATTTAATTCGATAAATCATCCATAAATTCAATTGGAAAAACAAAATTATCCATAAATTTAATCTGAAAAATCATCCATAAATTCAATTGAAAAATTACCCACAAATTTGATTCAAAAAATCATCCATAAATTCAATTGGAAAAACAAAATTATCCATAACTTCAATTTGAAAAACAAAAATCATCCATCAATTCGATCTGAAAAGTCATACATAAATTCAATTGAAAAATTACCCATTAATTCCACTCGAAAAAATCAATTAATAATATTGCACCAGTTGAGAGTGATCGTGTTCAGGCAAAACACTTACCCGTGTTAATTGCCTGAATGCACGGCTCTCAACCAGTTATACAACCAGTTATACAGTTCTGTAATGAAATTTTTTCTCCGAAAAATAAGACTGAAAATTTGTGAAAACACATCGGTATTTATACCTATTTTTCTCGCGTGTGAAATTTGATGCAGTAAAACAAAATTCGACCTTGTTATTTTCTAGTAAATTCTATTCGTTAATTTTATTATTTTTTTGATTTATTTTTATAATTTTCCATTTAAGATTTTTATTGAATTATCACTAATTCAAATTTTCGATTTAAATTTCATTTTAATGAACTTTTATTAATTTTTCAATTTCGTCGAATTTGTTGTGTTTTCTTGTTATATTTGTGTAGGTATCGTGCGAATCTTGGTGCATTTTGTTATTATTTTAATTTTATTTTTATGTTTTTGATTTTATATTTATTTATATTCTCTCAGATTTTAAAGTGTTTAATTGGTGTTGTATATTGTATTTTAAGTTATCTTGGTGCTGGGTTTTCGTACTGTATTACTGATGCATTTAAACAATTCTCAAGGCTATTGATGTGCTGGCCCAACAGTTATAATAACATCACACCAAATATCAAACTGTAAGAAAGGCTTACCACTGACTCTATGACAATATAAATGAGATGATCCGAACTTTTCCGAGAGATGATAAGAAGATTTCCAAAGGATAAATTCCAGACGCCAAAATCCACAATAGAGCATAATTAGAAAGCACGATACAGGTATTTTTTCCTTAAAAAACGGGTTAGAAAATATTCAAATACAAGGAAAACATATAACTCACCCGATAATCCACGACCATGCGATCATAAAAGTTCATATACCAAAAATGAATTTCACCAGATTCGAGATGAAAATATAAACAATCCATTCGCCTAAAATAAATCTAGTAGATTATAAATCGGAAAATAAACAATCTAACCGTTGACGTTTCCGGTAATTCACCATAATAATCAAATCATAATCGGCATCCATTTCCTGCCGTCTGGCTTTAATTAAACAACCTGCATTATATTTATCATCAACAACCGAACTCACATCATTTTTCTCATTCATCAAACCATGCATTCGCCAAATTTTTCCGATGAGGAGTTAGAGCTCGAATCCCCAAATATTACAGAAGCTCCCTTAGGTAAATTTTAATTAATTATTGTTATAACAAATTTACGTTCGCATTCGAGTTATAGGGACGACCCCAAAATCATCAAACCATACCTGACAAAATATATTACGGTTCTTACCCAGATGAACCCCAAATCCAACCATTCTATCACTAAACACGACAATTTGGACTACACATCTTCGTTAATCGCTATAGATCTGCCGTGTTACAAATATTTGATTGGAAATCATTAAGTGAAGATTCTATCTTAGTCACATTTGAAGTCGCCAACAATTTATAATTTTCGTTGAATGAATCTCTCAAATAATTACCCCAATAATCGAACAATGTGTCAGACATTACATATGCATCTAGTAGCCTTTCTCACGGTTGTATTTTCAAGTAATGAAACAGCAATGGAAAAATCTCCTTATCTTGCGTGAGTACCAAATTAGTGTTTTGTAAAAGATGACCCATGAAACTCTGTTCCTTCCGAAATTTTAATAAATATCTAAAGAATATTTTTATAAAATGTTATTGCAACAATATTCATTCATTTTATTTTTTATTATATTTAAAGATATATCTAGGTTGTTTTGTAGCATGTCATTATAGAATTGTTCATTCGTTTTTTTATTTTTATGCCTAATCAAATAACGGGCACATATATACAATTTTAACGCTAGTAATAAACCCGTTATGTACTAACGTAAACGCAACCATGAATAAATTGCAATGTTGTTCTGCAGCACCCCTAAAGATGTTTTTTTTAACGCACCTTTACGGCACGAGAACGCATGAAATACCAGTCTCCCTCTCTTCCAGACGCATTGCTCGTAAAACACGTCCAACGTCCCATGAATTGTAGCGCATTTAAGATCGAGTTAACGAGTTTTTCTTAAACGACAAGAGAGATTGCATTTTTGCGAACCATCAGATCACCGTCCCCATCTAAAATGTCAGGAAAGATACCGAGTGAAAACCAATTTTTTCCATTCAGGACACGCTGGAGCTATGGTTGATCTCCCCGCTCACATCGTGGAACAATGGAGGCAGGCATGGAATCGGGTGTATCAAGAGCGATGCCCTGACGTGCCTTAAGACGATCAACAAGAGGAAATATCACCGGAGGAATTTATGAAACAGTTCAGGAAAACGTCGGACGAACCAAATCCGTCACAAGACATCCTAACGCAGGCCCAAGAGCTTCTGGAAGGCCTTCTACAGCATCAGCGCCAAGTCGAGGCAGATGTAGCACGAGCCACAGAATACCTGGCCAATGTCAAAGATGACCTGGCGGCAGGACGGCTGGCTAGCAATTACCCGCCTTCCCCAAGACCAATCCGGAATCTCAAAAGACCAGTATTCGTGATCCCTGGATATTCTCCTGAAGAGGGGATCAAACGTTTCCTCGCAGACGAATAGTCCTCAATGATTTGAACATTTTATCGTTTGTTATAGTATTTTTTC
Organism: Schmidtea mediterranea; assembly: GCA_022537955.1. Taxonomy (NCBI): domain Eukaryota; kingdom Metazoa; phylum Platyhelminthes; order Tricladida; family Dugesiidae; genus Schmidtea; species Schmidtea mediterranea. The sequence continues at coordinate 203,275,894 of CM039679.1, read as the reverse complement.
TTCTGTCTCTTTTCTTTTATTATCATTATTGTAGTTTTCATTTCATAAATATGTTTAAGTAAAGACGCTTATCTTTGTATTAGTCTCCATCAAATTCAACCCTTACTATTTTAGAGATGGACCCCGTGAAGTTGTTCCAAAATGAATTGGCCCGAGCGAGACAGGCAAATAAGAATCTTCACGACCAACTCGTCCAGATGGTCCGAGAAACGCAACAAATCAAAGCGACATGGATAAACCCCACGAGAGTTAAGCCATTATATCAAAAACTAGCTGCGGCCCAGAAGGGGTGGGCCGAAGAAAAACAGCTAGTGCAAGGCCTAAAAACTCAAATCAGGGGGCTAGAGGTAGCGTTATCCGCCTGTCAAGAGGGAGCAGCGGTAACCTACCCGCTAGTTTTTGCCCCGGCTCAATTGGCCTATCGTGAAGCGAATCCGACCTCATCTACAACGCCAATCACTGTCGAGACCACTACTCCAATAACCCCCTCAACAACTAGTCGACGACCTGGACGCAAGGAGCGGGCTAAGCGCCGAGCCGTTCGATTCTCTAATCAGCGTATCTAATAGACAAATAAACCATCATTTAGTTATATTGTAGTTCCGCATATCTCTTATTGTATTTATGTCCTCGTAAGGTTTTGAAATGACATTGTGGAAGGGTTAAATAAAAAGCACCACTCAATTTGTTTTCCCAAACTAAGGCCAGTAAAACAGCTAGATAGACGATAAAAATTTAACGCAAGGGGACCAAATGATTAAAAGCGAGCGTAGGTCTTCTATCGACAGCTCGTGAACCCGAGGGTTGTCCGAGCAATTATAGTACTAGCGATAATACTCAATTTTTGCGGGCAATCCACCACTTGAACACATTACCAACGTTGCCTAGCAACGGGTGCCAAGTGGCCGCTAGAATCTTTTTGTATGGCGTTACGGGGGCAACCACAGGATAATTCAAACAAATAACGAAACCCTGTAACCCACCATCTTTAAGGAAAGTGAATCTAAGAAGTATCAATTAAATAACTAGTAGTGACGTTGTCAATAATATTGACTCAATATATATAATTTACTAATAAGTTCTTAACTCTTGAAAATAAATTAAAAATATAATAATTAAAATTTTTAATAATTTAATTTATTTAGCAAACCAAAAATTTAAATTTATTAAAATATTTATTTTGATCTACATTTGAACTAATTAATCTTGTTTAAATATTTATATTTTTATACATTTTAATTTAAAAAGTATAATTTTTTAAATTATCCAAAAACTAGTTTTATTATATAATTATGTCTGAGCTACCATCATTAAAAGAAGGTATATCTATTATATTTCATAATATTTAAGTTTATCTATTTATTTAGTTAATGAAGATCCAAAAGTTCGTTTTCAAGTTGAATTAGAGTTCATTCAGTGTTTGGCAAATCCAATTTATTTAAATTGTTAGTAATTTTTTGTTCATTTTTCACAAGAAATATTTAGATTTAGCCCAGAATGATTATCTCAAGCTTCCAGAAATGGTTAATTATTTAGCTTATTTGCAATACTGGAAAGAACCAATATATGCGAAATATATAAAGTGACCATATTAATAGATATTATTAAGCTTAATATTATTAGATATCCCTATTGCTTGTTCATGTTGGATCAACTTCAACACCCAGAATTCAGAAGAGAATTGGCTGATTTATATTTTTGCAAAAGTATTGAAGATCAAATGTTGCTCCATTGGAGTAGTTATTTGTATCGAAGAAATAAGATTATGCAGACACATGCACTATCAGTTCCTTTAATTAAGGATACTACTTCCGAATCAGCTGAAATCGTTGAAACTTCTAATTCTCAAAATAATAATTCTTTTAACGAAGCTCCTAATTGAATAGTTATTTTTGCTTATAAATTTATGTTTTTAAAGATTTGCTTAAAAATGAAAACTTGTTGAACTTTTTATACGTGAGCAAATTGTAAAGCATCATTGTAAATATTTTTAAATGTGTTTTTAAAATTTTTTCCTATATTATTTCATTGGTAACAATTTATATTTGTACAACAGTCATAACATCATTTAATTTATTTGAATATTTAAAAATGTCTCGGACTATAACACAAACATTTCAATAGCACATTTATCAACGGTACTGATACATTGTCCATATTATTTCATTATTTAGGAAAATCCTATATCCACACACGTGCATACTGCATCATTCATTTAGGCTCGTTCGAAACGCATTTCAATAAAAATAAATAACAATATTTATTTAATATTAAAGATTCCAAACTAAGACCATTTACTCGTAGATCAAACCAGACTACGTACTAACAATTATTGTTAGTATATACAGTCAGTAATATCGAATCAGCACAGAGTTTATTTAGAGGTCAAGACAGGAAGAGCTTCCATTTTCTACTAATACCGGAGTTTTACTTCAACGAATTGGGGTGTCAGTTCGATTACCTTGACATATGAGGCAATTCCAAATGTTAAACTGGAACAGTGTTGGGTAGCCGCAGATTGAGCTGGCACTCCACTCTCACCGAGGTTATAATAGTTGTTTCACAGGTGGATTGATTTTCGACTTCTGGTCCGGAGAAACATGCTAACAAGTCTTCAATACTGGCCTTGGATATTGCCGTGTTCTCGGCACGTCAACGCACATGGTGGTGGATATTCGTTCCTGGTTTCGATTAGACATGCACGCGGAAGAATGATGTGCGAAAATTGGATGCGCATGGTCTGCTTGTATGTAACTGGACTTAGAAACTCTGTTTCTATGTAGACGGCCATCAGAGATGACCATGCGCTGCCCTCGATTTTTTGCTACCAAATCGTACTAGACGGATATTTCTAAACCGCCTTATATTTTCGGGGATCGAACCACGCGCTCTTGATCATCTCAAGCAGGCGCTAAACTCTAATTTTCCAGACAAAGAGTTCCACCTGAAGATTTATAGTGTTTGGGTTTTTCGTTTTATTGGTTTTCTCTGGCACGATTCAACAATTGGATCAAAGTTGTAAGAATCATTAAAGTCAAATGACTTTTTTTGAGAAATCTTTGCATGCAAAGCAAAAGAATTGATTTAATAATACAACTTGGTAATTTCGGGTTGAAAAAATGAAAACGATTTTTTAAAATTTAATTTTAATGTTCTTTAATTTGATTTTCTGGTTTTCATACCGAAAAAGAATGACATTAAGTTTATGTTAAAGTTTAAAGACTATAAGTAGGTAGTTATGAGCACTCTGCGTTATATGAAAATATAAGGGGGGCTGGTTATTTACAGATTATGTTCGGATTATTTTGATTACATAATAATGTAATCAACTTAATTAATTTTGTGTGTATTTTTTTTTCGAAATTTTTTATGTGTGTATTTTTTAGTAAAATTTCTAATTAAAATTTTTTCAGTTGTAAATGATTTTATCAATGTAGTTTTTATATATGATTTTAAAAATATGATTTTTATATATAAGTTTAATTTAAAATATATACGATTTCTAAGTAGAATTTTCAGTATAATTTTATCGATGAATTTTTTATAAATGATTTTTTTAAGATGAAGTTTTTAGTATAATCTTTAATATAATTTAAAATATAATCAAAGAAATTTAGCGTTATCAAAATAATACTAATAATAATAATAATAATAATAATAATATTAATTCAACCAATTAAAATCTTTATAAAAACAATAAATACACAAAATAAACTCTTAAAAGATCAAAATTTATCTACATCATCACAAATCTGCTTATAATAAGCTCTTCTTAGCTCAGCAAACAAAATATGTACAACTTCCTTCTTCTTGTAGTCTATGCAGCATCTACATCTAAATGGACAAGTCAACTTTGAGTGATCTGCACAAACAATGCGGTCATCTAAACATTTCAAACCAGGTCCTTGAACTGATTCGTAGTGCATCCGTACAATTTCTTCGATGTTGATTCCTGTCATTTGATAGATCCGTGTAGCCAAGTATTCAGGAGCACAATAGAAAAGTTTGTTTTTCATATTCGGAAACAGTTCTTCCATCTTCATCAGAATTGTTTCGAATACGTATGCTTCTTGCTCGTCTATCATTTTTAATTTTTACAATCGTCAGAATTGAATCTATGTAAACACAATCAGTGCTTAATAAATAATCTAGTATTTCTTCGTCGGTATTAAGGTTATTAGTTTTTGATTTTATAAAATTAAATATTTCTTGTACTAGACTGTTGTATTCCAGTGTTTTTATCCCCATGACAACAACTTTTCCGCTTGCAAATACATTCACACAAAGTGGATTATACTTGACAAGTCTTAGGTAGTTATGAGCACTCTGGAACATAAAAAATTGCATAATACAATAGGGGGAGGGGGGTTATTTACAGATTAATTTCGGATTATCTTGATTACATAATGATGTAATCAAGATAATCAATTTTGTGTGTATTTTAATTAATTTTTTTTCTCGAATTTTTTCCAAACTTTTTATGTGTGTATTTTTTTTGAAATTTTTTTCGAGTTTTTGGCGCGATTTTTTTTAAATTCAAATTTTGGCGAATTTTTGAAATAAAATTGAAATATTTTTTTTGAATAAATTTTTTTTTCAATCCCATTATAGTCAGGGGGTATTTTTTGAAAAAGACTAAAATAAATTGGCTTGAATCGCCTAAGATGAACACACTATAGTCAGGGATATTTTTAACCCGTAATAAAAAACAATGCAATATTTGGTCTCAATACTTTCTATAGGTAAATATAGGCATAAAATAAAAATGGCTTGAATGGCCTACTGATAAAAAATTGACAGGGGTATTTTATAGGCTTGTTAAAAAAAGACTTGAAATATTTGTTCACACAATTTTCATATGTAAATTCAGGCTCTAGATAAAAATAATTTAAAATACCTAAAGTAAATTAAGGTAAATTAAAGGTCTAAAGTAAATTAAAGAATATAAGAGTATATTAAAGTAAATTTAGATAAATTAAAGTATATTAGGATACATAAGAGTATATTTAAGTAAATTAAGGTAAATTGAAGGGTCTAAAGTAAATTAAAGTATATAACAGTATATTAAAGTAAATTTAGATAAATTAAAGTAAATTAAAGTACATTAGAATACATTTAAGTATATTAGAGTAAATTAATGTAAATTAAAGGGTCTAAAGTAAATTAAGGTTCATAAAGTAAATTAAGGTACATCAGAGTAATTTAAAGTACGTTAGAATAAATTTAAGTAATTAAGGTTCTTAAAGTAAATTAAGGTGCCTAGAGTAAAGTATGGTAAGTTAGGTAAGAATTTTTTTAAATTAAATAGAGAGTCAACAGTTAAGTTACATAAGGGTAATTTTTAAAGCAGAAAATTTTAAAAGCAGTTATAGTAGGCAAATTACATAAGTTAAGAATTTTTTAAAATTAAATAGAGGGTCAAAATGTAAGTTACATAAGGTAAGAATTTTTAAAGTTAAAGAGTCGACAATATTGCATGATAAAATTTATTAAATAAAATTTTTAGTATAGTTTTATCGATCAATTTTTATACATATTTTTAAATGACAAAATTTTTAACATAATTTTACAATGGAATTTTTTATACATGATTTTTAAAGATGAAATTTTTAGGATAATTTTACAATGGAATTTTTTATACATAATTTTTAAAGATGAAATTTTTAGGATAATTTTACAATGAAACTTTTTATACATATTTTTAAATAATAAAATTTTTAACATAATTTTACAATGAAATTTTTTATACATGATTTTTAAATATAATTTTTAGTATAATTATATCGATGAATTTTTTATATATAATTTTTAAAGATGAAATTTTTAGGATAATTTTACAATGAAATTTGTATTCAAGTTTTTAATTGAAAAAATTTTTAGTATAATTTTTACTACGACTTTTTTATACATGTTGATAACGATCAAATTTTCAAAGAAATTTTTCAAAAACTTTTTTCAAAGAATTTTATTAAATTAAATTTTTGAGTTTCAGTGTTACATAGTAATGCCTAAGGTAGGTAGTAGTCATTCACAAGAGCAACCCATCTCCTCCACTCTGCAGCAACCTATCCTTCATAAAATAAATAATAATAATAATAATAAATAATAATAATAATAATAATAATAATATTATTAATAATAATAATAATAATAATAATAATAATAATAATAATAATAATAATAATAATAATAATAATAATAATAATACTTTCAGAAAACATAAAAAGTTAACTTACTTGGTATCAACTGCTGAACACTGATAACCAATACACAATGAATAATTCATTAATAACTGAACAACAATCACTAGGTACTGTGTACAAATAACTGAGTACTGTACAACTCTCTATATACATACTAGGCATTGAATAATTTACTTACAGGTAGTCCCCGACTTACGACCGAGATAGGTTCCTAGTCATCGGTCGTAAGTCGATTAAGTCGTAAGTCGAGTTTCATCATGAATAACTAAAGAAAAATATTAGATACTGTACTACTAACTTTTAGGATCAGGAGAAATGAAACTACCGAAAATTCATATAATGAAAACATTTTTAAAATTTATAAAATGAAATAATAACCCAAAAATATATATTAAATGTGTACTAATAACACATATTATATATGTAACAAAACAAAAATACATAATAAGAAATATATATAATTAAACAAAAACATTTTATTCAACTTAGCGTTATTTTCGTGTCGACATGTATGGGACCTTGTCTTTTTTTTGTTATTATTGTAGAATTCATAGATGTCGATTCTTTGACAGCTTCCAAAATTCGTTTTTTATCTTTTAAAATTGTAGATATTGTCGAATGAGACAGTTTAAGATCATATGCTATATCTTTTACTTTTTTACTACTTTCAAATTGTAATATTATTTTACGTTTAGTTTCCAAGTCTATAACACTTCTTTTGCTTTTATTAGTTTTACTAGTTCCAGCCATTTTTGGGATGATTAAAATTATTCACTAAAACAAACGTATTATTTATGCTTAAATAAATCGAATCTTGTACATTGGGTGTTTTTTTAATAAATTTTTCTCAGATACATATTATAGGGAAGACTACGAAACTATTTTAATCATTTTCTATGAAAAAATTGAAAAAAAATTGGTCGTAAGTGCGGATGGTCGTAAGTCGAGCGGTCGTAAGTCGGGGACTACCTGTATTCATTAAAATGACATATTTAAATAATATTTACTCTTTGAACACAGATATCCAACCAACTTAACCCACTTAAAAATAAAATTTACTCTCAATCATTTCCCCTTAAAATACTTGGTTATTCACACACTCACAATATGTTATCAATAACTAGTTACTGAACCAATAAATATTAATGATCGGTTACTGACCAACAAGTTTTGAAATAAAACACAAAAAAGGTTGAACAAAAGGAATAAAAGTTGAAATTTTATTAACTTCTTCACTCTCTTTCACATCATTGATGTCTCGAAATTGGTAAATTTTTTGGTTGCTTGGTTACCTTGTTGATGTCAAGCGAAACCAAATCCATTGTTATATTTACTTGGTATCAACTTCTGAATACTGATACACAGTGAATAATTCATTAATAACTGAACAACAATCACTAGGTACTGTATACAAATAACTGAGTACTGTACAACTCTCTATATACATACTAGGCATTGAATAATTTACTTATTCATTAAAATGACATATTTAAATAATATTTACTCTTTGAACACAGATATTGAATCAACTCAACCCACTTAAAAAATAAAATTTTCTCTCAATCATTTCCCCTTAAAATACTTGGTTATTCACACACTCACAATATGTTATCAATAACTAGTTACTGAACAAATCAATATCAAAAAACTTTTACTTACCAAGAAATCTTTAAATAAAAGCACATAAAAATTTGAACAATCCAAAGAAATACAATTTCAATTACAAATTTTATTAACTTCTCGACTATTTTATCGATCATTGATGTCTCCAAATTGTTTGGTTGTTTAGTTACCTGATTGCTATCAAGAAACTATCAATCATTGAAGCTCAATCAATTGTTGTATTTTCTCTGAATAAAAATTTATTTCTTTACAGTCTTGTATGTGATTTATTGAAATTATTTTGTAAAACTTGATAGTTTTGTTAAAAGACTATTTAAAAAGTTGATTAAATCAGTTGATTTTTAAAAATATTTTAGTGAAACCAAAAATTTGTTGTTCAGTTATTAATGAATTATTCATTGTGTATTGGTTATCAGTGTTCAGCAGTTGATACCAAGTAAGTTAACTTTTTATGTTTTCTGAAAGTATTATTATTATTATTATTATTATTATTATTATTATTATTATTATTATTATTATTATTATTATTAATAATATTATTATTATTATTATTATTATTATTATTATTATTAATAATATTATTATTATTATTATTATTATTATTTATTATTATTATTATTATTTATTTTATGAAGGATAGGTTGCTGCAGAGTGGAGGAGATGGGTTGCTCTTGTGAATGACTACTACCTACCTTAGGCATTACTATGTAACACTGAAACTCAAAAATTTAATTTAATAAAATTCTTTGAAACAAGTTTTTGAAAAATTTCTTTGAAAATTTGATCGTTATCAACATGTATAAAAAAGTCGTAGTAAAAATTATACTAAAAATTTTTTCAATTAAAAACTTGTATACAAATTTCATTGTAAAATTATCCTAAAAATTTCATCTTTAAAAATTATATATAAAAAATTCATCGATATAATTATACTAAAAATTATATTTAAAAATCATGTATAAAAAATTTCATTGTAAAATTATGTTAAAAATTTTATTATTTAAAAATATGTATAAAAAGTTTCATTGTAAAATTATCCTAAAAATTTCATCTTTAAAAATTATGTATAAAAAATTCCATTGTAAAATTATCCTAAAAATTTCATCTTTAAAAATCATGTATAAAAAATTCCATTGTAAAATTATGTTAAAAATTTTGTCATTTAAAAATATGTATAAAAATTGATCGATAAAACTATACTAAAATTTTATTTAATAAATTTTATCATGCAATATTGTCGACTCTTTAACTTTAAAAATTCTTACCTTATGTAACTTACATTTTGACCCTCTATTTAATTTTAAAAAATTCTTAACTTATGTAATTTGCCTACTATAACTGCTTTTAAAATTTTCTGCTTTAAAAATTACCCTTATGTAACTTAACTGTTGACTCTCTATTTAATTTTAAAAAATTCTTACCTAACTTACCATACTTTACTCTAGGCACCTTAATTTACTTTAAGAACCTTAATTACTTAAATTTATTCTAACGTACTTTAAATTACTCTGATGTACCTTAATTTACTTTATGAACCTTAATTTACTTTAGACCCTTTAATTTACATTAATTTACTCTAATATACTTAAATGTATTCTAATGTACTTTAATTTACTTTAATTTATCTAAATTTACTTTAATATACTGTTATATACTTTAATTTACTTTAGACCCTTTAATTTACCTTAATTTACTTAAATATACTCTTATGTATCCTAATATACTTTAATTTATCTAAATTTACTTTAATATACTCTTATATTCTTTAATTTACTTTAGACCTTTAATTTACCTTAATTTACTTTAGGTATTTTAAATTATTTTTATCTAGAGCCTGAATTTACATATGAAAATTGTGTGAACAAATATTTCAAGTCTTTTTTTAACAAGCCTATAAAATACCCCTGTCAATTTTTTATCAGTAGGCCATTCAAGCCATTTTTATTTTATGCCTATATTTACCTATAGAAAGTATTGAGACCAAATATTGCATTGTTTTTTATTACGAGTTAAAAATATCCCTGACTATAGTGTGTTCATCTTAGGCGATTTGAGCCAATTTTAATTTTATGCTTTTTTTTATCGTTAAGCGATTCAAGCCAATTTATTTTAGTCTTTTTCAAAAAATACCCCCTGACTATAATGGGATTGAAAAAAAAATTTATTCAAAAAAAATATTTCAATTTTATTTCAAAAATTCGCCAAAATTTGAATTTAAAAAAAATCGCGCCAAAAACTCGAAAAAAATTTCAAAAAAAATGCACACATAAAAAGTTTGGAAAAAATTCGAGAAAAAAAATTAATTAAAATACACACAAAATTGATTATCTTGTTTACATCGTTATGTAATCAAGATAATCCGAAATTAATCTGTAAATAAACCCTACCCCCTATATTTTTTGTACAGCAGAGTGCCACTAACTACCTACTACTATAATTAACAATTTATCAGATGCTAATTTATTTATCTGTCAACAGTCTAGCTAATCTCGGCTATAGATTTAGGGAGTTTTAGTCTCGTTGAATATTTATTAACCAATTTGGGCTTATTGATATTTAATGTACGAAACTTTGTCATATAGAAACGTTAAATGTAACTATGGTCATTTGTGGTCATTCGAAATGCTTAAGGTATTTGATAATCCATTGCTTCAATTTGGTAATATATCGTCACAAAATCACTTATCGTAGTATGCCGTCATACGACCACCTCAAACAACTTCATCAAAATCATATTTGTTAATAGTCACTATCTACTACAAAAACACACAAACTCAATATACATAAAACTTGGTGTTGAAATCCATTCTTATCCGGTCACAGTCGTCTCATAGTAGGATTTTGAACATGAAAAACTCTATCATTCATGGAAGCATCAGAAGCCAACCTACTGAGAGTAACTTCAACCATATTAACATATGGAATGTTACTGACTTTCGAGACTTCTTACTCAATAAAGTGCATGTAAATAAATGATTTTAAATGAAATATTTAAAGGACCTAATAATAAAAATTAGTACTGACTCGAATATCCATTATCATGTTTAAGATAAAAATTTAAAGAAAACAAATCATAGGAATTTTTAAAATATATTAGATATGCAAAAATAACAGTACCAACAATTGTTTTCAAGTACTTACAACTAAGGTTTTAAAGTTTTTTGTTTACTCATAAAAAATAATTTGTTTAAATTAAATGTTATTTCATAATATTTTTAGTTGGTTTTGTGTACCAGAAGATGACCGTTATGCTGTCGAAATATATCGTACGAAAAGTTTTTTATTGGCGTTATCTTTTTATTTACTATTATTATTATCATTGTTGACCATTATTGTTTAATCTTTAAATTATTAATTTTATGATCATATGCATACAAGTTATAAAAATGATTTTTTACCGAACTAGCTATCAAACTAATACTTCGGTGTGGAGGTACCCGTAGTAAATGGCAGTTTGCCGGGTCAGTTCTCTACTCCAAGAATCTCAACGCCAGACCCTCAGTGGAGAGCGACTGTTCACGAGAAAGGTCTAACTGTAAAGTAAAAAGTAGAATAAAAATGCTTGTAGAAGTCATAGAGAAATGGTGACTCAAAATGTTTATATACAAAAAACTACTGCATTAATTTTGTTTAAAGCGATCCAGACATTTATCAAACAAGAAAAATAAAAGAAGAAGAGAAGATAAAAGTTCCGAATTAATCTTACTATTGAAAAAACAAAGATTCGAAGGAATTATGAGTATATAGCGGTTTGTTTCAAGAGATTTTCTAATGGAATATGAATGTATATCTAGCTAATTTTGTTAAATTTTTAAATAATTTTTATTTTTTAATTTCTTTTATTGATTATCTTTTATTATGCCTATTTATCATCGAGAGAAGGCAATGCCAATGACGACTAGGAGTCAAGAAAACAAACACAATAAAATAACTGGAGAAATATCTATGAAGATCACCAACTTAATTGTTATAAAAAAAATTAATTAAAAATAAATTTAAGCATTTTTATTATTTAATTCATTTTTTTCAGGAACTATCAGAAAACAAATTTATTTTATAACAAAATATTATGAAACATTTAGGTTCTAAATACAGAAATGACAGCAAAAACCAAAAGGAATCGACACAGTTTCGTAAATAATCAATATTGTTTAAATTGAATTAGCAATAGGGGAACCCGTATTTAAAGTGAGCGTGAATACTATCTATGGTAGCTCGTGAACCCAAAGGTTTTCTAGGGTATTAGCAGTCATGGTAATATGGCTCACCTTTTACTAGTGTGGGGTTTATGGTTCTGATAACCTTGACCCCAGATATTTTCTTGCCCCCAACGGTTACCCGTCGCTAAGCAACGTTGGTGATTCAACCATTGGTTTTGAGATCGCCAAAGGTGAGCGCCACTCTGGAACTACTCTGGCCCGATCTCAAGATGGGTCCAACGCACTACCGTTAGGAGGTACGTGTGCGATTTCCTTTCTCTGGTCCTTCACTCGTGTGGTTAATCTTACGTTCCTTGGAATCCCTTTCCGCAAAACTGTTCATAATTTCTTGTAATTCTACTCTATTATTACTGAAATAAAACTCGGAAAATTAATTTAGATAAAACATTTATTGATAATCAATAAAACAATTTCGTGTTATTGTCCTTGCGACTTTGCGGCGCGGCGTTTGGCACGTTCCGACCTTCCCGGCCTATACTTGGGTATTTTAGTTTCTGGTATCGTAGCGGACGTCGCCTCTCTGTAGGCTAATTGAGCGGGTGCAAAAACGAGAGGATAGGTTACCGCGTTGCCCTCCTGGCACGCCGACAACGCTACTTCAAGGCCGCGTATTTGAATCTTCTGCGACTGGGTGAACTGCTTCTTCTTAGCCCACCCTAGTTGTGCTGCGGTCATCTTTTGATAAATCATTTTTGCCTTTCCTGGTTCAATTCAGGTGGCATTGGTCTGCTGAACCTCCTAATTTAATTGTGCGAGTTGCCGTTGTAGGTCTATGTTGGTCATGCGGGCTTTGTGGAGTTTCTGTTGCAAAATTTGGCTCGAGCTCATATCTAAATAAAAAAAATACTCATTAACCTCCTTATCCATTATTACATGTCGTCAATTTGTCGCGCATCAGTCCGTGTTATATTTAGCATCGGCGGGTGGAACCTATTTTACTAATTTATTCTCCCTAAAGGGTATCAATATCATTGAAGGACTATTACTAAACATTTGTTATAAAACAAAAAAAAATCAGCGACGGTTGAATTTAGGATAGTTTTGGTTGCATCTTTGGCCTAGACGGTTACGAACGTAGGAGTGATCACGATGATCGTCCGGATATCTTTCCTCGTCTCGTAGTTCGCGGGGAATAATTTTTCGTGGAATTACTACGTTCATTGTCTTAGTCTGACCACGTAGTCGCGGATCGTCCAGTTCATATGATATATTATAACTGAGGGTATACCCGTCCGTACTGGGTATTTTGCCCTCAGCAATATCCGCATTCACTTGCGCCAAATACCTCCTGGCCTTGTCTACCTGACGATCAGTTTCTTTTTGATGCTCCTCGAGGCGAAGTAATAGGAATTCGGCTTGGCCCCGAATTTCCCGTGCCGGGTTGCGGCCGGGTTCACGTTTAATTGCGACGAAGTGGAGGTCGGTGTCATCGCTGTTCGTTTGGTCTTCCCTCCGGGATTCTCTGACTGGCGAGATCGAGAATCCCGCATCCCACATCGCTTGCCGACACCGGGCAGCCGTGTGTGACGGGAATCAAAGCGTGACTAGGGATGCGTCGATCCACGAATGGTATAAAACAAATAGATAGGTATTAATGCTAAGTCTTGCCCTGTAGGCATTTATATGTCAGCTGGTTGGGGGAAGGGTTTCGGGTTTTGGTCGGAGATTGTCCGGTGAGTCCACGAAAATCGTGTATTCGTGTGTCATAATTAGGAACCGCTGCGTATGTGTACATATGATTTACAGGGTAATTCGCTTATGTGGCATTCGCAGTGTGGTTGAGTCATCTGAAGGCCGTGTACCTATCTTAATCTGTCTGACGAGTCTATTTTCCTTATAGCAGCCTTAGTTGTAAGTTAGTTCATTTTGTCGGCAAGGTCTTGGCAGATTCGTATCTTTCCAGGTCTCACATCTATCAGAAGTTTTTATCAGACATTCGAGGGTTAAGGTGCCTAACTTGTTGAAGGTAACTATTCTATATTATTCACCGATTCTTCATTAACAACATTTTTATATTAGAACAAATTTTACTCTATGATCTTTTGATGTAGAATACACTCAGACCCACCTCTGGGTGACAAAACCATATTTCCTGAATTACATTTATTTTGTTATATTGACAGATAAATGCCTAATAATAATATGTCAACATTTCTACTCGATATCAATAAATAAGAACAAGCAAACTTATAATGGGACTTAACGTTTCGCTTTTGGCATTTATTAAATATTTATTCCTATTATCTCAAAAATTAACTTTAATTTACTATACCTGAATTTTCTACACATACGGCAACCTAGGAACCCTAAATGGTATGATGACTAAAACCTTAAGATTATGATAAATAATTACTAACCAACTTAATTGTTATAAAAAAAATTAATTAAAAATAAATTTAAGCATTTTTATTATTTAATTCATTTTTTTCAGGAACTATCAGAAAACCAAATTTATTTTATAACAAAATATTATGAAACATTTAGGTTCTAAATACAGAAATGACAGCAAAAACCCAAAAGGAATCGACACAGTTTCGTAAATAATCAATATTGTTTAAATTGAATTAGCAATAGGGGAATTAAAGTGAGCGTATGTGTAGAAAATTCAAGTATAGTAAATTAAAGTTAAATTTTTGAGATAATAGGAGTAAATATTTAATAAATGCCAAAAGCGAAACGTTAAGTCCCATTATAAGTTTGCTTGTTCTTATTTATTGATATCGAGTAGAAATGTTGAAATCATGATAATTATAAAATAGCGTGACATAAGCAAATTATTACCTTAAATTTCGAATACATTAAAAGTAAGATATGAATAAAATATTGACGGTAATTTTTTTTTAACTCGAAACAGCTTGCATAATCTCGTAATATCTTTCTGGTGTAGGTGGTTAGTAAGAATTCACTGTTTGCGCCTGTTTGATTAAGGAAGTTACCCAAAAACTTTTTTATAATATATCTAAGATCACAATCCCTGTATAAACGAATCTTTAAAATAATATCCCATTCAATCATCAACTACTTCGGTTTTAAACGCCATGAAAATAAACATAAAAATATTGAATTGTGAAATTGTCATCGCCGTAACGAGTGAACCGGTAGATTTAGGAAACCATACGATAACTCTAGATTACTTCGATTCTACACTTACACAGTTCGATAGTTATGTGTAATTTTACTTCCTTGCTTTATGTTTTGGCTGTTGGGCCGAAAAAGGAATGAATGAAAATTACCAGATCAATTGGGTAAAAGCCTCGAATGCGTGAAATAATTGTCGGAAGTTTGTAAGCATATAATAGAAATTCATAGTAGCATAATTCTTAATTCATCATATATTGGAAATTCGTAGTAGTGGTGGGTTTCTGGGTGTTGATATTTTGAAACTATATGGTTGTTACCCAGACAACCCCATACAAATATTTCTTTCGCTTACCACTCGGCACCCGTTGCTAAGCAACGTTGGAACTGTGTTCGAGTGGGTAGATCGTCCGCAAAAAGTGAGCGCTATTACTAATGCTGTAATTGACCGAACGATCCATGGGTCCAACGAGCTGCCGATAGAAGGCCTATGCTCGCTTTTCGATTTTTAGGTCCCATTATTTTCCTATCTCCTCCAATTGTTAACCTATACCGCTATATCATCTATCATTATGTCCATTCCCATAGTCTCTTCTATCGTTATCCGTATTGATGATTTGTCTATGGCCTGTAAACCTTTCGTTATGTCAAATATCCTCACATTATCTCTCTAACTCTTATCCCTATTATAACTACTGTGTTCCATATTATTATTACTAGTATTATTATCGTTACCATTATATGTAATATTATAATCCCTTATTACTGCTATTACTATTATTATCCTTATTATTACCATTCCTATTATATTTATTATTATTACCATCATTATCATTATTACTATTATTATAATTATTATTATTATTATTATTACTATTATTATTATTATTATTATTATTATTATTATTATTATTATTATTATTATTATTATTATTATTATTATTATTATTATTGTTATTGTTATAATCGCCATTATCATTACTTTTATCATTATTATTATTAAATTGTTAGTAGGGATTCGTCCTTATTCCTCAGCTTTGTAAAAATATTTTACTTATATAAAAATTTAGCCTTACTCCATCCTTATTCTACAGTTTTCGATAAAGTATTTTCATTAATTCGAAAAAATTGAGCAGCGTTCCTCCCTTATTTTTCAGTTTTATCCAGTTATCCTATCAATTATTGAGCAGTATTCTACTTTTACTTTGCAATTTTTGATAATTATTTTAATTGATTCGGAAAATTTTAGCAGCCCTTATTTTTCAGTTTTATACTAATATTATACCAACAATTGAACAACATTTCACTTTTACTTTACTATTTTTGATAAGTATTTTAATTAATTCAGAAAATTTGAGCAGCGTTCAGCCCTTATTTTACCGTTTTACGATAAATGTTTTAATTATTTCCGAAAATTTGCGCAGCGTTCTGCCCATATTTTCCGTCTCAATTCAACATAATTTATTTACTTCTTATATATTATTTAAAACATTATTTTCCGTAATTTTGGTCTTTCGGATTAATCTTTTTCCGATGGCTGTTCATTTTAACTGTTGCAACGATTTCGCTATTTTCCCCGCTACCCTTTCCCTCTCATTGTCCTTATGATCTATTTATGTTCATATTATAATTAATGAGTGCCCACTGGACTACTCGGTGTTAGTGATTTTGAGCCGATTGTTGTTTAAAATTTTATGTTGATTTTATCGAAATTAAGTAGCGAGAAAGTTGAGCCAAAAGACCCACTCTCAAGCTACTCTCATTCGCTATTTAGGTTCAATGATTTGACGTTCGAGCCCGTCGTTGCACACGACGGAACTCTCAAGGGCACACGCTAAAAGCGGAGAGACCGCACTTACATAGCGTGACTAGTTATGTCTTAGTTTAATAGCTTGCGTGTTGTGTGGCTGTGGGCCAGGAAAAAGGAAATAAATAAATGTTACCATTCCAATTGGGTAGAAGCTTCGATGCAATAAAATATTTATTCATAAAATCGTCAGTATATATTGGTAATTTGCAATATCATAATTCATAACATTTCAATTCATAGCATTATCAATCAATAAGTTCATATAATATCGTCAATTCATAGCATTAAAATTTTGTCAAAACATATCAGTATATATACCTATAATTTGACCTTAACCTTGCGTGTTATTTTTATTGCGATTAAACAAATTTGACCTTGAAATTATTTGTGTTATCTAAATTAAATTTTTTATTATTTTCTTAATTTAAATTGGTAATTTATTTTTAACATTTTTAATTAAATTTATTCAACCAAAAATATTTTATTTTCTCTCTTTTAATTCATTAATTTTTAACATTTACATAAATGGTCATTTTACGGCCAAATTTTCTTGTTATTATGTTATTTTTAATGTAAATCTCGTGCGGTTCTTGATGTATTTTTATTTATTTTTTTTTACTTTTATGTTTTTTGATTTTATATTTATTTATATTCTCTCAGCTTTTAAAGTGTTTAGTTGATGTGGTATATTGTATTTTAAGTTATCTTGGTGCTGGGTTTTCGTGCTGTATTACTGATGCATTTAAACAATTTTCAAGGCCGTTTGTGTTCTGGCCCAACAGTAGCATAATTCATAATTCATTGAAAATTCGTAGTAGCATAATTCATAATTCATTGAAAATTCGTAATAGCATAGTTCACAATTCATGGCATTTACAGCACTAATCTACCAATCAACAAGTTCGCAGTCATCCATGCAGTTAGCTGCAACGCACACTACTACGATCAGTCTCCAGGTGAGACTGAAAATCAATATTCCAATCCAGTTGAAAATAATACTGCAAAGTTGTGTTAATTTGTGAAAACACATCAGTATATATACCTAGAATTTGGACTTAACCTTGCGTGTTAATTTTATTGCGATTAAACAAAATTCGACCTTGAAATTATTTGTGTTATCCAAATTAAAAATTTCTTAATTTAAATTGGTAATTTATTTTTAACATTTTTAATTAAATATATTCAGCCAAAAATATTTTATTTGTATTCATTTAATTCATTAATTTTTACTTTTATATAAATGGTCATTTTACGGTCAAGTTTTCTTGTTATTATGTTATTTTTTATGTAAATTTCGTGTGGTTCTTGATGCATTTTGTATTTATTTTATTTTACTTTTATGTTTTTTGATTTTATATTTATTTATATTTTCTCAGATTTTAAAATGTTTAGTTGGTGTTGTATGTTATATTTTAAGTTATCTTGGTGCTAGGTTTTCGTGCTGTATTACTGATGCATTTAAACAATTCTCAAGGCTATTTGTGTTCTGGCTCAACAGCTGAAAGTATCAAAAAGAGAACTGGTGTCGAGATAATAATATAAACCGAATTTTTGTTTTAATCAACAAGATATTGTTTAAAATTCATAGGTTTATAATATTTAGGTTACCTATAAATGGATCTAAAGTTATAACAAAATAATTCTCGTGATAAAATTTTGAATTTTCTTATTTAGCTTATATATACTATGAATATAAATAATTATAAAATTATTAGAAGTACATCTAGTCATAAATGTAAATAAATAAAAATTCATTTTGTATATTTAATCATAAACCATTTTAGAAAAAATTTCAGATGGAATCAAGTCAACAAACGATACAACAAATGAAGAAATTCCTCAATGTAAATGAAGATAGTTTAGAGGATTTAAGCCAAAAATGGGAAAAATTAAGAGAATAAAAAATGAATGGTTATTGAAGTCATTGAAGTAATTGAATTTTTGAAACAAGCAGACAAGAGACAGATTGTGTGCAGATAAACAGACTGTGGGTAGATAGAGAGACAGACAGAGAAACAGACTGAATTTTAGTGTTAGTGTGCAAATGTCAATTTGTATTCTTGCTATTCAGTAATGTTTTAAATTAGAATTGCTTTTATTTATGAAACTTTGTGATGAGAATATGAAATGAAGAACTTTAATGAAGAATATATGTTTATGCATCGAAGCTTTTACTTGGATTCGCTTAAAATGGTATCATTTATTTATTTTCTTTTTCGGCCCACAGCCAATACATCGTACAAGAGAGTAAATAGACATAATTAACGGTTCCATGTAAGCGCCGTTCATCTGCAACGGAGCTGTGACCGTGAGGGTTCGCCAGTGGTAAACGGCGAATCTAAACATAAAATGATAGCTTATAGAGGTGGAAGGATATCGAGGAACATGTCTTTTGGTTTGTTTTTCTTTCACCCAACGCAGAAAAATCGACCTAAAATAAATAATACATTCAGCTCAAAATCACTAACACCGAGTAGTTCAGTGGGCACTCATTAAATACAATGTGAACACAAATAGATCATAAGACAAAAAAAGGGAAAGGTTATCGGGGAAAATTGCAAAATCGTTGCAACAGTTAAAATGAATAGCCATCGGAAAAAGATTAATCCGAACAACCAAAATCATAAAAAAGGAATAATTTAAATATTATTTAAGAACTAAATAAATTATTTTGAGTTTAGATGGAAATATGAGCAGAACGCTGCGCAAAATTCCCGAAATAATAAAAATACTTTCTCAAAAACTTGTAAAGTAAAAGTGGAGTGTGGCTCAATTGTTTGTATAATTAAAATATTCTGATAAAACTGAGAAATAAGGGCGGATCCCTATTAAAAATTTAATAATAATAATGATAATATAAGGATAATAATAATAATAATAATAATAATAATAATAATAATAATAATAATAATAATAATAATAATAATAATAATAATAATAATAATAATAGTAATCGCAGTAACAATTAATTAAAATAATACATATAATAGTAACGACGATAATACTAGTGATAATAATAAGGAACATAGTAGTTATAATAAGGATAAGGGTAATAGAAATACTGTGAGGATATTTAACATAACGAAGGGTGTACAGGCCATAGTAAGATCAATAATACGGACAACGACAAGGAGGACTAAAGGAATAGACATAATGATAAATGATATAACAGTATAGATTAACATTCGAAGGAGATAGGAGAATGATGGGACCTTAATATCAAAATCGGGCACAGGCTTTCTATTGGTAGCTCATTGGACCCATGGATCGTTCAGTAAATTATAACATTAGTAATATCGCTCACTTTTTGCGGACGATCCTCTCACTCGAATACAATTCCAACGTTTCTTCTCAACGGGTGCCCAGTGATAAGCGAAAAATATTTGTATGGGTTGTCTGGGTAATACCATGTAGTCAAAAAAATATCAACACCCAGAACCCATCAATATAAATGTGGGGAGTCATTAAATTTGCCGCCTTTATATCACAATTAACTTATTGTTATTTGAATTTCTTTTATATTTATCTATTAGTTGACTTCAATTTATTTTAAAATTTGTGTTTTATTATTTCATAATTTATGAGAAAATCTACCACAAATGTTCAGATCCAATCCGATATCAAAAAAGCAATAAAAATTCCATGAAGATTTGAGAAGCCTTGAACAGTTATGCAATTACAAAAAAATATGAAGTCATGAATAAATATCCTTAAGGGAAAATCGCGCGAACTGATAAAATTCCCGAGAAGAATCAGGAACATTTTTGGGAAATTCCTACAAAAAATGTTTTTGAGAAGAGCTGATTCGAATTGTGTTCCTTGGTCTGTAATGATAACTGTTAGGATTCTATTTTGTGAAAACCAGGTGGATATTATTGTTTGTGCGACCAAGAACAATCGCCCTCACTCACGACCAGGAAGATCCGAACGAAAACGTCGTCACTTGATTCTAACCAATAAACCCAATGGTGACAGGGGACAAGATCAATTGAATTCATCGAATACCAAAATTAACTGATAAACTATTACAGCGTATAGAATGAATGTATTATCCAATAATTATGATAAATATAATTTTCTGGTGGTTTATTTAATTTAATTTTGTCTTAAATACAGAGATTATAGGATTCTGAGGGATGTAGAACATATACAATGTGAAAGTTAAGGATCGAAAAGTGTAAGTCGAGCACATACCTTCTAACGGTAGCTCGCTGAACCCAGCTGCAGACCGGGCCTTATTAGTTTTAGAAATAAAGCTCACTTTTGGTAGTCTACGAACCAATGGTTACATTACCAAAGTTGCATAGCAACGGGTAACCAGTGGAAGGGTCGAGAGATTGTATGTCAGGGGTTCAAGGTCAAACAGTCCACGAACCCCACAAATATAATAGATGCTGAGATATTTCTGGTAAAATAGACAGCGACTACGTTATTTTTGCCGGAAACACGAATGAACTTGATGTCTAAAATTTATGGGTACATTATCTGACGATGTACCCTGCTTATGAATTTTTCATAGTAAGGCAGTGTATGATAGGTTTATGGTCAGTAAAAATTGTGAAGCAGATAAAAATTAAATGTTGCCCAAATTTATTTCCTTTCCTATTGAAATATATTTTTATTTATAATCAAATATTTTTCATAACAATAGTTTTTTAATTGAATTATAAATGATTTTAATTAAATTTTTTTTAAAAACATTTTCAATAACCGAAAATATAGCCAAAGCGTAAAATAAATTCGAAAAGTTAAAGCTTTGTTTAAATAATTTATTTAGTTGATTACATATATGCGGTGGTTGCTTAATTATTAAATTAAATATAGAATGGGTGATCAAATGATTCAAGAATCAGATGTTCCACCAAATGACGATTATGATTATCTCATAAAGCTATTAGCCTTAGGTTATTTTAAAATTTGTTCAACATTAATTTATTCTAATTTTGAGCATTTTTATAAGTATTTATTTGTATTATAAAGTTATATAACTTTATATAAGTCATATTTTCCAACTAGTCTATCACATATGTTTCAATAATTTATTTTAAGTTCGTATTTAAAAGAATTTAATTAGGTGATAGTAACGTTGGAAAAACGAGCCTTCTTTATCAATACACAGATGGCGTTTTTAATCCTCGTTTTACATCAACAGTCGGTGTAGACTTTAGACAAAAACGCATTGTTCGTGAATCACCTAGAGATGCTGATGGTTTATTGGGCCAGAGACAAAAGCTTCATTTACAGTTATGGGATACTGCTGGACAGGAAAGGTGATATTTTTGTTAATGATTTTAAAGGAGTTTTGATGACTATGTGTGTTATAATTTATGTATCAGTTTCTTGTTATTTTATAGATATTTTTCATTAGACTTTAAAAATTAACTCTTTCTATTTTCTCTTTTATGCTATTTTTATTTCATAATTTAAATAATTTAAATTATTAATTAATAAATTATTTTAGTTTTGAGATTTCTTATTTCATTTAACAATTCAAATTTAAAATTCCTTTATTATTATTTTTACCTGTTACATTTATAGTTTTTTATTAAAGGAAATTCAAAATTTAAGTTTGTATTAACAAATATTGATTTTTAGCTTTAAATCTTAAATATAAAGCAGAAACTTTTTGATTTTCTTGAATGAACATAAACTTTCAAATGATAAGCCGCGATGTGATGAAATTTATTAATTTCAACTCATAAAGTTATTTTATCATGATTTATGGAACTCTAGAAATCCATTTAATTTTTCCAATCCCCACAAAACTTTACACATGTCTATTGAATCGCCATTAACATTATTGGAAATCAGTTTGCAATTGAATTATACAATGGAACTGATTCAAGAAACACAATCCAAAAATAAATTGTAATGAAATAAGTACATTATTTATAAATAGTTTGTGATCAATTGATTTGTTTCGGTATTTTCTTTCTTCCAAACATTAAAAGTTTTCGCTATTTTCTAGTGAAATATAGTTGAATGTAAAATTGACAGATACAAGAAACAAAATCCTAAACGAATCCATGCAGTAAATCAAACGCAGTATACTAATTAAAAGATCTTTAATTTTGACCACGCATTGGTTCTAATCACCATTGGCAAGTCATTCTAATATAAAGTGATCATATCTCCCGGATTTGAGTTGTTTGTTCCTTATCGCAAATAAAAAAAATGAGTTATTTTTTTTATAAAAAAAATCGTTATTTTACATATTTCTTTAGAATTATTTATTTATTGAGATACAAAATATATAAGAGCAGTAAATTTACGATTCAAATTCTGTACGATTTTTATGTATCTCAATAAATTTATGATAAAAGATTCTTATGTATTTTACTTTTATTTTCTGGTAACCCTAAATTTGATATGATTCTAAAGTCAAATAATAATAAATTCATATGATAAATATAATAAATTTATATTGACGGTGCCTCATCGCAAATAAATTTTATTAAATCTTTTAACATTTTCGGTTTCTCTACTTCATATTAGAAATCGATTTTCAATTAAGCAGCAGCGAATGTTTTAGTAAATAATGCATTATATTAATGTACGAATATATAATCTAAGAAAATTTTTGATTTGAACATGTCCCGCATTTCAATAAAAAATCTCTGGTCACTTTAATCTAATGCCGAAAACTGTTTGGTTTTCGTTCTTAAAAAAAATTAAATTTATCTTTTTTATTTGCTATGATTTTTTTATTTATCTGATCTATTAAAATGCGAGTTTGAAAATTTTTAATAATGGAATGATGTATTCAATTCTTTTAACATACAAAATCATGGATCACACATATAATATTTCTGAATAACAACGCCAGCAACCTTCGTTGAACTATTTGAATTTTACATAAAAGTTTTCATATTTTTATTATTTAATTTTGCAGCAACTGAAAAATACATACAACGAATATACAAATTGTAAACATGGCAATACAAACACTTATACCAAGTCCAATTAATTATAAAATAACCCATTTATAAGCCAGCGTTCAAATGGAAACAATTAGAAACATGTATATCTTACAGAGTATTTTCGAATGGGTGCCAAAATGTGCACAAATTATAAGTTTCAGTTTAATTTTTATTTCACAAATGTCATAGTTTCTCTTGTATAATTAAGATTTAATCTACAAACGTTCTTAAAAAAAATTAAATTTATCTTTTTTATTTGCTATGATTTTTTTATTTATCTGATCTATTAAAATGCGAGTTTGAAAATTTTTAATAATGGAATGATGTATTCAATTCTTTTAACATACAAAATCATGGATCACACATATAATATTTCTGAATAACAACGCCAGCAACCTTCGTTGAACTATTTGAATTTTACATAAAAGTTTTCATATTTTTATTATTTAATTTTGCAGCAACTGAAAAATACATACAACGAATATACAAATTGTAAACATGGCAATACAAACACTTATACCAAGTCCAATTAATTATAAAATAACCCATTTATAAGCCAGCGTTCAAATGGAAACAATTAGAAACATGTATATCTTACAGAGTATTTTCGAATGGGTGCCAAAATGTGCACAAATTATAAGTTTCAGTTTAATTTTTATTTCACAAATGTCATAGTTTCTCTTGTATAATTAAGATTTAATCTACAAACGTTCTTAAAAAAATTAAATTTATCTTTTTATTGCTATGATTTTTTTATTTATCTGATCTATTAAAATGCGAGTTTGAAAATTTTTAATAATGGAATGATGTATTCAATTCTTTTAACATACAAAATCATGGATCACACATATAATATTTCTGAATAACAACGCCAGCAACCTTCGTTGAACTATTTGAATTTTACATAAAAGTTTTCATCATTTTATTATTTAATTTTGCAGCAACTGAAAAATACATACAACGAATATACAAATTGTAAACATGGCAATACAAACACTTATACCAAGTCCAATTAATTATAAAATAACCCATTTATAAGCCAGCGTTCAAATGGAAACAATTAGAAACATGTATATCTTACAGAGTATTTTCGAATGGGTGCCAAAATGTGCACAAATTATAAGTTTCAGTTTAATTTTTATTTCACAAATGTCATAGTTTCTCTTGTATAATTAAGATTTAATCTACAAACGACAACATAAAAATTAAAGAAAAAAAATTTGGTACCAAATGGTCAATATATTTGTTAAACCTTTAACTCATTGTTTTTCAACATTTTTTTTGCCATAAAACATTAATTTCTGCAATTTCGAGATTTCAAATAATATGTATATAATACAGAAAATTTTTTATTGTTTTAGCATTACATATTTAATTTTGTTTTTTTATACTGGAGTTTTAAAATTTTAATGTCGACGGACTTTTAAGCTTGAATCAACGTATTTTTTTATATTCATAACTAATTACTCAACTGATTAAGCTGAAACAATATAATAAATAATAAATTAAATAGATTACAGTTAATGAAAAACCTTGATTGACACATTTTTCTTAGCCAATTCTTGATTAGCCGGAGAGCTTGAAAGGGTACAACTAATGTAATTTTCAACATTCAATCGCCTTAATTACCTCGTTTTACTTAAACAACGAAATCTCTAGGATTAATTTCTCCAAAACAGAATAAAGCTTCAAATATAAGCTTTAAATAATCACCAGGAACTTTTACAATTGAACATTTGAATGGACATTTTACTAAATCCAAGTTATAATCTTTGTAATTAAGAAAATGCCAAGTAAATTAATTTCAGTTTTTGCGAATCATAAAGGTTTTTTTTGCTACAGGATTTTGACGCCAATTTCTCAAACATTCAACATCCATATATTAACCTTTCTCTTCAATTATTCAACTAGTCGTTTATGAGAGCTTTAAATATCTGAAATTTGCTATAAAATAAGTAATTGTTTGACATAATTATATTAAAGGGGTCTCTGGAAGTTTGATAATTGTTGACAAGCGGGATGGGGTGTTAAAAATTGGTGTCATAATTAATGGACGTTGCCAAACTTAATACGTTAACCCAAACAATTGATCTCATATATAGATCTCTTAATACGTAGGTTTGTTTACTATCTTTTCTTCTTATACTATAAAACATTAAACAATATAACATTACAAGCTTTTCTAAATTATTTCAACTAATAACATTCTAATTTTATTAAATTTTTCATTGTCAAATTTCTAAAATCCTTTTCATTTATATTTTTAAATTAACAATATTAAAAATAAAGTAGAAAAATAGGATCCTGAGACAAATGATAAACGATAAATAATCAAAGAAAGAAGGCAAAGTTTTAACCGTTTATCAGTCTTCTTCAGGCTAGAAATCACATTTTCTAAATAAAAATAAGAAAATTTAAACATATTAACCAATAATTATCATAATCAAATCGTACCACAAAATATACAATTATTTTAATTTAATAAAATTAAACGAATTAATTAATTATTAAAAAAACAAAATTTACATTTTAAATATTATTTAAAAAGAATGTTTGTCTACTTTTTTAAAATTTTATTATACATTAAAAGGTATTTGTTCCAAGTTAGAAAAATATTCTTAATTAAAAATAAAATGCTCAAAAATTTTTTTTATTCATCAATTATTAATTTATTCTAAAATTTTGAAAAATAATTTTCAATCATCAATGTTGATATTTAATTAAATGAAATTTCTCTCTATGATTCTTTAATAAATATGTCAATAGAATTCGTTTTAGTTTATGAACTCTATTAAATAAATTCTAAAATTCAAGAGTATTACTTTATAAGAAAGGCCTTGAAATAATTGGCTGGAAATAAAAAATTTTTGATAATAATTTACACTTCACATACATTAAATTTTTATAAACAATTTATAAATCATGACAATTAATAAATCCAAATTTTATAATGAAAAAATATTATTTTAGAAACCCTAATCGTTTTTGTGTTACATCATCTACAGGATCTACCCAAACAAAAGTGTATCTTGAAATAAATTTCATACAAGAAATATTAATTTATTACAATTTGTTATTTATTACGCACAGAATAGTAAGGAAAACATTTAAATTAAAAAAAAACGTTATAATTATGACACTTTTTTTATTTATTTATGATTGTTTACACAGAAATTTTTGTATTATTTTATCAATTCTACATACATGGGTTTAACAGTTTCTCACATGTTTTATTACAAATTCATTAATAATGTCATAAATTAAACGTTTGGCTAATTGAGATTCAATAAATTAAATGACTAAAGAGCTAAAGTAAAAAAATTGTTATAAGTTGAATCAAAAATGGTTTTTTTAGTTTTACTATATACATATATTAATATTACACTAGAAAAAATTTTATTAATGTAATTAATTATATGTTTTAAATTAATTACTGGTAATTTAAGTTACTTGTGGTAATTATTTTTCAAAAACAAAAGATAAAAATAATTTATTAATAACACTTTATTTAAAAGCGGAAAAGACACTAACTTTTGCGGTTGCCTTTGTCCTCTGGCTTGAACACTGGTAATATCATAATGTATAAACATAATTATTATATACACTGGTTTCGGTGTTGATTACGTTCACAATTAAGATTTTAAATTTATTAATTCCAAAATTTTTCGTATAAATAATAATAAAATCTTTACTAGCAATTTCTTATACTGCAGACTATATATAAAATATATTATACAGTACAATACTTCACATAAACTGAAAGTACAATGGACAACTTAATTCTCCAGATACAGTTTGTTTTACCGTATTCTATTTCCTCATTTTCTAAGGTCTCCAAATGTCTTAAAATAATCTACTGTTTTTCATACTCTCACTAAATATTGATATAATAATGAAAAATGCCAAATGAATTTTTTTGTACGTTTCATAAATCATAATCCTACATAAGAAATTGTTGCATTATCTAAGATCATAAAAGTCCTAGAATTATATTAATATTATAAATTATATTATAATTACAATAATAAAATTAATAATAAATAATTCAAGACACTGTCCCAAAGATAAATCATCCAACAAAGATTTTTGCAGACATCAATTTAGATACTATATGTTCGTTACCGCATTCTCTCGATTCGAATATAATAGAATATGGTTAACCAAAATTATTACACATACAATAACTTGTGCAATATTATTCTACTAAGAATTTTTGATGTGTTGTCTCTCACTTCGTATACTATATTGTATTGTATACTATATGATTTATAAACTGTAGGAACTATTTTGTCTCATTATGAATCTTTTAAATGAGGTTTTGGATAGTGAATTTCAAAATCGTAGAATGTTTTGAAGCAAACTGTATCTGAAACGATATGGGATACCTTACAAACTAAGATCAAACATCTTTACTGATTCTTTAATCGGTGAGTCTGTGTTAGCTTAATACTTCACTAAGACTTAAACGAAATAACGTAGACCATATAAGCTACTAGAAATTAAATATTTTTGGAATTATTTTATTGCTTAATTTTTTATTCAATTAGAAAATGTGTTCAATTCATGCTTATCCTATTTGAATTTAGTAAACAAAAGTAGACGAAACGATCGTGACACTTTCATTATTTAATCAATTTTACTAATTAGAATGTTTATATGTTTCAACAATTTATCCATAGCATACTATTCATACATGCATGAGTGAATTCATTATCATATTTTCTTCTGATACTAAAATCACTGCGTCACTGCTATCTTTCATAAATTATCATCAATACCCACAAATTAAAGTTTTATGTAAGAAAAAATAATTTATATATAGAAAAAATATAAACCTACTTAAAATGACTACCAAAAATATAAGCATCTGCGTAAATTAAGAGAATTTACTATTGAAAAGCAGAAAAATATTTTTGGTGATAAAAAACTAAAACACATACCCTCCAAACATCAACCCTATAATAACAAATAGACTTGATAGGACAAAAATTACGGGCATAATAATTTATTATGATAAATATTAATTATTGAAAAATACAATTTGAAGATATTTCAAGGGCTATATAACATTCAAACTTTATCCACTAGTATGAGAGGAGCCAAAAAAGCAATGTAAAATATAATTAATTAAATAAATTTGGCAACGACTTAATTAAAAGAAAACGCCAATAAAAGACTCTTCAGCAAAAGCTGATAAGGTCATTGGATCCAAAGATTAATGTGCAAAGTACTTTGAGTACGAATGTTTTGAATGTTTTGAATAAAATAGCTTGAGTATGTTTAATCATAAATTGATGCTTGTGTATTGTTTTTAACAAAGTGTTTTAATTTTTAATATTATTAAAATAATTTAATTTAATTTATAAAATATTTCATTTTTATTTTAAAATTATAGATAAATATTTGTAATATTTATTTAAAAAATGTTTAAAATTAGTTAAAAGTATTTATATATATTTTTAAGTGTTTATTTATTAAAATATTAAATAAATATAATATAAAAAATAATTTGTTTAAAAAAAGTTAATTCATAATATTTTTAGTTGGTTTTTTGTGCCTGAAGATGACAGTTATGCTGTCGAAATATATCGTACGAAGAGTCTTTTATTGGCGTTTTTTAAAAATATAATTATTTAACTAAATTCCAGTTTAAGACGTTTTTAGAAATTTGGAAAATGATTATAGATTACCTGGAATTTATAAGTGAAATAATAATTTTAAAATTAATTATTTTTTAGAATTCAGAAATTGATAAAAAAATAGATTGATGGAAGCTATGGAACGAAGAGAAAATTGCTACAATCACATAAAAAAAATTTATCAAAATTATTTTTGAATGAAAACATTTAAGAAACTTAAAAATCTTAATAGATAAGAAACTTTAGTTTAAGTAGAAATATTATTAACATTAATAAAATAAAATAAAAATTAAGAAAACTTATTAAATATTAATTAAATTTTAAATTAATACAGTTAATAATTTCAGGGTGTTGTATAGAGTTTCTTTGACAGTTTCATCACTTCATGGTTATACCAGTGGTATGCAAACATTTAAGCTCACCGCACACAAAATATTGTAAAAATATGTTAGGACACAAATCAAGAGTTTAAAATTTAATAAACTCAAACCATATTTGAACAGAAAAATTGAATCGCACTCTGTTGCAAAATTCGAGTAAATAAACTCTTATTTTTATCAAATTTTATTTCTTGACAAATTTTTAAATAATTTTTTTATTACTCAAATGAAAAGTTAAATTTAAGAATTTCATAGCGGTACACAGTCTACCTACCACTCGTTTAGACAATGAACATGTTAAGACATTTATTGTTGTTAATTTCCCTATATATCACTAACATCTAAAATAGTTTTAAATTTATTTACGGACTTAGAACTATAAGTGTCTGTAAATTCATTTTTTTCTGACAACCATTTTTCAATTGAAAAATTTTTAAAACAAAACTAAATATTTAACAATCTCCGATAATTTGAACTTAAGTTAATGAATACATTTTTTTCTAAAGATTTAGGAAATATTTGGGCAAATTTATTCTGGCTTTATTGACTGTATCATATAAATATATGAAAAAATTGAAAATTCTAAGTAAAATTTTAACTTACAATTACAGATTTTCGTTTTTAGGATTATTAATTGTTTTCATTAGTTATTAATAAGTGTCGCATGTAAGGCATTGGTGATAAGATCTTTAGATATTAAAATCATTCAACATTTTCTCACTACAACGTTTTAAATTAATTAATTGATTTTAATTAATTGATTGTATTATTTATCTAAGGTGAGATAATAATATTTAATAATAAATCAATTACTTAACTTGGTTGCTATGATTTCGATGTATGATGAATGATTTCTTAATGTATATGGGCAAAATAAAAGAATTAAGTATCTGTAAAAATCACTGATTCTCATTCAAAGTGCTACAAGCTTAAAATAAATACAAGTAATTTTTAATATTTTTGTTATCAACGATTTTTTAGACTTGAGTTTCTAGCACTACTTTACATAAAATTGATACTGATGATTTTCCATATATTTTCTAGTTTTATACATTTTTTAATATTATTTTGTATTAAACTTTAGTTAATGAATATTTATCGTGTTAAAAATTTTTCTTTGAATAAATGCGAGTATATTATTATTACATTATTTTACTTTTCACAACTTCACAATTAAATGTTTGTTTTAAAAATGCATTATTAAATCATATAAGAACATGTATCTTGTAATTTTCATTTTTGGTTTTTGTTGTGGGTCACTTAAAAAAGGTTGAGAACCACTAGTATAAATAATAACTCGTAAATTAATAACAGTCCGTTTATAAATAAATTATGTAATTGAAAGCACTATAAATGTGTTGCTATTGATGTTTGGTGTTCGATTTTATAATATGATATAATATCATTTTTAGAAATCTTTTATTTTTTGTTCTACTTTGATCTGCTTTTTCCTAAAGATCTTCAGTTGTGCAGTATGTTCCAAGTATTGTTGGTTTGAATTCTTTTGCTCACAACACCGCATTTACACCACCATTTCTTGCTAAAAGATTTTTATATTCGAGAAATTTAAATAACAGATTACTAAATATATTTAAAATATACTCATTTTTAAATTTTATGGCTTTCAACATCTTAGGTGGTACATGTGTATATTAAAGCAAACTTATCATGTCATTATTTTTAACAAATCATCAGAATAATAATTATTACCTCAAAAATATAAAATTAAACATTTTTTGTCTTTTAAATTTCTTGGATTTACTTAAATTTATTATTTTTCATTCTCTTAGTGTATTGACCCCGTTATTTCTTTTTCTTTTAATAATTAACTTAATTTCTTAATATTTTCCGTACAAAATTATCAAATTCCTTTCACCACATTGAGTTGAATTTCAATCTCGAGATGGGACAAAATAAAGAATAGAATGACCGAAGAAGTGGTAAAGATTTTAAGAAAGGGAGACTTATCTCAATTATTTAAATAATTACTTTGTTTAAATATTTTACATTTTATTTGTATTTTTAATAAAATTACAATGAATACTAAGTGGGCTATTTTAAATAAGTCAGCTGTAACTAGTTGTTTTAATTAATAATTTTACAGAAATTTCATCAATGGTTTTGTTAATCAATCATCCATGGCTGTTACATTTTTTTCTCATTAACCATATTTTATTCATTTTTTATTTGGTTTTCTGTTCCCTTTCGCCATTAAATATATTTCATGTCAATGGTATGTAACAAGATTGCATGTGTAGGTTTGACCATTTATTATAGCTGAATAAGTTTTATTGTCAGTTATATGAATTATTGTTTAACGAATGGAACGTCCAAACGGATGCTAGATTCTCATATGTACAAGTTCACGTTGAAAAATTGTTTACTGTATAAATATCCTTTCGAAAGAATTATATGATTAAAAATTAAAGCAATTAAAACAAAAACTATTTAAATATTTTTAATAATATTTAATTAGTTTTATTTTCTTATATTATTATACTTGAATAAATATAGAATTAAAATAATTTAACATTATCTCAAATCCATTATAAAATAAAGAACAAATATCAAATTTCAAGAAAATTTCGATTCTTTTTCAGTTGTAATTAGCTAATATTTGGTTGCTAACTATTTTTTTAAATTAAAAATGAACTTTTAATATTATTAAATATAGCATTATATAAATTTTAAAAAAATTTTTGTCTTGGAAAAAAACAATTTCTCATTAAATTCCTTGTTTAAAAATAGGTTTTAATCTTTTTACGATTATAATTTTTACAATGATTTTCGATTTATAAATTCCGTGTGCTTAAATTTGGCATTTCAAGGAAATAGATAATTAAGTTGACTACAATTAAAATATAGTTAATTATAATAATGATTACTCTTAATTTTTTGAAAATAATCATGTCTTAACTTTCAGAAAATTATAGTATTCGAAAGTAAATGCTACATAGTTATTATGTTGAGATTTTCAATACAAGTTGAAATTTATCAGTTGTATTAATTAATATTTAATAAAAGTGCTAAATCAGTAAATACTACCACTTCTACAAATAATAATAATAATAATAATAATAATAATAATAATATAATAATTAATAATAATTAATAATAATATTATTATTATTATTATTATTATTATTATTATTATTATTATTATTATTTGTATGTCACTTATAAAGAAATCAGATAAAAATACTAAATTAATGCAGTTTAACATGTTTTCTTTTACAAAAAATTTTTATTTCCTTAAATTCTTTTTTAAACTTCATATAATTAACTTTTTATTTAAGTTTGTCTTTCAATATTTGTTATTGATTTCTTTTTGGTTTTTATCCCTAGCAAATATTTTACTATCGAGATTTTTTCCTTATTTTGCAAAAAGAGGAAGGACAGTTATCAAAATTAATACGATTAACATTACAATAATAATAATCAAAATAAAGTAAATATAATTAACTAATTGAAAAATACCAACTTAATATACTGTATAACATCTCGTTATATACTTCGACAGTTTATCAGCATTCAGGCTCTAAATCACATTATCAATAACTAAATGAAAATAAGGAATTTAAGCAAATTAAATGTACATTCAGTCAATAAAGCTCAAGTAGGAGATGAAATGCCCACCTCCTATACAGTCTTAACTTTCCGAAATTATAAATATAGACACAAACAACAAAATTATGAATTATTAATTAAATTATATATTAATAAAATAAAATTATGTATTATTTTTTAGGTTTTCATAATTTTCCTTTTTTGTATTGTTATTTTGCTGGAAATTTATCGCACCCTGAAAGTTCCGTCCTTGTAAACCGGCTATATCGCCTATAGTTAACTACAGCACTAATGAAATAGTGTCATTACTTTCCATATAGTCTAAGGTTTGGTGTTATTGAATTACAATTAAAGATTTTTAAATTCTATTACATAAAAATGTACCTTTCTTTGTAAAGCTTTGTATTTCAAACATAAGAAAAAAGGATTTTCACATACTATTATTGGTAAAACCTTTGTTTTTATTATTGTTCAAATATTTTAAATTTCTTTCTTCGTTTTAAAAGATTAAATAAATAAATATTTGTATAATTATTGATTTATAACCTATAAAAATGAAGAAAACAAAATTTAATATATTGTTGTCTGATATATAATATGTTTTACTAATTTATATTATTTTCCGAACTTAAGTTCAGTAGGTTCACAATTTTTGAAATGGATCGAAATAAATGAAATTAATAAATGAAATTTTTTGTTTTATAATGTTTTACAAAATATTTTAAAAAAATTTAAAGAAAGTATTCTTAAATATGCCACAAGGTTTTGCAAATTTTAACTGTAAAAATTTTTAAAGTATTTTCTCAAGTGGAAACAGGATTTTATTACCAAATTAAATTACCAATTATGTATTTTTTCAAAAGTTAAATCCAATTAAATTCATCAAGATTTATTTCATAAAAGTGCTAAATAACCAATTATTTAAACACAAGATAATTTAAATGTCTTAACTTTAAGCATATTCTCTATTTAAAATCTTTTAATGAAAATCTTTATTCACAATAAAGTAACGAAAAGAAATTGCCAATTTTTAATGCAGATATTTTGATTCAAGAAAGTTATCGTTTTGATAATAGTTTTAATAAAAACACTGACAGATAATTCATTGCTAATAATCTGAAAAATGTCAGAAACAGTGAATGTCAATCACCTAGGAATGTTTCTTTGAAAATGGGAAATGAAAAAAAATGAGATTCTGTTACTTTTGTGACTTACTCCAACAAATTAAATAAATTCAAGATAAGTCGCCCTTTCTTAGTAGAAAAGAAAAGTTTTAATTTTTCTCTAGAATAGCACGAAAAAGACAGGTCCAATGATATCATTAAGCGTCGACTTTCAATATTTCTGATAAGAGTTATAAACCGTTTTAAATAAAACTCAATAGTTAATTAAAAAACAAAAGAGGTTAATATTAATTAATAAGTACAAAAAAGTAAAACATTATCAAAGTAATAATTCTAAATTATTTATTTGTTCTAGTAAATCGAAATATTTCGGTTAATGAAAATATGTTGATAATCTTTAGCAATTATTGAAAATATGAAAAACGAGATTCAAAATTGTTTGAATGAGTTTTGAAAATTTACTTAATTAATTGATAAAATAAAAAAATAGCAAATTCATTAAAAAAGTGACTGGAGATTTTGAACAATTATTGTAATAAGAAATAAATAATGAATTGCATAATGAAATAATTAAAATTATTAAAATAGAAAATTAAGTAAATATGAGGAATTCGGAAAAAATGAAGAAGATTGTCAATGAGTTTATAACATGATTCTGTGAACTTTTTGTTTAGGAGGAAATCCCGAATAAATATAAACATTATTATTATTATTTGACTTTTATAAGTTTAGGCACATTAAACCCTACGTCAGAGATCGCGAACGAGTACCCGCGGGTCACACAGTGACCTGCGTGTGAAATAATCGAACCCGCTTGAAATTTTAGATATGATTTATTTACAATTTAAATTTACAATTTTCTTTTTCATTTTATATTAATTTTTAAAAGAATTAAAAAATTAATTTCTAAATTGTGTATTTAAGTTATTACCTTTTTTTCTACTTTAATTGTACTTTAATTATAAATTTTAATGTTTAATTGATATTTTTCTGAAAATAAGTCTTTTTTATGACTAAATTTTTTATTACTTATATAAATACAGGAAACTCATAATATACGATTTATATTAATAAATTATCTAGCATATAATTGCTTTCTTTCTTTTAATAACTTTTGTAAATGTATCATTTTAAAAATTTTTTCCGGTTTAACATTAACTCTAAAAAGCAGGTGAATAATTTTAAACTGTAAATTATAAATATATTAACCCTTAAGATATCACCATGTCAACAGATAAGAAATCAAGATTATATAATGAAGAATGGCTTTTCTTGTATGGAGTTATTGAAGCAAACAATAAAAGCATGTGTCTCGTATGCAAAGAAAGTATTACTGTTCGTAGTTACAACGTAAAGCGACATTTTGAAACGATGCATCAAAATCTCATTTCATTGAAAGAAGCAGAGAAGACAGAATATTTTTCACAAAAACTAAAGCAATATAAATCCAAAAAAGTGCTTTTAAATATTTTTTATTGCCTAAAAACAACATCACATGTCACATTGTATTGCACGACATATTTAAAAAATCTTTCTAAAGGAGAGTTTTTTAAAACAGCATTATTGGAATGTAGCGAATCTTTATTTGCTGATTTTGAGGGAAAAGATCGCATTATTAAAATAATTATAGAATTACAAGCCAGTCGAAACACAGTTAAAGATCGTATATTAGCTTTGGACGAAGATACCTCCACTCAATTAATTTGTGATTTAAACAGCATCGAAATGTACTCAATTTCTTTGGACGAGAGTACAAATATAACAGGTCAATCATATCTTGCGTTATTATTAGATTTAAATCTGGAAATATTATATTATAAAGGAAGAATTGATGAATTGGACAGTAAAAACTACCGGTGCTGAAATTATGAAGGTGTTTACGTGAAACATTACTGGAATTAATATTGATTTAAAGAAGATTGTTTCTGTAACGACTGATGGTGCCCCAAGCATGGTTGGAAAAAACAGGATTTATAAACCTACTGAAGGCAAAAATTGAACATCCTTTAATTGAATTTCATTGCATCATCCATCAGGAAGTACTATGTGCAAAAAAGGGGGTTAAAACCATTTGATAATGTGATATCAATTGAAACAAGTGTTGTAAATTATATATCTACACAAGCTTTTAATAAGCGAGAATTTTCAAAATTAATAAAAGAGGTAGATTTTCAATATTCAGACTTCTAATTTACAATAACATTCGATGGCTTAGTTATGGACAAGTTTTAAATCGATTTGTTAATTTACTCGATGAAATAAAAATCTTTTTACATAAAAAAGAAAATATATATCCAGAATTGGCAAATGAGGATGGCTAAATAACTTAATGTTCTTGTGTGATCTTACACAACATTTTAATGAACTAAATAAGAAACTTC
Source organism: Schmidtea mediterranea (assembly GCA_022537955.1). NCBI lineage: Eukaryota > Metazoa > Platyhelminthes > Tricladida > Dugesiidae > Schmidtea > Schmidtea mediterranea. Next base: position 203,238,949 of record CM039679.1, on the reverse strand, counting down.
AAGGACGTGGTGAAATTTCATTAACAATGTATGAAAATATAAAATCATTTATGATAAAAATCGATATATTCATTAATGATTTAAATTCGAAAACAAAGAAATATTTTCTATGTTTAAAAAAATATTTTGAAACTTCAGTTAATTTAAAAACCAATGCTGAAGCAATTAAACAGTATTTATCGTGTTAAGAAGAAATAAAGATAGATTTTTCAAAAAGGTTTAATCAGTTTAAACAACTGGAAACAACTATTAGATTTGTTATATCTCCACACATAATTGAATTTCTTTAATTGGTTATATATCCATAATTTAGAAATGGAACTAGTAGAGTTCCAAAACAGTTTTATATGGAGAAATAAATTTTAAGAATTAAACGTTGAATTAGAGAAAAAAGCACATGAAATTGAGAATAAATCAATAGAGGAAAAAATCGAAAATATAATATTACAGAAATGGTACTCCTTGCCAAGCTCATTTGAGGGAATGAAAAGGTTTGCAACTGCGCTTTTGACTATGTTCGGATCAACATATGCACGCGAGAAGTTATTTTCATCATTCGACTTAGTAAATAGACTTAGTAAATAAATGAATCAAAACCACTATGCACCTTACATAGAAAAATTGTCGTCAAATAAACAATAACATATTTCCCATTAAATGATGTATTCTTCCTGAAATTTTGAAACTGAAAGTTTGCTTGTAAATTTTATTGTTAATAAAACTTGTAAGCCTTTATTTATTATTGTTTTAATTACTCAACATATGTGACACGCCACATGTATTTAATAAAAAAAAATTAAATTTGACCCACTTGGGAAAAAAGGTTCGTCATCCTTGCCCTACATGTTATTCTAATACACCAGCTTTCATAAATTAATCACAGAAATTAAAAATATTATGGGTCGCAATAGTACGTTAAATGTTATATTTTTCATTAAATTTACATTTTAAATTTTTTCAATGTATAATATTTTTTTAAAATTAAAATTTCTTATTTCTTATGAATTTCAGGGCATTTTTCAAAAAGGTAAGATTTATTAAATTTTTATTTAAATGCAGATTTTTAAATCACTTCTAAAATGTTTTCATTCATAAATAATTTCGAGAATTTTCTTTATGTGATTGAAGTATTTTTCCCCAGTTTCATACTTTGATCAATCTTTAATCACACATAAAATTTTATAAATTTAAAATTGCTATTTCCCTTGTAAATTACGTTTTTCAATGTTTTTTTCCTAGATTTACCACAATTGCCCGTAACCTATCATCATTTTCCTAACTTCTAAAAATGTTTTAAATTCAAATTTTATTAAATAAATTATTATTTACATTGCTACTCTTTACTCCTTTATTACTCATGTAAAGGCGAAATGTGTTAAAGCACTTAAAATAACCTCAAATTGCATTTTATTATTAAAATGTCCATAATAAATTATTGTGTGCATAATTTTTGTCAACATATGTGTATTTTTTATTTCATGGTGGTTGTGTATTTGTATTTTATTTTTTTCTCACCAGACATATTCTCCCACTTTTTCTGTAGAAAATCTACTTAATTTACACGATACCTATAACTACTGATAATTTATGAACGTTGGTGTAGTTACTAGTCCAATTGAGGACGCTTTACTGATAATGTAATGAATAGGTACTGCACAGTGAAAAGTTTGAAGGTTGGTTGAGTGACTATTTAACATCAAGTAACTCTTGCAGATTTTAAAAATAATTTGACAAAGTTAGTGGCAAGCATTATAACAATACTTTTTATATTGTTCCTTTGTCGATGCTTGATTTGAAGTATAGTAAGTAGCAAAGCAAAGTATATTTAAGCTAACAAGAATTCAAAACAAACTACGGAAAACAATTAACAGCGGCTTTTAAAAATTGGTTTTTATTTTAACTAACATGAACACGATTAAGCGCTTCCACCCTCAAAATATACCTTACTACTATAATGAAATTCATTAATTTCATTGAAAATTTTGAAGTATTGTATTTAAACTTTTAATTACATTTTTATTAATTTGAGGTATTTTTTGCACGCAAAGTTATATTCAAATAAATAGGATTATAATAATGAATAATAGTGAATGAATTTCAGAATCTTTTACAATATTTCTTTTCGTTGGCTGTCTTCTAAAATCGAAATTTACTAGTGAAAAATAATAAACGCGCGTAAATTATCTGCGTAGCGAAAATTTGAATTTTTTTTTATTTTAGGTGATTGGCATTTATATTTATTATTCATACTGACTATACGCAGACAACATAAAATTTCGAATTCATTGATGTAAACAAGAAATTTAGTTTCATATTTTCCCATTAAAATTATTTATGAAACAATTGATGAAAGGAATAAATAATTTGTTTTGTTTTTATCAATATTAACATTATCAATATTATTCCCAACAAGTATTTCAAAGTAATAGTTTTTGAGTATTATTTACATTTCATTATTTTGGGTGGATTTATGAATTCGTCTAAATTAGTTTATTCATATATCCAAAAACCCTTCAATCCAAAAAAACGTTTTCATGTGTAGATATAAATGGCACCAACATCCCAAACGATAGATGACCACATACAGCAACCTATTAGTCCATATCGGTGTGTTATCGGAGTTTCGTCAAAATGAACAAAATCTTGAAATATATAGGTTATATAGCCGAGTCTACAAGAATGTATTTTTGCGTACCCAAAAAGTTAAAAATCCCCCTTGATTTTATATTCCTCTCAATAATTTGCCTAGATAAAGATTTTTTTATCAAATTTATAATTGAGCATTTTCGTAAGATAAGATTTAAAATTATTATTTCGTGGTTATTTGATGTCGGTTTTAGATGTTGATTCCTAATTTTTATGTTAACGAGTGTATGTGTGATTGTGAATAATCAATTATAACATTAACACATTCTCTGTGCTTAAAAATCTTGCAAATTGTTAATATGTCATCGTTGTACTGTCTCAATGAACAAGTTAAAATATTACCGATTTTTTAAAATCGAGCAATGTTAAGATATGGGAATTAAAGTGTTTATGTGAGCAATCTAGGCCTCGTTTTAACTCATTCATCTTGGAATGAGTTATAGGTTCATGAGACAGAAAAACTTTGAAATTAATTTTTTCATGTGTTGAATTCATCTTAGAGTTATTGTATGAAAATGACACAGGATGATTATTTGAATGTACTAAGGAGGAATTATAATCTATTGTATTTCATAAATTTATTATCACATGATCATGTTCGTAAATGAATTATTGTTAAAATATACAGCAATAAAAATAATTCCATCGTCAAAATTAAAAATAATGAAATAGGTATTAAAGCTTTGATTATTGGTTTAAAAAATAAAAATACATTTACGCACATTTTTTTTGAATTTAGTCCAAGTGATATATGAAATGATTTAAAGAATATAGGAAGATTTAACCTTACACTGCAAAGTGAGGCATATATGCATCAAACATTTTTTTCCGGCTATAACTTAAAATGTACACATTGTTAAATACTTATTATATAGATAATCACAAAAGGCCGTTTTTCCATCAGAGGAGACCACGCTCGAATATATTGGATTTTTAAAAATTATTTTCCCGTATTCCTTGCATACATTTACACAATTTTTCACTAAAAATAAATAATTGTGCAGTCTAAGGTTAAGGTATTATTTTCATTTAATTAATATAGCTATTTTTTTTATTGAGGTTTGCTAGTCTTGAAATTACTTTCTGTGTTATCAATAAATTTTAATACATAGAGGTAGATTTTCTTGATATTTGTAAACATTGGCTATGATTTAACCACATGAAAACGTCTTTCAAACATACGTCTTACGATATATTTCGTTAGTTTTCATGTCATCATCAGGTAGGATAGTAAAACTATGTATATTGTAAATTATTTAATCAAATTGCATAGTTTTTTCTATACTACCTGATGATGGCAAGGAAACTTGTCGATATACCTCGTAAAGCGTGTGTATAGTCGACTTGTAAATAGTACAATTTATATTAAATTATTAACGATTAACAAATTTCTCAAAATATATAAGAAAATCTCTAAATCTTTTTTAATACACGTAGCTCCATATTCCCGGTGACCCCCAAAAAATTCACAGAACCACTTATGTATGTTTTCAGAATATTAATTGCTCTTGAGTGAATTAATATTGCTTTTGTTGTAAATAAACCGTGCTTATCAAATTTATTTTTAAATTAATTTTTGTAATTGTTATATTAGTTTATTTCGGTTTTAAACTTGAATCAAATGAACAAAAAGTTACAATAACTATAGTTATAATGTAGAAAAATCGGTGTTATTTGTGTAAAGTACTGTTAGAATGTATGCAGTTAAACAAACTATCTCAGAATTTGATACCAATAATTTGCAGTGCGACTAAATTGATTTTTCTAAAGTAAATTTTGATTGTGCTTTTAGTATTAAATAAAATAATATTTATTTTCAATATGCTTTCGGTTGAGATATTTAACTTTTTAAACGATTGAAGCTTTTTCCATGCATATTTGAAGGTATTAAATTAATAAAATCAATTAAACAAACATCTAAATTTATTTTATCTTTAAAAATTACAAAATGTTCACAAGTTAAATCAGAATTATTAGACTTAAATCCAAACGTTTTTTAAAAACTTCAAAACTGACAATTCTTTCTAATTTAAACAAATGAGAATAATTTCGAAAATTGGTCTTTTAAAAGAACTTCTAAATATTAAAAGTACATAACTTCACAATTAAACAAACATCTAAATTTATTTTATCTTTAAAAATTACAAAATGTTCACAAGTTAAATCAGAATTATTAGACTTAAATCCAAACGTTTTTTAAAAACTTCAAAACTGACAATTCTTTCTAATTTAAACAAATGAGAATAATTTCGAAAATTGGTCTTTTAAAAGAATTTCTAAATATTAAAAGTACATAACTTCACAATTAAGGAGATTCATGATTTAGGATGTTCATCTTAGAGAACTTTTACTGTAAATGATACCATAAATAAAATACAAAATATAAACACATGTCAACTATTACGTTATTTTATTTTCCTGAATATGTTTTAATTATATACAATTTTGAATTTTTTAGTAAATCTACATTTGTTGCTTTTATTTGATGACGATTAATATTACAGAAATATTTTACATTTTTAAAGATAAATTTTATTTAAAAAAAGGTCAAATTTATGATGTAAGTTTGAATTAATTTTAAAGGAAATAAAAATTTGCCTGTAATAATAATTAGAACTGACATATTTCAATTAAATTTGTGTGGATTTTAGAAATAAATGGTAATTTTATATAACAAAAAAAACTTTTATCTTAAATTTAACGATGTCCCTAATGTAGAATGTTCACTTTAAAATGTTTATTGCTCATTGATGAATGTCCTAAACGATAATTTTTATCACATACCGAAATCAAACAGCTGTAATCTATTAAAAATATTTTTTAACACTAAAAAAATACATCGTTGTTTTCAATTTGGAAATCTTATCATAATTTATGATCAAGATCTGATACTTCATCATGTCCAATTATTCATTAGTGGTTATCTGGCAAAAATTTATTTTATATTTATTTATTAGTTAACGTTTATTTTTTTTATCATATTTTTTTTCATAGTTAATTTTTATATATTATTTTTATTGTGATTCACATTAATATTATTAATAATAATTTCTTTCACAATGATTATACTTTTATTTTTTACTCAGATCGATATCTTGGGATCATAAATATTATCATTGGGGTTCATCATGTCTCGATTTTTTATGATATACCCAATCAATCGTTCCGTATCTGTAAATGCAACAGAATTAGGAGTTGTGCGGTTTTCTTAATCATTAGTTATAATTTCAGTTTTTCACCATCACATGAGTAGAATGTATACAAATCAATACCGGATATTTTCAATTGAACAATATTTCCAAAATAAATTGATATTAAAAATCAATGATAAAATGACACTAAATTCCAAAATTTAAAAGTAAACTCATAATAACATACATAAATTCCCATTCATAATTTCTAAGTTGCTAAAACATGTTCTAAATTATATTGAATAACATTTGCAATAAAATAATTCATATACCAAAAATAATTCATATTCCAAAAATTTATTTCTAATTCAATATTGTTTAATATATTAAACAAAATTTCAAACCTTTCTATTGAATCAAATAATTTTAAAAAATTTATCAGAGAAATTCAATATTTAAAATTTTAATAAAAGTTAAAGAATTTTATATTTAAATTTTAATCAAAGGTAATTGATTAAAACCCATCTATTTAAAAAGTTCATCAAAAATTATTAATTATAAGTTTATACATTTTACTAAAAACTGATTTTATCTTTTTTATTATTTAAATTTTTTTAAATCTCTATGACAAATTATTCGAAATATTCAATTTTCTACTGAAAATACCACACACCCACTTTTTAAGAATTTTTTTATTTTTTCAACATTTCTTTGAAACGTTTTTCCTCTTTTGTCTTGTAGCAGGTAACGGCGATCATGAACTTTTTGCGCTATTCTATATGACCCTTCGTGTCTTTCCTTGTTTTTCGTTCTTAATTCTACTTTTAGCAGTACCTTATCTCATACATCGAATGCTCTTTTAGTCTGGGTTATTTTTAGGGTGCTTCTTTCTTTGTAAAACTTGTGTTCTACTATGAAATTATTTCCTAGCTATTTTCCTTCCATATATTTCCATATAAATAATGATTAAAGTGTTTGCAATAATAATTAATTGCCAGCAGCTCTTTTCTTGTTATGCAATATCCCTTTTCATGATTGTTCATTGCATGAGAGCCGTATGCTATTACCTTTTCACTACCGTTGTCATCTTTCTGTGATAGTACCTGTCCAGTTGTGTCAAAACTAGCGTATGTATCTAGAATGAATTCTCTTGCGAAATCCAGAAACCCAAAATAGGTGAGAACATTAAAGTATTTTTATGTTTTCGAATGCGACATTGCAAACATCAGTCCAAATCAGCTTTTTGTTGTAAAACCCACATAATTATTCTAAACCTCTAGCCTTTTTCGCGTATTCCTTGATAAATCTTCCATAGTAATTATATATTCCCAAGAAGCTTTTCAGAGTTTTGACACATTTGGCCTTTCAAATAATTTAATAGCCTCCAGCTTTGAAGGGTCCGTCTGAATTATCTCTTTATTTACAACTTAAGAAATAACAAATTAATTTTAGATTGTATGTTGTGGTTTGATACGGTTTGTTTAATACATTACTACATTGAAAGATTTTCCTCAGAAGTTTTGGTTTGAATATTATTGATTAATATTACTTTACAGAGATGCAAACGAAAAATAGATTCGACAGGGTTCAGTTTTGATTCAATTATAACTTTTTTTTTCGATATTGGTTTGGTTTTGGCTTTGCTCCGTGTTCAAAATTTTGGTTATGGTTTGGTTTATGAAGGACTAGGTTTATGGTTTTGGTTTGGTTTTGGTTTGGTTTTGGTTCGGTTTTGGTTCAGTTTTGGTTTATAAAAAGAAATTCCAATGTATAATATTATTCCTATTGCAGAGCTTCTTAAACTTTTGTAATTCACGACCCCATTTATGATTGCGAGTTTCTTGACGACCCCATACAAATATAAAAGAAAAATAAATTTATATTTTATTAAAATTCCTATAACATCTTCTTATTCTAATTCATAGTAAATGTTATTCAAGTTATTACAATACTCTTAATAGAAATGCAGGTACAAACAATCTTTCCGAACTAGAAGATTTTATGATATATTTATCTACGATAATTGTTATTTTATCTTTATAACAATAATTTTACAAGTTAAAAAACATTTTCTGTTAAATTGTATTTTTATCTCTCGCGACCCCAGAATTTTGTTACGCGACTCCAAATGGGGTCGCGACCCATGGTTTAAGAAGCCCTGCCCTATTGGTATAGTATATAAGCAAATTTAATTAAAATATTGCAGTGCAATAAAAAATAAAAACATCTTTTTTGGTACTTTTAATTGGTGGTTAGAACAAGTAAGGATGTTATTGAAAAAAAAAGAATGTTATTGAAATACCTCAGTATAAAATTCATTAGTCAATATTTCTCTTTATTATCTATATAAAGATGAACAATTAAATAAATAATTAACATTTAAGAAGAATATTTACTCCCAAACTAATAACATTATTTTAAGCAAAGGTAACAAGCAATGCAATAAAAATAAAAAAACAAATTATATATTGCTTAGTTCAAATTAATCAATAAAATATCTTCCAGAAGGACATCTTCTATGTTAGCTCGTTTGAACTTTATAGAGGAAAACGTCATTTCCATGGTTACCCGGGTAGCTGGAACAGCAAATAAAATTTTTGCAAGCTCACATAATTCCTTATTTTTCAAAAACCAGTTTTCACAAAATAATATTACATCAAAATTGCTTGCGGAAACAGAATTTGTTTAATATTTTCAAAAGAGTATTTTTCAAATCATATTTTGGGATTTGGTATTAGTAATTGTATTTTCAATTTCTTTATTGATTTCTCTAAGTTCTTTATGCTCATTTTCAATATCTATTATCATAGATAATGGCTGTTCATTTTTCGTAACCAATTCAACACATGGATTTTTTGATAACTTTTTTTTGAGTTGTTATGACAGAAATAAAATTTTTCAATTTATATGTACAAAACTCTTTTGCCTTTTTAGATTTACTTCTTCGGTTAGAATCAAGTTCTTCATAGGTTTCCAGAAGTTTCCTTTTACGATAGCGTATTAAATTATCTTGATGATTGTTACTCATAACAAGAAGCATTCTTTAAACTTATTGTTTTTTATTGTTTCATCAAAAATAAATTTATCATACACCAGATTCTTATTATTGCTGCTTCCTACCAATCTCACTTGGGCAATATGAAAAGGTTCAATATAATTAATTATTCGAAATATTATTCAACTAAAACTAAAAATACTTACATTCATAAAACTTATGTAGTATATTTAATTAAATAATAATCTTAAGGTTTTAAACCAAACGATTCAGATGTTGTCGACAACCAGTTAATGTTAAGCGTCCTTGCGAAGTCAACTAAATAAATAAAACTACACGAGCAACCAGAAATGGTGATGATTATTTGCAAACTAAATGTCAATAAAATTAACAGATATTTTAATAGAAAATATTAAATTAAATTTAAACATGAACCAAACCATAAACCAACACGTAATTCGTTGGGTTTCGGTTTGGTTTCTGAACAATTTTAAAAAATGGTTTGGTTTTGGTTCGCCAAAATATGAGTGGTTCAGTGGTTTTTTGGTTCGATTTGCAAACCGGTTTGCATCTCTGCTTTTGAATTAATAAAATTTAATTGTAATTTATCTATGGACACAATTAATACTCGATTAATGATTTATAAATTTTGTAAGTAAGCTCTATAAGTATAAATAACCCATACCATTTATCATTTCGAGCCTTATAATATTAAAGTAGTTTTATTTTTTAAGGCAGAATGTAGATAACTGATTTTTTAGTATGACAAATTTATAAAATTCATAATTTAAATCATACATTATTCAACATAAATACAATTTGTTTGCAATATTTTAACAAATCCATGAGAATTTTTATTCAACGTAGAGTAATGTAAACACAAGGAATTTTTATACCACACCAATCTACAATATACATTCATTTATTAATTTATTAATCAATATTTATTTATTTATTTTATTTAATTACATTCTCACCCCATCACTTAAATTGCTGATAAACCGATTTCTATTATTAAGGTTTACTTTATAGCTTCTTTATTCCAGACTTGTTTCACGACTTCATCAGGTTCAAAAAATCTTCTTTGTCATTTGTATTGCTTTTAATTAAAACCCAATCTCCTATTTCATATTTTCTTTTTTAATAGAATTTTTTTTAAAATCATATAATGACAGTAAAAATAATTTTAGATTTAGCAAAATATGTTATTGGCAAATCTATTAAGACCAAACAGTCGGTATTGATAGTTATAAACTGAAATCTGCACTTTGAACATAATTACATTTATGAAATTGCTATAAGAATTTAAAATTAAAAAAAATTCAATATATTTTGTCATAGCTTAAAATTTAATCAAAAATAAAAATTTGTTTAATATTGAACAATTTTCCAATTTCATAAAGTATATTGATAATTGAAACGGAATTGATTCTTAATTGAATAAAAATAATAATTAAATAAATAATAAATAATCATTAAAAGTATTTTTAATAAAATTATAAAATTTTATTGAATATTTTAAACAAAAAAAACTTAATTTGACAATTTTTTCTTTAAAAAATAAATTCCTAGTAATGTGATATCAATTATATTTTTATTAAAGATGAAATTTTGAATTCTATATAGAAAGATGAAATAGATGTAAGTAAATATTTATTGATATTTCACCAGTTATTACAACTAAAAACATATATTTCCCAATGAAATATAAAATAAAAATATTGCATAGTTTTATTTATTATTTTTTCCGTTAAAATAATAAAGATTTATATAAATGGAAACTTTTTCAATAATGCTTGGATTCAATTGTCATTGAAATATTTCGATTTATGAATGAAATAAAATATTTTAGTTAGAAATTTCACCTCATAATTATGTTTTTATTTTATCAAGAAAAATATTTTTTAACACGTTTAAAGCCATTTAAGCTGTATTTAGTTATAATTTAATTATAAACTGACAATGGGCCCGTGTAGTAAGCGTGGTAAACGTTGAAAGTATCCTACTCACAAAATGTTTTATACTCACATCCTTTTAGTCAAAAGGATTGATATTTTCCACATTTACCACGCTTAATGGCATGGCCCTCAACTTTTATATATTTAAAGAAAAAACAAATTTTTTTACTTGCTATTTTGACGACAGAGACCTTTGAAACGATTTGCACGTTGAAACACTTGTGACCTTAAGTATAAACATCACTTATGGTCCGAAAACGTATTTTGGCGTCTATGTTCCGTGAATTGTACGTAACTCAAAAACGTAAATCAGAGGAAACATTTTCTCTATAAATATTTTTCAAAAATATATGACTCTAATACATTTTTTAAAACATATCAACAATAAAATTGTGGCACCTCAATGGTCGGTTTTCATAATTTGCCAAGCAATATCTTAAAAATATCAACCACTACAAATATAAGACAAGTTAAATATTCTAAATTCCACTTTGGATTTTTCAAAGTGAAAAACTTTTATTTCAGTTAATAAATTTTATTTCCAATTATTTGAAAATAATATTTACATCATTATTATATTTCCAATTATATTTCCAAAACTGCTATTTCTAAAAAACCATATTGAAAATATTAGGTTTTATAACTACGGAAAAATCAAATTCGTAAATATCTGTATCTTAATCTCAAAAAACTTTTTTTTTAACTTGGAAAATAATTTATAATTATCATCCTCTCAGCAGATACAATAGAAATTTAATAATGTATGATAAAAGTACAAAGTAAAGTGCTCCAACTGTCCGATGAGATTCCCTAGGGATAATTGTTAAGAATGTATTTTCTGTTTTGTCGGTTTGAAGTCGTCCGCTATCCTGCTCTTGATGTTTTATTTGGTCATATGATTGAATATAGAACAACTTTCAATATATATATATATATATATATGCGTCCTTTATGTGCGGATAAGGTGATAGTATAATTATGGGTGGGAACAGAATGATGCTATTCACGGTAGACTAATGACCAAAGTTTTTTATAAGATATTTAAAATTAAGTACTTTAAGAACTTTTAAATATGTTCTAAAGGCTGTTGTGGCAATTTTTTAAATGTATTGTTTTGGAAGATTTTTTATTTAATTTAAAAAGTAAAAATAAAATAATTACTTAAATGGTTATTATTATATTTTTATTATTATTAGAAGGCACCACTCAAACATCCGTTTTCAAAATATCTCAGCGTTAATAGGTCGAATAGAAAAACTATACATATTACAGATTAATTAAACAAATCATAATTATTATTTAAATTTTTAAAATTTAATTTAAATAATTATTTGTTTTAAATTTTTTTAATTATATTTAATCTACACCCATATCAGTAGTTCGCAAAGTGAACGTTACCGTCCCTTAGTGGGCGCTGAAGCTTTCTAGGCGACGAAATTTGGCGATTAGAAGCTTTAAGGCGGTCTAAGGTTAGGTGACCACTTACAGAAGAAATTAATAATAAATACTTTAAAAATAATAATTTTAGTGATTTTGCAATTAAAAATTTAAATTCTGCATTATAATTCATCTTAGTACATTCGCTTAGCACACGTATCTCAACAAGTAATTATGTTGTACAACTTTTACGCAATTTACTCAATCTAGTGCGTTTCGAAAAAAATATAGTTGTTTGTCGAAAATATCAGATGGGTTGAACGAGTAAAACCGTTTTATAATGGAGGGTATTATAATATTTTGTCTACCAAAGTTATTGGAGGTCCCAAAATATTTTGAAACTTATGTTCTACATAATGCTTTTATCATAGGAGTCCTTAAATTAAAAATATAAATGTTAAAATAACCTGGTAAAATTGGAAATCAACACTTTTCTGCTACATTTTATTTTGATGGTTCCTCATCAGGTATCAAATTGTAATTAAAACAAAACCTCATTCATAAAAATAATTATATATATATATATATATATATTTTTTTTTTCCCGGCATGAAATTTTTATATTTTTCTAAAATTTTATTCGCAACAAGTTCAAGTTATTTATCTCACTACTTATATAAACAATTCTTTATTTTAGAATTATATGAGATACTTTCCAAGCCTAAGTATGTAGATAAATTTCTCACAAACATTCAATTAAATTACAGAAAATATCTGAGATAAAAGTTTCCTTATTCCATAAAATGATTTATTGCCTCTACGAGTTAGTAATTGGAATGTGCGATATTTTGCTTATTATTTTATCTAGATATGATTATGAATTTCTTTTACTAATGAGTTAATGGGAAAAAAATCCAAATAGTAGGTGTTTAAGTTTCGATCTCGCACTTGTATTTTTTACCAAAGATAATTTTTCTAGCTTATCATATTTTCTTTGAGAATAGTCAACTATATATTTCAACTGGAAGATAAGTGCAATAAAGATTTGAATGCTAAAAGGAGAATCGTATTTAGTGACAGGAAAATAATTGATTTAAATATCAATAACAATGAAAAAATTTAAGAATAAAGTAATGAAGTTGGTAGCAATATTTTAGTTAGGAAGGTAAATAAAGGTTATTTTCGACCATTTCCATATTCAACATACTATTAGCAGATAATTGTGTATACTGCCGGATAGATGCATACATAATTTTTATTGGCATGCAGTCAGATCCAATAAATCATGGCTAACATGTTAACTTTTCAATTTAAAAAAAAGTGTTTCAAAAATATTCATTTGCTGATTTCAGTAATTTATGGCATAATGATTTTACTATTTAAGAAAGATTACTTTCTATTTTTAATAATTCTATCATGATTCTATTTCGGACTGGTTTTAGCAATCGTGGTGATAAATGCACTTATTATATTTATCTAAGTAAATATATAAAGATTAATAATTTTAATATAATGATTGTTATTCCTATTAAATCATAAATAAATTATTTCACTTTTTACAAGATTAATTCTTAACAAATAAAATGTTCTGGATTCAATTATTTGTTTAAATACTACGCGGCTACTTTTATGGTTTGTGCAAAATTCTAAAAAAATGATTTGTCACTTATTTAACATTAATTTGACATGAATGTAATCAATTATTTAAAATTAAAGAACCGCTGAAACCAGAACCAGCAATAAAAATCATTAACATTTGAGGAATTTTAAGTTTTAAAAAATAAATAAATAATGAAATATGTTAATCTATGTTTTGTATTTTGAATAACAAATTTTTATACAGTTAATTTCCCTTACCTACTGCATTTTAATGTATATATCAATACAACAGTGTTCGACAGAAATATATATGCAATTTTGTATGTATTTCAGATAATCTTATCAATTTATTATTAATATTATTTATAAAAAATTTTAGATAAGTTTTCAGTAAAATAATAATTTAAAAATATAATGTAAGAAAATAGCTGGATGTGAGCCCGTCATATTTAGGCCTCCCAAACCCAACCTTAAAACACTTATTAAGCTAAAAACTTTTTTAGAGTCAGTCAGTTTTAAAGTCAAATATCTCGAAGGTCGTTTATTTTGTGAAATATCCAACTAAATCTTTATCTTGTTTTTGCTTTTCTAGATGCCTGTTCAGTTTAAAAATGTGAAATATTAAAAATTCAATTATTTTAAGAGAATTTTTTTAAATTATGTTTCTTTTAAAACAAATGCAAATATTCAGTATATAAAGATAACAGCATAAAATAAGCTTCGTATTTGAAAAAGAAAGACTTAATGGATGGAAACTTATCAATTCATAAAAATTATTAAACATGGCTTGCATATTCTTCTTCTTCTTCTTCTTCTTCTTCTTCTTCTTCTTATTATTATTATTATTATTATTATTATTATTATTATTATTATTATTATTATTATTATTATTATTATTATTATTATTATTATTATTATTATTATTATTACTATTATTACTATTATTACTACTACTACTACTACTACTACTACTAATACTTTATACTTAAAACAACAACAAACATGATGATGAGTAAAATACAATAAAATCTGGAAACATTCTACTCTCGTTATTCGTTAGATTAGTATGTATGTATGCTTTAGATTGATGCAATATGTTTCTACTCTTATACAACAAAAAAACCCGATAAACACAACATAATCCCGAGTATTGACTGATATATATATAACATTTTTACTCTCTTTCACAATAGCAAACTCACTGAGCGTTCAATTCATACAACCAAAATTATATAAATTAATTATTATTATTTATTATTATTTTTATTAGAAATTGTTTATTTTTAAAAATTTTTCGAAGTATTTAATTTGATTTTTAAGATTGTTTAATGTGTTAAGAAAAAAAGTGTGGTAATGTTTTTGTTCTATCATCATAGCTGACAATATAGATCTAAATAAACTTTTCACATCAAAAAAAATTAAACAATCATTGTTTATTTTAGTTTCCGCTTATTTTATTGTACCAACTGCTCGAATGTCATTTGTTAAAATTTAAAATTTCATTTTTGCGTTTATCATTTATCAATTGATATTTTAGATTTCGAAGTTTATGCACAGTGTTTCTTCGAGATGCGATGGGGTTTCTATTAGTTTTCGATTTGACAAATGAAAGAAGTCTCACCAATTGCAGAGAATGGCTTCAAATTTTGTCAGCTCATGCTTATTGTGAGAAACCTGACGTAGTACTCGTGGGAAATAAAGCTGATCTGACAAATCAGCGGGTAGTCTCTGTAGAGCAAGCAGAGCGAGTAGCCAAAGAACTTGGGTAAGTTCTAAAAGAAATTAATTATGAGTTATATTCACAAAAGTAGATCATCGTCAATATAATCATTAAGAATTTTCGTGAAAAAATTCCTTTTTATATCAAATTAGTTTCTCTTATTATAAGCATTGTTTTAAGTTTCAATTTCAACATTTTTATATTTTTTTATTATTATTATTATTATTATTAATAATAAATATAGTCAAACGATCAAATTTAGGATAGAAAAAAATGTTATTTATTTTTTATTCAAAATTTTTTTAAACTTCTCTTTATTTTGTATTAATACTCCTCTACTTGATTTGAAGTTTGGATCTTTCAGTTTCTTACAACTGATATTATTGAAATCTTTTTCTATTTATTTCTATTAATATTTGAGATTGCGTCTTCTTAGTATCAATCAAAATTTGTCTACAAACTTTTCAATTATGCTTAATAGTTATAATTATAAGTAATAGTTAGTATATTATTATTAATACAATAAATAATTTGAGATTGTGAAGTTAGCATTATCTAGTGAAAATGTATATTTTGCAAGTCGTTTTATTTGTGACAAAATAAATTTCACCGGATTATTAACCCTTTCACTGCGCAATATGGTTTGAGATTTCGTGTTCGATGTGTGTAAATATTTCGATGGTTATACATATGATCGTCTTGTTCTATCAACAGCTAACCATTTATTGTAACCAACTTATTGTATAGTTTGCTTTTTTCACAAAAATGTTTTGTTAATTTTTCAGATTCATCCCATGACGTGTTGATTCTCCTATTTAACACGAGTTTACACCACTGTCTTTTCAATTGTTATTCTTTTAACACTGGAAAAATGACTGTTCCGACAAATTTTGTTAAAAATTAAAAAAATAAATGATCCATTATAGCAATCTAAATGAGAATAAACGAAATTCTAATGGAAAACCTATTAAAAGTGAAAAAATTAAATGATTTACTCATTTTTTTTATTTGTCGAGAATGATTATTATAAAAATTAAAAGTTATCTTTTCAAATCAACAATTATGTTTTGCATGACTTATTTTTTTATATAGCCATTGTCAATTTATCTCATATTTTATTCATATTTTTACCATTATATTCTTGCAACAAATATATCAGTTGACCTTTTTTTATTATTTTCAAAATTTTCATTGTGTATTTAAATTTCTAACTGGCCTCGATAAATGAATGGATGAAATTTAAAAATATAATGAAACATTGTTCTTACAAAATTTCTTTACAAAAGAAAATTTGTTGACAAATTATTTCGATTATTTAAAGTTTATTAAATTTAAAAATCTAATCCAGTCAGATTTAACTTAAGGATTTCCTTTTTCTAATTTAAAAAAACTTTGCACACGTGGGAGTGATGAACTATGGGATGAAAAAAATTAATTTAAAATAAAAAGTGACATTACAGAATATTTTAAAGGATTATTTAACTTTTAGCCATTGATGAATTTTCTTCATGTTTCTTATGATTAAAATGTATTAATAATATAAAATTATTTATATTAATTATAATTTTTATTTCATTATTTTTCTAGGTTTAAATAATTATCTCATCTAATGGCACTTCAAATATTTCAATATTTACTTCGACTACATTGTTAACAATATTTGGAATAATAAATTAAACAAAATATTTCCAATTTATAATATAAAATTTTTCCAGAATTATAATTAATAGATTTGTAAACATTTAATTCATTTTCGGGTGGCTTCACAGATTAAAATTTTGGATAAAATAATAATATTTCCATTTCGATCTAATTGTTATAATTAATAATGAATATATTAAATTTTTGGATATTAATATAATTCAGAAATGAATTATATTTTATAACCATTTTTATTAAAACTTGTGATCAGTAAAATAATTCAAAAGGTTTCTATATATAAAAATCACCTTGGCAAATACCTGACACATAAAATTTTGAAAATAAAACTTTTTAAAAATTTATTTTTAATTAAACAATCATAAAAGTTCGAAAAATCCATTGAATTCCATTTCAATCACTTTGAAATGGTGCTTTTTTTAAATAAATGCCCTTTTAAAATTGTAGAAAACAATAAAAATCATAATAATTGATAATCACAGATAAGAGAAAAAAAGAATTTAAGGAGAAATAGGAACACTAATAACAACAATTTTTTTTAGGATTTAGGAAACGAAATTTAGATTTGAGATAGTTTAAGAGTTATTTCGATTATTGTTTTTATATGAATAAGTGATACCCGGATGAGGAAAATAGCACATCAAAATACTTGGATTCGTTACTTGTAAGAAATTGTCGACTCAGTAACTCTCTATTAAATAGACAGACGAAGCGTAAAACTGAAATATGGATTTACAGAAAATCAATAATTAATTAATCAATCAAATAAAATTTTGAAAAATCAATTCGGTATATAAGAGATAATGACAATTAGAATTGAGAGAATGAAAATATCAAAACATGCATGGTAAAATGCTAAAAGCACGCAAATGTGTCTCAAAATAAAAAATTTTATTTAACTAATTACTTAGTTGGTAGTAAAATCCGATGTGTAAACAAAAAAGCATTATTTTTTAATGATCGTTATTATTTATTTAGCAATTCTAGTTTAGAATAAATGTTAAGAAAGTTATGAGCTAAAAAAAACACATAAGGATAATATTGCATTAATTAAAAATCACTTCATTAAAATGTAAATTTTAACTATTAGCAAAATAACTTTTTTCCAGCCCTACCATATATAATACGAAAGAAAATATGCAAATTAAATATTGAAAGAATTTTCTGGCAAAATATTAAAAATACTTATATAAAAGCGTTAAGAAAAACGGAATTCGGAAAAAATTTATTCTAAACTAGAATTGCGAAATAAATAATAAAGATCATTAAAATATAATGTTAAAGTTAAATATCGCGATGTTATAAGTTATAACAAATAATATATTCGAAATATAAATTAATATAAATATAAATTAATACATAATGAAAAACAAATTTATAATCTTTGGAAAAAATCATAAATGCATCATTTTAATTTTTATTTATAAATATATAAAGGAAAACATATACACCATTGTATTCAGGATAATATAAATTTTAAATATATTTTTGAAAGAATGTCTACTTTCTAGAGGAGTCAAACTTTTTCAGTTGTTAAAATGTATTTATGGACAAAAATGTTAATTTTTAAAAGGATAATTTTGCTCTTTTGAAAACAATCTCAAATCACATAAATGCCAATTAGCAAAGGTTTTTATTTGGTCTAAATATTTGGATTGCTGATTGTAGGAACACAAAATTAGAACGAAACATATGTTTTGAATACATTAGATAAGACGATTTTAACAATTGATAATTATATTCTTTCGTTTGCCGGTTGATCACCGAGCATTTGATATCAGGATTTTGTATTTCTTCTGAATAAATTCCAACGGTTTCGAATTTCAATTGAACTTATCTAGGTTTGAGGAGACAGAAATACGTGGAAACGATCATTAGAATAATCAGTAATTTAACTGATTGAATTTTTATGTAGTAATTCATAGAAAGATGATTATAGAATTTTGTTAGTTGCTTGTGAAGTTTCAAATAGAAAAAAGATGTCGATTTAAATATTAATATTTAAACAATAATTAAATATGTGTTATTTT
Organism: Schmidtea mediterranea; assembly: GCA_022537955.1. NCBI lineage: Eukaryota > Metazoa > Platyhelminthes > Tricladida > Dugesiidae > Schmidtea > Schmidtea mediterranea. Next base: position 203,219,834 of record CM039679.1, on the reverse strand, counting down.
TAATAACGCATTTGTAATTTTTAATTAAAATTTAATGAAATTAATTAAAACTAAATCTTGCAGGAACTACACTGATTTTTCTTATATTTATTCTTTATATATATTACTATTGAGTATGTGAGATTTGATAATGTTTGGCTGTACAATTCATTTTGATTCTATAAATTTTATACGTTTTTAACACTAAAACACATCTCAAAATGACGGATTCCACATTTTTTTGTTCAAATTTATCATTATCTTATATGTTTTGTTGTAAGTATTTATGATGATTTTTAATGTCATTAAAAGTAATTAAAAATATTTTTTTCATTTTCGGTTTCGAGTACATTAATTTCAAATATACCTTATTATACCAATCAAATATGGTATTACTCTTGTTAAATAATAAAATTATGTCGAAAATTCTAAAAGCAGTTAAAATATCCAAAATACGATGAGCAGGTTTTTTAAAGTGATTAACTGTAATTTTTATAAAATGTGAACTGATTTTGACAAAATTTTACTTCTAATTGATAAATCTAAATAATTTTGGCAGTAATAATCATCATTTTGATTCTAAGTAAATCATTGAGACTGAAATAGATAGATTAAAAGTGGCATAAGTGCTGAGTTGGTGATAATTTTTAGATGGATTGAACTAAAAGTCAATTTTTTTAATTTTAATATATGCTATTTCATGTGGAATCGTTGTTTTCACATAATTTTTTAAAATCCCATCACTTGTACTCTATAAACCAATCTAAATCTTTGTCTAAATATTGAAATTCTTCTTTTTGTTTTACTGTTGTGTTTCCTATTCTTAGTTTTGTGTAAATTAAAATATTATCTAATGAAACTTATGTTTTTTTTATAAATTTCGCTTAAGTAACTTTTGATTTGGAATTAATTTTAAGTTTTGTTAGTGCCAAAAATTAATATCATAATACATAATAAATACACAAAAACCTGTTTTTGTGCAGTGGATAGAGACTGCTTAAAAGAAAAAGAATAAAAATCTTCCGAAACTTCACGAGTAACTATAAACAAATATTTTTTCATATTCAGCATAAAAACTTCGCAAACAAATTGTCAACAGTTAAAAAAATAAAATCAAATAAATCAAATCATTAGAATATTGTATTATGAATCAGAAAATTAGATACTATTAAAATTATGCTAAATAATGTTGCTATTTCCACTAAATCGAGAATGCTCTTGAACTTGTGCACATAGATGTCAGACAGTCTGTTCAATATATGTGGCATTACATGTAAAGCGAAATACGAAATCAGAACATAGATCAAAAGGTGTACTAATTAATGAAAATATCAAGAAATTTGAGAGACTTTGAAATGATTTTAACATTGACGCTTTCCAAATTTTTTAAATTGCTTTTCTAAACTTTTAAAAACCCTCAAAATGACAGAATCTGCACCAGCAGATAAATCTTTTTCATTTATTTTATAAAATCTAGCTAAGTTCGATAAAATAAATGAAAGTGATTGATATGCTTGAGTTGTTTCTACTATCATAATTTTACCATTTTTTGAGGGTTTAAAAAACTTTAGAAAAGCTATTGTAAAAAATTATTGAAAGTATCTATGTTAAATTTGTTTTAAAGTCTTGTAAAATTCGTCATATGTTCAGTAATAAATCCGTGACATTGTTTGGTTTATGTTCTGGTTTCGTACATCGTTTTATTGAAGTGATTTGGTTCTTGATTTTGAAAGTTGAGCTGTCGAAAGATCGCAAAAATATATTTTCAAAAATGGTGTTCTCTTATTTAAATGGATAAATTACCATTTTTATTTAATAGTTAATAAGTAATTAGTTATGTATTTGTGGTTTAATAATCATTGCATATTTGAAGCAAGGATGTTTTTGAAATGTAAATTTTTTTAAAAACTTGTTAAATATTTTCGATTCAACAAATGAAGATGGTTCAACTCAAGCCGTATTTATTTTCATATTACATTTAACTGTCACGACATTTCTTTATTAATTTTGGATTTTTTTCAAAACATTAATTAAGTTTAACGATAATTAAACTCTTCTATGATTTAAATTAAATTTTAAATTAATGATTTTTTCTGCAATTCTGAATTCGATCGTTTATTATTATTATTATTATTATTATTATTATTATTATTATTATTATTATTATTATTATTATTATTATTATTATTATTATTATTATTATTATTATTATTATTATTATTATTATTATTATTATTATTATTATTATTATTATTATTACTATTATTATCACTATTATTATTATTATTACTATTATTATTATTATTATTAAATTACAACTTTATGAAAGAATTTTAAACATGTATTAGAATATTATTCATTAAAGAGTGAGAATTAATATTAAAAAAATTATACACTGTTTTTAATCTACGAAATTATATTATCTTTACACAAATCTTTTTGATGGAAAAATCAAGATTATAATTTATGATTAACAATCACATTAGGAACGGTCTTTCTTTTTGGTGGTCACTAACTAGACAAATAGTCATGAATGATTTAATTGTCTCTGTCGTTTTATTTATGTTTTTCACATGTTTTATTTTTGTATTATGTTGATTATGTAAATTTGTTGACTTGAAAGAATAAATGATTTATATTAATAGTATACAGAGAAATATAAAAAATGAAATTGCTATTTAAATAATTCTAGGATTACTATGTAATAATTTTTAGTTTCCTAGTCGGCGATAGCTGGAGAATAATTTTATTTAATAATACAAATAACTGTTAAAGAAATTTTATTATTGAAATTCATTTCATTACAGAATTCAATCATAACAACTCTAAATTTAGATGTACACCTACAGATTTATTTTATATTTAATTTTATTATTATTTTCATTAATTCATCGGATTACGTGATAAACCCCCATACTCTCCTAATATATAACACTTAATGAAGTCACTTAGTTACATTAATGTTCGAAATCGGTTTTTTTGACTTTATAAATTTTATTTTTATTTATAAATGTTTACAAAATAAATGAAATTTTGCATGCTTCTTTTTTATATGGAGAGGTAAATAAATAAATAATAAATCAACACATGTTTTTGAAAAAATATTCTTATTCATATCCCTGTTAAGTTCATAGAAGAGCTTTCGGTATGCTGATAAATTATCACGAGGACAAAATATTGTATAAATGAAGCTAAAAAAGATATGTTTGTAATAGTAACAAAGTCTTCAAACTACATAGCATATCTTTATGGAAGCAGCATTACACATACTCTGAACAACTCGTAAATTTTAGTGTAGCTGATAAACGGTAAAAATACATGTATTAGTAAATTTATGAAATTAATAAAACTACGTATTTTTCATTTGATACGTATTTTACAATCATTTATCCATTATTAATCCGCCAAAGTATTCCCTTCAACCTAATTCACAAATTTTGTAAATTTTCCTTGAACTTGTGAAAAAAACCTTTTCCTCTCCAAACATTTTTCACTCTTCAAAACTAACTCAAAATACAGTAATCTTTTGTGGAAATGAATTTATTTACGAAATAATAATTTATGTGATTTTTTCGCCTGGCAAAAGTCGTCTGTCATGACTAAATGTTTACCGATTTAATGAATAAAACATATTTACATTGGTACCAGTAAAACTGGTTAATTTCAATATTGTGTCTGAATTATTTTGACATTTTATTCATCCCAAAGAAATTGAGATTTTCTGAATTGAATCTCTACTATGGTTATGAAATAAGGGGCTGGACATTTTTTAATAGAGTAAAAACTGAAATTAATTAATCTTTTAAGCGACCGTGTCGATGCCTGGAACATTAAATGCGTGAAATCACCGTTGTCCTTTTACTAACATTCCAAATATCGCAACATGGGTCCTCCAATTTTACCGTACCATTCACTTCATTTAATTTCTTTCTCAAAGTTTTTACGATCAACACTTTTTATTTGTAAGTTTTTTTTATGAACAGCGCATGACAATTTCAGCCACCTTGCAACTGGTTAAATTTCAATAAGCTGGCCACAAATTGAATATGTCTAATCTTGTTATATTATCACAATAATTAATCACAGGTATCTCAGCAAACCTTCTCAATACATTTATCTCATTTTGGAATGATACATGGATCCTTGCCGTTTAGAACGTATTTTTGTCATGCATCAGCTTCTATGTTGATCACAACAACTGATATTTCTACCAACTTGATCTCGCTCTTTAAACTGAAAACATTTTCTTTTATAACTGTCATTACGAAAGTAGCAAATATATATATATATATATATGTGTGTGTGTGTGTGTGTGTTGTGTTGTGTATCGTGTAGAAATTTTCTTGTAAAATTTTCTTTCTTTTACTTGTAAATTATAATTAAATCTCATAAAAGTTCTCTATTTAACCTAAAATTCCCAATTAAAATTCAATTAATTAATATCGAATGTACTGTATTTTAATTTTTATTAACAAAAATATTTGGAAATAATAATAAAACTGAAAAGCCGATCGAAATGACAATGTTCAGTAGTCCATGAAATTTTTGTTGTTTTATTATTTTTATTGTGTTATTTGTTTAAATTTCAACCATCAAATTTTGTTGAAGCCGAAATTTATTTTGTGTTTATGTAGCAAGAGATAAAGTCTAATAAGGAAATGGAAAATTTTAATAAATGAGCAAATTTATAATGCAATATATATTAGATTTTTAATTAAGATTATTTAAATTTTATTTCAGATTAAATTAAACATAAATTACTATTCTGCAAAATAAAGTCCATTGTTTCTAATTTGGGTTTTTTGAAAGAAGTGATAAATAAAGCTAAACAGATTGAGGTAAAATTCGGAGTTTGTGACTGAAGAGTATTATTATGTTGATAAACTAAATGTTTGCAGTCGACTAGAGCTGTTGTGGAATACAGAAAACCTAAAAGACAGAACAAATATTGAGTCATTAGGGCTTAGAATTTGAGGAGCATATTTTCCCTGGTAGGGTTAATTGGGGAATCTTTGGTAAAGAATATCTTACAACATGGCCTAGTACCCATGTGGTTTAGTTTATAAATTAGAGTTTAGCATTTACAGTAGTCATATCAGATATAAACTAAAAACTTGTATATATTCAAAGATGTAAATGATAATATATTAGTGTCAAAGGCTAGAATAATAATTTTAAAAATAACAACAATATTATAAGAAATTTAATTTAATAATGTACTTATAACCTGCCAGTAAAATATATTTTCCTACTTTTTAAATCGGGATTTTATTAATTAGTTGGGGTTGTTCATGTGGTTTATGCAGTTTATAGTCATTATCGTGCGATTTCTCACGAGCATCTCATAACTGGTGATTTTCTAGTTCTGAAATTATATTACTCTTATTACTGTTGTTCAAGCATTTAAACAAAATTACTCTCATGTTCTTCCTCACATGACCATTATTTTCAATTTTACAAATTTTCTTTCTCAGCTGTTTTCAATTTATGATTTTTTATTCGGATTACGATGTAAAATTTATCAATTTAACTTTAATTATTTAATTATAATTTAAACAAAATATAATTGTTCGTTCAAAATTTAAACAATAAATTATAAAAGATGGAATATTTTCTTTATTTTTAGAATGAATGTCTATTTAAATAATGACCAGAAGGTTTTCATTAAAACAAAAAATAAAAGTTTTTCAAGTTTATATTAGTTTCATTGATCAAAAATCTACTCAACAGTAAATATTACGATGACATAACAATAAACAAAAATTGCACTTGTGACATGACTTTAGTACACAATCAAACCAAGTTTTCGAGTCATACTGGGTCGTTATGTCACCATGATATCAATTAAACAAAAATGTGATATTTAATTTAATATATAAAATCTAAGATGATAATGAATTGAAAGGAGTATGCGTAAAATATGGTTTTCTTTTCAAAAAATTTGACGGATAAATTCAGAAATATAAACAACTGGAAAGATTTCAAAAATCAAACTTGGATGAAAGATCTGCTGTAAAAATAAAAACATTTTTGAACATCATAATAAAAGTGAACTATTTTAAAAGTGTTTAGTGAGAACTCAATTGATTGAGAAAATAAAAATATCAAGAAATAGCTAAATAATTAAGTATCAAAAACTATATTTGAAAATTTTGTGAGTTTATTCAAAAAAAGTATATTAGTTATATTGGAGGTTCATATAAGTAAAAGGATAACAATTTATGTTCTTTTGAACTGCTCGCTGAATGACAGTTTTGGAATTCATTTTTTTGTATTTAATAACAACTCGACACGAAGCTTCCAGTGTTTGGGCCTCCTATTAAATATATTTTTCTTGTGGGGTCCATTATCACATTATTATTAAAATTGATGCTCAATCTTACAACTAATAAAACTGATAATTTCAGTTAATAAAATTTCAAACTTAAGCTGATTAATTTGAGATGAAAAAACGAATTTTTTCCCCATTTTTTTCAAACTAATTTCATATAATTGGGATTTGTAACAATATTGAAATTTGAAATACAAAATAAAAAAAATAATGAAAATATGATTAACCCAAAAAGTAGAAGTGAATTAAGAATGAATTTTATCACGGTCAGTGTTTTCAAATCTTGTTTAGAATTAATTAAATTAAATTTGAATTATGTGAAAAATAGGAAAATAATTATAGAAAGCAGTTTTATTGTCATTAATTTTTATAATTTATTTAATTGTTCAAAATGTTAATAAATGGTAAAATGGAAAAAAATATATAGTTTCATGAAAGTATATCAAATAAAATATAAAATCTCTAAATAAATATAATTAATTTATAAATTCAGTGTATGAGCTTTAGGCTTTATGTGTTGATTATGTTTGCTGTTGATATATTAAATAATATTGATAAAGAATGAATTTGAGGGGAAAAAATTATATTATTTATATGCTAATAAAAGATAATTTCTAACTACAATATATTTTACAAAAAATATAAAATTTATTTTTCTTTTGATATAAATTATGTAATTAATTTATATAATTGTTGAAAAATATTACTTTATCATTGAATAGCCATTTGTTAAAATGTTCAGATTAAAGCCGAATTAAGAAGTGAGGAGTGCATTTTATTTCTTTTTGACTCTTTTTCTTATCATTTTAACATCTGTACCTTTTCTTGAAGTTTGAAAATGACAAAGTTCAATAAATGACCCTTCTCACTGGATTGAAAAGTTGTGGCCGAAAATCTTAATTTTGTTGTCTTTCCTCTCGGTTTGATTGGAAAAAATCATAATAATTTGCATTTGCGGAATCTTGCAATTATATTTTATTGATTTTTTCTATGGTTTGTGGCTGATTTTCATTTTATTATTAGATTTTTATTAATATTTTATAGTAGTTGAATATTATTTGTTAAATACTCTCATTGTGTAAAAGGAGATTAATTTGACTCCTTATTTTTCAGAGGCGGCTTCTCATTTATGAAATGTAACTCCTCATTAATGAAATGCCCTGTAAATTAATAACTAAATAAGAATGGCATTCTTCACATCCAAACAAATTTTAAGACATTTAATATTTAAATTGTTTCTAATTCATTATTTTAGAACGTTTTTAAGCTAATTCATTGTCCGTTGTTTGACGCTGACTAGTTTTGTTAGTTTATTCTGCAATAATAGTAGAAGATAAAAATAAAAAAGTCTTGATCTTAAATATTAAATCATCATAAATAACAGGTAAAGCAACAAATCTTTAAATTCAAAGCTTAGAAAATATTTAAAACGTCCATTTTTTTTTAAAATTTAACCAAAGTAAATTTATAAAGTTAACATCTTTTATATTGCTTATAAACATAAGTAATTAAGTTTTTATTACGTGCACACAGACAAACAAAAAAAAAGTTTTTTATTATAACTTTTACATAATTCCAAGAAATTAATTAATAAGAAAATCGTGTAAAATTAACGCCTGATCATAAAAAAAATAATTATTTAGATAAAATTCAATATTTATATTTATAATACTATTGTTTGTGTTTTGAACATCATATTTAATTAATTCTTGTTAAATTGTCTCTTTTCCCTATCTTTATAAGATTCAAGACCCCTTATCAAGTCATAATGTTTAACAGCAATTGTTAAGGTTTTTTGCCATTTTTGTGTGCAATTTGAATTTATGAAAACGAAGTGAAAGAATTGTTGATCCGATAGTGAAATATTTTAAATTCGTGGTTTGAATAATGTCGATGGCAAATGATCTTATTAGCTGACTGGGTCTTTGTGAGTTCATTGTTAACCTTTTTGAAAATTTGTGATTCCATTGTTGATTTTTAACAGCTTACCAGCGGAAAACGTTTAATAACATCTTAATAATGGAAACGTCGATAACCTTAAAATACTTGAGATAGGAACATTATTTCCTATTTAACAAAGTAATACTTCAAAACCATTCAGTCAAAAAATAGCTTTTTCTCAGTCAAATTTGCGTCCATATTCGCATACGACTTTGATCATTATTTACTCTTGCACCATCATATATCCTTATGATTTTTGAAATCCGACAATTCCTACTTAGATATTCTATTAACCTACTTTATTTTAATTTTTTTTTCTAGGATGAGTTTTTTTATTTTACTCTCACTTGATATATTATGATTTCTTTGTCATAAAAATAATAATAATTATATAATATTTAATTTATTTTTTTTTGGAATTTTTTTCTCCTGTTCAAATTTATTTATATAATTTTTAATATTATCGGTTTCTATTCAATTAACTCTCATTTTAATTGTTATTGTTATACTTTAAACAGTTATCTGGTATTACTTAATGTTCTAATATAGTAATTATATTATTTCTCTTTGTTAAATTTTTGGTAAAAATTTTAATAATTTTTATTAAAACCTAATTGGGCTTTGAATTTTAATAATGTTTTTATAAATGTTATTTTTTAATTTTTCCAAACTCCGTAAATCAATAAATTCATTTAAAAGTCAAATTGAAAAATACATTTGTTTAAAAGAAAACTGCTGATTATAAAACAATTATTTCAATATTTTACATAAAAAATTATATCAATTTACTGTATAATTTTTCTATTGTTATTGTTGTTTTCATTTTATAATGATTTATTGTTCAGAGCAAAATTTGGCAGGTGCCACCTACATTTTATTGTTGTGTTTTGTTTTAATTCATCATTGGTAATCGATAGTTTTAATGAGAGGCAAACGATTAATTTGAAAGATGTCATAATTATAACAACTCATTGAATTCCAAGTAGCTGCTCAATTCATTAGGAATTGAATTATGTTTGGGAATTGTTTCCTTAAGATTTTCAAACGACAGCGCACTATAAAATTCCCAATCAATATAAAATTATTTGCAATTAAATCGTTTTTTTTTCGAAAATTTTCTAGAAATTTATTGTTGATTTCAAAAAATATTAAAAACAAAATTCAATTTTTTTTTTCATTTGCTAGCTTAAATTTCCTGAAAGATAGATTTTATGAATTCCTGAAATAATTTGGAAAATATCCCACTGTACGGCCATCAACTGTTTATTAGTAGAAATTTACACTTAAAATAACATTAACATTAATTCAACCAAGGGAAGTGCTAAAGTGGCTTAATTTTGCCAGTGGTAAATTTTTTAATAATTTTTGGAGTCGTTTTTCATATGAAGCGTTTTTTCCCCGTTATTTTCTTGCTAAAAAAATTTTGCTCGTTTTGATAATTTAGAAAATTTCACTGATCACTATTTCAACAATTTTTATTTCATTTCAATTTATTTATTTTTAGAGATTTTAAAAAGTAATGACATTTTTGTTGAGAGCTTATTGTTTTGCCTTGTCAATACTGTCTGTTTGCGGTTCCTCATTCGATTTCAAGTGATGAAGAAACGTCAAAACTTTTATTTTTAAAAGGAGTATTGGATTTTAAATCATAATCTGCGACATAATTAAAGATTTGATATAAGTTCCCTAGAATAAAATTATAAGTTTTAAATCCACTTTAGTCCATGAAACATGTTTTCATAATTATTACTTGATCTATTATCTTTTTCATTTCTACTTTAAAATTTTTACTATTTACTCCTTTCATGTATTCTCGTTAATTATTTAAAACTGAACTTTTTATCTTTTTCAGATCTTTATTATTATTATAAGGACTTTTTTTGTTTTTTACCTCTGATTTCTTTTTATTTTTATTTATAAAAGACATTGTATTCTCTACAAAATTTTTGACTATGAATCAGATTTATTTATAGTATTCACGAATTTTCAGTTGAAAAATACCTTAAATAAATCTGATTCATAGTCAAATTTTGTATAAAATATTATTTCACTTCTAAAGAAATCAGAGGTGAAAACAAAAAAAACTCCTTATAATAAATATTATTAATAATAAAATTAAAATATTTTCAATTTTATTTTAGAATTTTAAGAAAAAATAAATTTTTGAATCGTTTTTAATGGGTTTTGTTACTATTCATAATTTTGTTTCATATTTATTGTTTCATCATAATTTTGATTATTGTTATTATTGAATGTGACAAAACTGCAGTCGTATTAATTGAGCAGTTGTCTCAAATAACATGATTTACGTTTTATTACATCACATTTTTTTCTTTTTTTCATTGACAAAAAATCAGAAACATGTTGTATCTTTAAGCTGCTGTTTCAAATATTATATTGATTATGAGATGAAATTTAAAGTAAAATAAACTAAAATATAGTATGCTATGATGAATGATTGTGAAATTTTAAAAATATTCCGAGCTTAAATATATCAGAAAATCTATATTATTATTATTATTATTATTATTATTATTATTAAAAGATAACGCCAAAAAAAACTTTTCGTACGATATATTTCGATAGCATAGCTATCATCTTCAGGTACTCAAAACCAACTAAAAATATTATGAATTAACATTTAATTTAAACAAATTATTTTTTATTAATTTAATTTTTAATAAATAAATATTTATAAAATATATTCAATTCACTTTTAATTAATTTAAAATTTTAAAATTTTCACTTATATTCTAATTTTTAAAAAATTAATGTAATTTAAAATTTTCAATTATTTTAATAATATTAAAAAAACAAACATGATTTAACATACGTAAACTATTTAAAAACATTCAAAACATTCGTAGTCACAGCACTTTGCACATTAATCTTTGAATCCAATGACCTTATCAGCAATGCTTCACATATCACGCGTTCCCAATAATTATTAAAACTTCTCAACAAAATTCTAAAATCAGACATTCCTATTTCACTTTTACAGCCTCTATTGTGTTCACTAATATTGGTCAAACCCTTCAATCGACAATGCTTCTTGAATTTGCTACTTCAAATGTCATTTTCTTTTCAATAATGAATGGTATCAACAAATAGATGGAGTCGCTATGGGTTCCCCTTTAGCACCAACGATGGCATCAATATTTTTGGCTAGTTTGGAAAAGAAAATTGCTTCTTTCCAATTTGAAAAACCTTTTGTTTATAAAAGGTATGTGGATGATATTTTTCTTGTATTTGAAAACCAGAAACATGTAGAACCGTTTTTGCATTTTATGAACAGTTTACACAAAAACATTGTATTCACATGTGAAACGGAGAGAAAGTCATCAATTGCGTTTTTAGATTTGTTAATTCAACGCAAAGATAAACAGTATGAGACAGAGATTTATAGAAAACCAACTGATACTGGTCTTTATACTTCTCCAGAAAGCTTTTGTGAATTTAAGTATAAGAGAAATATGGTGAAAGGATTGATTTATCGTTCATGGTCTTTATCTTCTACTTTTGCTAATTCGGTAAAAAATGTTGATAAATTGGTTGAGTTGTTGATAAAAAATAGATACTCTAAATCATTTTTATTGTTGATGATAAAAGAGACTGTTGATAAATTGATTAAAAATCTTAAGGATCTATGTTTTGGAAAGTCTGAATGTAATTTGTCGGATGGGTGTGAATTGAGTGTTGGTCTGGGAGATGGTAAAAATGGATATAAAAAAATTGAGCCTAAATATGTGTTAGTATTGCCGTACTCTGAAGGCTTTACAAATTATAAAAGGAAGTTAAGTAAACAGATGGGAAATTTAGAGTATAAGATCGTCTCTAAGGTACGCAATATGTTTATTAATAAATCAAAAACTCGGGTTGGATTGAGTTCTGATCTCGTTTATCAATTTACATGTAATGGGTGTAATGCTACATGCATTGGAGAGACTTCCCGTCATCTCTGTACTCGAGTTCTAGAGCATTGTCGATTGAAGAGTTTGACCAATATTATTGAACACAATAGAGGCTGTAAAAGTGATATAGGAATGTCTGATTTTAGAATTTTGTTGAGAAGTTTTAATAGTTATTGGGAACGCGTGATATGTGAAGCATTGCTGATAAGGTCATTGGATTCAAAGATTAATGTGCAAAGTGTTGTGACTACGAATGTTTTGAATGTTTTTAAATAGTTTACGTATGTTAAATCATGTTTGTTTTTTTAATATTATTAAAATAATTGAAAATTTTAAATTACATTAAATTTTTTAAAAATTAGAATATAAGTGAAAATTTTAAAGTTTTAAATTAATTAAAAGTGAATTGAATATATTTTATAAATATTTATTTATTAAAAAATTAAATTAATAAAAAATAATTTGTTTAAATTAAATGTTAATTCATAATATTTTTAGTTGGTTTTGAGTACCTGAAGATGATAGCTATGCTATCGAAATATATCGTACGAAAAGTTTTTTATTGGCGTTATCTTTTAATTAAATCGTTGCCAAATTTATTTAATTAATTATTATTATTATTATTATTATTATTATTGATAAACTTTAAAATATTTTTGCTTTGTCGATAGCGGAATATTTAATAAATAAAAATTTAAATGTTAACAATGTTATTATTTTTTTTTTTTTTTTTTTTTTTTTTTTTTTTTTTTTTTTTTTTTTTTTTTTTTTTTTTTTTTTTTTTTTTTTTTTTTTTTTTTTTTTTTTTTTTTTTTTTTATTGATAAACTTTAAAATATTTTTGCTTTGTCGATAGCGGAATATTTATATAAATAAAAATTTAAATAAATAACAATGTTATTATTATTATTATTATTTATTGGTTTTATGTTCTTATTATTATTTGAAAATAACAATAATCTAACAATGAAAACATTGACAACATTGTGAAATTTTGAAAATCTGCTGAACTTAAATATATCAGAAAATCTATATTATTATTATTATTATTATTATTATTATTATTATTATTATTATTATTATTATTATTTTAAAAATTTACAATAATCTTAGTATTATGAAAACATTGACAAAATTTTGGATTAATGTAACTAAAAAACAAATTAAATTAATGAAATATTTTAACTTTTTGCTTCAAACAAACTTATTTTATTTACATAAAAGCGCCATAATTCAATGAAGATTCCATATTAAGTCAGGGCATATTTTGTGATTAATTGATTATTGAAATTCTGATTTTATTAATATAATTGCTTAATTTTTATTCTAATATTTTTGTTTAGCATTTATTGAATATTTATTTTGATCAATTGGAAATAAATTTGGATACGATTTTTGTCATTCTAATATAGAAAATAAATTGTTTTAATTTCATTAAATTAGATCTGTGTTTAATAAATATATTTTATAAGATTTTTGTGATATAGTATGAATATGCATTTATATATAAGCAACTCAATATGAATATTATGCTTTGAAAATTTTGGGGATCGGAGTTTTGATGCTAGAAAATAGCATTTAAATGTGGAAATTCTATTAGATGTAGGCTATCTCTTCTAGCTCTTCTAGTCTACATGAACAAGAAAATTAGCTTCTTTTCAATTAATAGTCATTATTTCTCAAATATATTTGTCAGTAGTTTGTGTTTTATCTATTTCAACTACCGCTCATCATTCAATATATTCGTCTTCAATATATTCCCGACAAATTTTAGGTCTAGAATATTTTCTTTCAGTTCATTAGTGTTACTCAAATTTATCGAAATTGGAAAAACCGGCATTTCAGTAAACAAAAATCTATTCCCAGCTTCCCGGTAATTTACAGGGTTTTAAAGATATATTAAAGACTTTCTACTGAAAGAAACAGCAAAGCATAAAGTCAATATACTTGAAAAATGACTCCAGAGCATTTTGGTAGGGTGAAATTCGTCAAGAAGAATGATTATCAACATATACAGGTTTCTTGATGAAATCCAACTTGAACAGAACAAAACAAAACAGTAATCATTCAGTTACCTACGGGACAAGAACCACAGCAAAATAAAAAGAACTACACTTCAAAAACTTGCCGTTTGAAGATTTTGGTTCAGATTTATGTTTCTGGCACATTGAGATAAGATTTTCTACTTGGGATTTCTCTTAGCATTGCATATTAAAATGCCATAATAAAAAATGCAGATTTAATTATATTAGTTTCTTATGTGATATTTTCTTATTAGTTATGATGACATTGAAGGGATCAAATACATTGTTACCGAAATGCCTGTTAACAAATTTCCTGTTACGATCAATCAAGTAAACATGGATGATTATTTACTTAATTAATATTCCTACTTTTTTCATGACACTGGTCCCATCCGTAATAGTGGAAATTATCTTTTCTATCGCAATACTAAATTCGTAGTTTATTTTAAGATACTTAATACATTTTTCAGCAGTCATTTATCCTTTCAAAATACCATATGATACAAATGGACAGTCACATTCCTAAACCTTACTATTTTTGAAATATTCATTCATCAAAAGTCAAGCTGAGTATTTCACACAACGCTATTTATTCTTTTTGATAATTCTGTATCGGTTTTTTGCCAGATTTTTAGCTACTGTATACTTTGGATAAAAACAACTGAGAAAAGTCGTAAGATTGCATGTTCCGGTTGGAATATTTACCCCTTAACTAACTATGAATTCTATGGGCCGTCAGTTTGGTTGAAGCCTCATTATCGTTTTAAGTAAAGACGTCATATTATTCTTGTGTTATAGTCCAAAAAACTCCATTACAGAGTGCTAATATGAAATGTTTTAAATAATAAAAATAAGGAATTGAAATAAATGGTTGAATTACTGCAGCGCCTCTCAGATTCCATATAAGCGGTTAAAGGTTAAATACTTATAGTATAACAATATCTTTGTTGTATATTTGCTAATTTCACAAATAATTATTTATAATCGATGCGGGGGAGCACCGACGCAGCTCACTTTGTTAGTTTTGTCTAAGAATTAAGATTTTTATTGCAAATTTTAGACCCGATTTTTCTCAAACAGGCTTTTTGAATTTATTTTTAATAATTTCCTTTAAATTTTTATAATTTTAACATCGTATTTTTGATTTATTATTTCTTTCAAAATCTTTAATAAATTGATTTCTATTAAATATGTTGAGTTATAATTTTATTTGGTTCGGTAGAACTGCTTGCTCTGACTCCTAGTGCTCTTTAAATGATACTGGAATAACTCAACAGAGGAAAACTTTTATTCTCCTTTTTAATCTCTCCTCAAACAACTAATCTGATTTACGGCAATTTACATTGGACTCCCGGGAACTAGTTAAACAATTTACTTTCGTCTTTTGGCCGCTTCGGCCGTTCCCCGGGAGAAGACTGCGAAACAATCACATTAGGGAATAATTGGTTTCCTTCGTAAATAAATTTATGCAAATCGGAGAATTTCTCACTAATTTAATTTATTTGTTTTCGTCATTTTAATTAATTAATTAATTTGTATTTTCTTAATAACTTTTTCTAGGGGTCGTAAATTAATTTTATATTATTATTTTCGTACTCGTCTTGTCAATTGGCATCGGCACATACCCCTTTCCCCCGGAAAATATTGATTTTAATATTTGATTATTTTTAATTAATTATTTTATTTTCCCAAATTTTTATTTATAATAATTTTTTTAAAAATCACCTACCCCAACAAATATAAATTTTATATTGACTCAAAATGTAAAATATTAGTTATATATTAAAATATTAATGATAGAATATCAAATAAAATGATTTTATAAAAAAATTAAATATTTCCTGTAAAAAAAATCAAAATAAAATTGAATGTGACAAGACTGCGGCCTTTATTAATTGAGCAGTGGTTATCTCAAATAATGAGTTACGTTTTAATGCATCACTTTTTTTCTTTTCCTGCATTCTAAAAAATGACAAAATCAGAAATATTGCATTTTTACATACTTTTTACTCTTATATTACTATAAATTCAGTAAATTTTTTAATATGGATTATTTTATCAATTTTTTCAGTATTTAATTTTATAAATGCTGAAGAATTTTTATTGAAAGTGCTAATTATGAATTAATCATGTCAGTGACTTGGCAAAAATTTTCAGGGCTCCCATGGACTGAGCAACTAGTAGTTCTTCTACACCGTAATTAGTTTACCAAGCCAAAAACTGCTGATACCATAGACAATAATAATAATTATTTTTACATTTCGAGTCTTTGAACGTTACATTTTGCATCTATTAAAATTGGTTGTGATTTGTTTAACGCGTGACTGACACATGTATTATCAATGAATCCCTAGATGGTCTTCAGTAAGTGGAACTATTATATTTTTTACAGTAATTATAGCTAGGTGAATGTTGTCGACTAAGAATTGTTAAACAATGTAAAAAATAGGATTTTGGCTCCTAAGGCAAAACATGTAAAACACGCATGCCAGTTAATGTGTAAAATGTTATTCTAGGTTAGGGTTGTCATATTTTCCAGTACACCGTAACATGTCCCGGTTTCGAGGTCCGTGTCTCGGTCCAAGATTTGTTTTTCCTGGTCTATTTAAAATTTACGAATGAATATATATTTATTTAAACATGAAAGTCAAAAATAACGAAATGTTCCTGAGTGAAAGCTGGGTACGGGTCAGCTAGTGTCTAGTATTGATACGCGCACCTGGAAAAACCGACATTCAAAGCAACACCTCCGGCCCTCTCCCATCCCCTTACACCAGTTATCAGAAAAAGAAAAGTCATTATTTTACATGATTCTTAATTGAGGCCTTTTTTATATTAATTTGAGTCTATTATTTATAAAAAAAATTCTAACGCCATGACAAATTTCGAGGGCACACTTGACGAGATAACCATCATGAACGACCATCAGAAGTACATCTGGTTAGTGAATAAGCGTGTACATTGTGAAACCTTACAGTGTTCGGTATGTAACCAATCGCAATATTTAAAGCCGTGTAAAGACGCATGGTTGGGTTTGGAATGGCGGTGCATGACACTTTTATATTCGAAATACCAATCAGCCACGAATCTGCGCAAGGGCAGTAGTTTTAAATCGGTGGCCATCAAATCATCGTGTTTTTTAAGGTGCTCTGCTATAAGCGTAACTAGGAGGGAAAATTGTCCCGGTCTGTAGTCCGAGAATTATGGCAACCCTATTCTAATTGCACATATTTTTGCCCATTATATTCATGGTTTTGCAAAATCTGTGTTGCTTTCGCTCCATTCCTCTATGGAGCGCTTGCTTTTTTATGATAAATTTGATATTAATTTTAAGTTTATCTAATAAATTCAAGAATCTAATTTCTGTGATGTAACTAAAATAAATTGAAGTATTTTTCAAACCTATATTGGTAAATAATTCCATGCGTTACCACGTTATTTCTTTTTAATTAATTCACGCGTAGTTCTGTGCTTTAAAACCATAATTTTTTATACAACTCTTAATATAAATTGTCAATTTGTTATACCACTATAAAAATGTATCCATTTTTGTATAAAAATTTTAATGCTTAGTTGAATTTGGTATTATCAAACAACGACAGCCTCTCCAAACCCATGTTCTCGCCATAATGACATAATACGTGACGAAGTTGCTGACGAAATTATTATTATTATTATTATTATTATTATTATTATTATTATTATTATTATTATTATTATTATTATTATTATTATTATTATTTTGATTATAACTATTATCATTATCATCATTTACTGGTATTTTCTAAATATTTTTACTCTTTGATTTTCTGTCTAGCTTTTCAAAGTGAAATAAAGTAAGTCTTATTTTTTTGGGTAAAGGATTGCACGCACGCCATAAGAATGTTATTTTGGAATATTTATATTGTAATTAATTAAAATTTTATTTTTATTGAAATTGGATTGAATTTATAATAAACATCTCTAGGGTAATTTTGTAATTGTTTTCTTTCATTAATCTCAGGGTGAAATATATGGAAACAAGTGCAGCAACGGGAAATAATGTTGAAAATACAATGTCACTTCTATTAGATATGGTTATGGATAGAATAGAGAAATCTGTGAGTAAAAATAAATTATTAGATGGTGATACTGTACGTTTGGGAACCTCGTCCGGTAATACAGAAGCAGAACAGCCGGAAAAGAAATGCGGTTGTTAACAATTCATTTGAGCTTTGTTATCTTCCTCCGTTATTTTTATTAAAATTATCAATGCAAAATTTCAGAATTATTTTAATTAGTTCGAGTAAATGTTTTTTTCCGTATACACATATATTGACATAGGATATTTTTGACTGTTTTAATGGCGCTAATCTTTGACTTTCAATTTTATGTTGAACCGATTATTTTCCCAATTGTTGAATCTTACTCATTTGTGAAATTCTGATCAGTCAATTAATTATATATTAATATTAACAATATATGGTTAATTGAAAATTAATTATTTTCTGTATTAGATTTCACTTTTTCTGAAAGTCTACAAATCAGGGCAAATCAGAATAAAATTTTCAGTGTTGCTTTTTGTTTTTCTTTTTTTTAAAGCGCGCAAAACTGTTTGTTTTTTATTTAAACAGCATAAATACATATAAATATATTTTTATTCGTTTCATCTTTGAAAATTATTGCAGATGATGTGTTGTTTTGTGGAATTTTTATTGAGGAATGGTATAAATTTTGAACTTATTATTATTAATATTATTATAATTATTATTATATTTTTGTGTTATTTCAAGTTATTATTTTGCTATAGTTCTAATTTGATATTTTGTCATGAACGTGAGTTGTGTTGGCAACCAAATACAATTTGTCTTGTCTTGTTGTGTTGTTTGTTTATACAAAATTTAATTTTTTAACCTGATAAAATGATATTTAGTAAAACAAAAATATAATACTTATTAAAATTATTTATATAATGGATAATATTGAAAACTTTTTATAACCAACTAATATAATCGATGAAATAGTATTAATAATTAATAAAATAATAGTATATCATTTATAGCTCAACAAAAATGGAGTGAGATAATGAAAGAAAAGACGGCTCATTTAAATGAAAACTGAATTGAGCTTTATGAAATTATTTATAAAACTGTCCTATAATTTTGTTTCACTAAGCGAAAAGAAATCAACGAATTATAAATTTTGAAACTAGGTTATTTGTTTGTTGGTTGAGCTTTAAAAACATAGGATTAAGATAGTATTGGAGTTTAAGAAGCAAGGGATAGTAAACTATTATGTTATATCTTTTTCCCAAAAATATTTATATTGAATTATTAGTTTTGGCGTTGTAAAATTAGTAATATTTCAAACATTTAGAAGGTGAAATACCATCAAGTCAGTCAAAATCAAAATTATAGAAAATCAATAAATTTTCAAATTTGAACGAGAAAAATAAGGGAGATATATATTGAACAATGTTGAAGATAACAGTGGTAATGGATTCATTAAATGAATGCTTAGAAAGTTTCGACAAGACAAAGAAGAGCTCAGAAACATAGAATCGTTAATTAATTAATTAAAGAAAACCCGAGTTTGGTAAACAAGCGGAAATGGAAAATGTTTTTATCATGACAGTAAGATTAAAAGAAATGGCGAAAAACAGATGGTCACAAGAGACGCTGTGGATATACCAAATAATTATTTCTCGAAGACTAAAAACATGAAAGGAAACCGGAAGCACAAGGTTATCAACAGTTATGAATTGGGTTGATGATTCTTAATCAAACTGATTATTACCACAATATAAAGGAAGGCCAAACTCAATATAAACATCAAAATTCAAAAAATAATAATAAAGTGCAAAAATTAAATTAAAAAATCAAAAAAGTTAAAATTAATATTTTGAAATGGAAATGGTATGGACGTATGCCAAGTGATGAGACGAATCTAAATATAAAAACAATGAAGGGTCCCCAGAAGGAAATATTTAAAGAAATTTAAAATTAGTTAAAAGCTAATTATCTAGTGGAAAAAATTCGAGCCTTGTGAGAAACCTGAGTTGTCAATCAAATTATTTAATTAGAGCTAAGCAAAATGAGGAATAAAGGAAACTCCGAAATAAAAGAAAGCCCGACTTCAATTAAAAGTTGATGAAATTACTCCGAAATAATTGGGTTATATAAAAGCTCAAAAATCTACAAATAGTCAATAAATTAGTTTTACAGTGGAAACCAGAATAGTGGTAACCAAAATTAATAATCTCGAGAGGCGACTGACAGTAAACAAATTAAAACCAAAGGCTGGTTTAATTACGAGAACAGAATAAGAAGAGGTGGCATGTTAATAAAATTGTCAGTCAATCAAAGACAAATTCAGAAAATTCCGAAGATTAAAATAAAGTCAAATAATAACTTAGTACAAGTCAATAGTATTATATTTATCCTAGTCAAAGAGAATAGAGTTCTAATCGAAGTTTGTTATAGAAGAATCTTTTAACTCGAAAAGGAATAATTCCAAATCTCCGTTTGATTCCAATTAGCTTTGTGGTTTAATAAAAGTTTGAAGTCATGGCAAGGTTGTATGTTAAAAACAGACATAAATGACAATATTTATTCTGGTTACAAATCTTCAACTTTACTGACCTTAACCGGTTGAGGGTCTATTGATTGACATTTGTCACTTCTCGACAATTTCTTTTAATTAATTTTGTGATAGATTAATTCCTGACTCCTCGATTAAGAACTTCGACCGGTCACCATAGGAATTGCACTGGACATCACGTTATGTTTCCTCTAGTTTATTCTTTAATTAGAATTAGACATTTGTGAATAATTTAAATTTAAGTATTCTTGGTCGTCTGATAGCTTGTAACCAGTTTTTGTGCTTCACTTCCAGTGCGCAGAGGTAAGATTGTATCTACTATGGTTTCAAGTGAAAGGAGTTTCAAGATAAAGATTCGTCTTTTTTCTTACCTCAAAGCCAAACATTGCAAACTTATTTGGTGTCCAGTGCAGCAGTCTACTATTGGAAATTGCACTGGACATCACGTTATGTTTCCTCTAATTTATTCTTAAATTATTATCATTATAAAAAATACCTTATAACGCCTGAATTTAAAATCTTTGAAAAAACAATTTATTTTTATTTTTTACTTTCTTAGTGATGTTGGGCCAGCACACAAATAGCCTTAAGAATTGTTTGAATGCATCAGTAATACAGCATAAAAACCCAGCACCAAGATAACTTAAAATATAACATACAACACCAACTAAACATTTTAAAATCTGAGAGAAAATAAATAAATATAAAATCAAAAACATAAAGTAAAATAAAATAAATACAAAATGCATCAAGAACCGCACGAAATCTACATAAAAAATAACATAATAACAAGGAAATTTGACCGTAAAATGATCATTTATATAAAAGAAAAAAATTAATAAATTAAATGAATAAAAATAAAATATTTTTGGCTGAATAAATTTAATTAAGAATGTTAAAAATAAATTACCAATTTAAATTAAGAAATTAATAAAAATTTAATTTAGATAACACAAATAATTTCAAGGTCAAATTTGTTTAATCGCAATAAAAATAACACGCAAGGTTGAGGTCGAATTGTAGGCATATATACTGATGTGTTTTCACAAATTTTCAGCACAAAATTGACAACAAAATTTTAACCAAATTGATAGACTGTGTACAGCCAAATTGACCAAACAAGATCAGACCAAAATTAACAGGCTGTATACAGAGAGAAAAATTTAATTCTACTGTTAGCTGTAGCTGGTCAGATTGATTTTAAATTACCGTTGTCGATTTGTGGTATTACTTTCCTGTATAATTTTTCAATTGCCGCAGTTATGGAATTTTATGATGTGAAATGAAGAATCTGTAATAATTTTTCAATTACCTGCAGTTATGGAATTTTATGATATGAATGAAGAATTTATATGAAGAATATACATTTATGCCTCGAAACTTTTATCGAATTTAGATAGTAACATTTAATTTTTCTATTTCATTTTTCAGCCTACAGCCACCACATCACCGCAAGAAAGCAAAATCAACATACAATTCAGGCTGTGTAGGTGCAGTTTATCTGCCAATAGCCTGTGCCCGTGAAGGTTCCGGCGTGAATAACGCAGGGCCTAAACGTCAATAATATCCGTCATAGGGGAAATTGGAAGGAGGGGAAGTGGTCTTTTGGCTACTACTCCACCTTTCATTTCCTGTAAATTCGACATAAATAATTTAACAACATTCGGCTAAAAATCACTAACACTGAGTAGTCCAGTGGGCACTCATTAACTATGAAATGAACATAGATCTTAAGGACAAAGAGAGGGAATGGGTAGCGGGGAAAATTGCGAAATCGTTGCAACAGTTAAAATGAATAGCCATCGGAAAAAGATTAAAACCAAAATCATGAAAAATATTGTTTTTAAATAATATATAAGATTTAAATAAATTATGTCGAATTGAAACGGAAAATATGGGCAGAACGCTGCGCAAATTTTCGGAAATAGTTAAAACATTTATCATAAAAACTGTAGGATAAGGGCGGAACGCTGCTCAAATTTTCCGAATCAATTAAAATACTTATCGAAAATAGTAAAATAAAAGTGAAATGCGGCTCAACTGTTGGTATAAGAGTATTATGAAACTGTAAAATAAGGGCAGGATGCTGCTCAAATTTTCCGAATTAATTCAAATACTTAACAAAAATAGTAAAGTAAAAATGGAACGCATAAAATAAGGGCGGAACGCTGCTCAAATTTTCCTAATCGATGAAAATACTTTACCGATAACTGCAGAATAAGGATAAAACCGTAAAATAAGGGCGGAACGCTGCTAAAATTTTTCGAATTAACAAGAATACTTTATCGAAAACTGTAAAATACGGATGGATTACGGCTAAATTTTTAATTAAGAAAAATATTTCTTAAAGCTGAGGAATAAGGACAAATCCCTACACAAAAATTTGTTAATAATATTGATAATAATTATAATAATAATAATAGTAGTAATAACAATAAATATAATGGTAATTATAGTAATAAAAATAATAATAAAGGTAATAGTAGTAACAATTAATAAAGGTAATACATATAATAGTAACAATCAATATGCTAGTAATAATAATAGGGAGCATTGTAGTTATAATAGGGATAAGGGTAGGAGAGATACGGTGCGAATATTTAACTTAACAAAAGGTGTACAGGCCATAGAATAATCATCAACACGGAAAACGATAAGAAGAATTATGGGAATAGACATAAAGATAAAGGATATGAGAGTATAGGTTAACATTTGAATGAGATCGGAGAATAATGGGACCTAAAAATCGAAATCTAGCACAGGCCTTCTATCGGCAGCTCGTTGGACCCATGGATCGTTCGGTCAATTATAGCATTAGCAATAACGCTCACTCTTTGCTGACGATCTACCCACTCGGACACAGTTCCAACGTTGCTTAGTAAGGATGCCGAGTGGTAAGCGAAAGAATATTTGTATGGGGTTGTCTGGGTAACAACCATATAGTTTCAAAATATCAACACCCAGAAACCCACCAGTGATCAACCAAAATATATTAAAAAAATATAAAATCTTTCATTTTTTTTAAATGTAACTAAATTGACACATTCGTAAATAGGTCCATAATAAAAGAATAAAAAGTGCACCTTAATTTTTATATTATTTTTCATCTAACTTTATTATTAAATAAAATTAACTTATTTTATTTATAAAATATAAAGCAAAATTTATTTATTTAAAATTTTATTTAGAGTGAAATTGAACAAAACAATTATTAATTTTTTGAAACAAAGCTGAACTTTGCATTTGCTGCAGAAAAATACTGGTCCACTCTTGCAATTTACATTTTTGCATCTTCCTTTGTTCGTGAAGATCTATCCAAACGTGCATCTCTTCCAGGGATACTTTTGGTGGCAGGACCTCTTCTTTTTTAGTTAGCAAACTCAACATCAGTAGATGGAGTTGAAGGTCTGCCTTTTTATCTGTCTCTATTACTCTTTCCTTCAAAAAGAAGAGCTTCAGTGATGCTCATTTTGAATTCTTGAGGACTTTGGATCTTGTTTTTTGATATCTGAAGAATCTTGCATTCTCTACGATAAAGTAATCAAGAGTTCACAATAGTCACATCTATAAAATGAAAAAATAATTTAAGATAATATTTTTTCGATTTGATGTCAATTTTGTAGAGTGCAATTAGCGAGTCCATCAAATCAACACCTCCCATAAACTGGTTGTAGGTTTTCACAATAGCGGTGGAATTCATTGTGATGGTTTGTTTTGTCTTTTTATCATATCGCTTACAGTTATCTTTTAGTTCTGCCGATGCAAAAGTTAACATAAGGTTTGGAACTCTATTATCTGCCCATTTCACTATCCGAACTTCAGTATCTTCAACTAGAGCAGTGACCTTTTGATAGGTCCCTTATCCTCTTTTCATCAAATCTTTGTCCTTGATAAGTGGGATACCAGGCAAACGATTGATTCTAAAGGTTCCCAGGCTAAATTTTTGTTTCTTTGCCAACGTTGTCATCAAAGGAAGTGACTTAAACCAGTTAAAAAAATATAATAAATGGTTCAATCCCACAGGAATTGATTGGGCCAGTTTCAGCTAGCTCTCAAGTCAGGTTCTCCTTACACCGTTTTAAATTTCTCTGTTTATATGAAAAGATCATACATGATTCCTTTATCATCGCAAAAAACGAACCTTCTTGTGTGGTATTTTGGGTATATATTGCTTTATGCTTGATCTACCTTAGATGGAACTATCTTTTCATCCACGCATAGCATTTGTGGCATTAGTATTTTCAGAAATTTCTTTGTAAGTTGTCTATCAAAGGACGGATCTTGAATAATTTATATGTTTTTTCATTAGGTAAAGGAATTTGTGTATCACTTCGATACAGTATGACAGTTAAGTTTGTTCTTCAAATATAATCGTGAATTTGAGAGCTTCACCATCGATATAGCAAGCAGTGTACCCAAAAATTGCTCAAGCTTCTGACTATTCAGTGCATGACTTTTATTAGGATTTTGCTGGATTGCATAAAGATTTGATTGTTCGACAATACGGGTAATGATATCCTTCAAGAAATGCCTAAAATATTCAAAAGGAGGTTTTACCACCCCAGAGGAAACTATTTGTCTTAACCATTCAGGCCTAGGTCTAGCTTTACCGTCTCCAGAAATGTCTTTCCAGAGAGGAATTATTACTCGATTTCTTGATCTTGATGGTTCTCGACTTGAAGCTATTGGAATATCTTCTGCAACTTCAACAACTGAAGATTCTAACTTATCTTCACTAGTTTTATCACTACTAACATATTCATCAAAATCAGAATAATCGGGGATATATTCACTTCCTATAATGGATAAAAATAAAAATTGTTATCAAAATAGTTTGAACAAGAATATACTAAAACTTTTATGTTGTAAAATCAATATTTTTAAATATAATACACTTTATTTACCCATTTTATCCATATTAGCATCTGGTTCCTTATTTGACTCTGAACAGCTTCCATCTAGGTCATAAATTCACCGTTTTCCATTATACATATCACAATCCAGATCGTGATAATATTTGTTCACTTGAACTCAAAAGACTAACGTAACGAATTTGTTACGTTTGGAAAAAGCGGATACATATAATAAATTTAATTTTTTTTTACAAGTATTACACTTTTGACATAAAAACTACAGTTTTCTGAATACACCAAGCCTCATTGAGATAAATTCCGCTATAATTCAAGTTGATACATAAATCAACTTGGCGGAATTTATTTTGTCAAAAAATAAATGCATTTCAGCCATTTTTTAAATGGCTGCTAAGTAAGTTATTTTTTATATAGTTATATAACTTAAAGTTAAATTGTAAGAGTTGAATTATGATTTCATAAGGAAATATGATCATAATTCAAGCTCTTAAATATAACTTTGATCAACTATTTCATATATATTACTATAAATAATATTTAGGAAATCAAGTAAGTAACAATAACTAATCTCCAAAAATATGTATTTTTTTTATACATTTCGCAAAAACTCTTCTAATATGCACAAAGTAATTAGTTAAATCACTGTAGTCTTCTTTCAACAGCTCGTTATCCAGTGCGTCCTTCAGAAAATTGAATCTGGATTGGAAATTCATGGAACTCAATCCACCTGCTCTTGATATAGATTTCCGAATATTGCATTTGATTTTACTGAACACACTCTCAATTTGGTTCAGAAAAGTACTATATGGTGGTAAATGTTCAATAACTTTATTTAGAGATATTGCACCACCATGAATTGAAGCATTGTCGTGGATTAAACGATATCCAGTTCCATTCAATTTTACAGTTATTTCGTTGATGAAGATCTGGTAGGTATCCTTTTTATAGGATCCTACTATTAATTTATGATTGACTGGTCCATTGACTTCAATTGCGAGAGCCAAGGACATATTTCGCCCTCGGTTCGTTGGAAGTGTGGCGTATAATCGCTCACCTTTTTTTATTTCTTCCAAGTTTCTGGCTTGTCCAAGTATTAAAGCCACATTCATCAATATATATTAATTCAGAATTCATCCATGCTTCTTCTAAATATCGCGTCGTGTATTCCATTTTGAGATCCAAGACTCGATCTGAATTTCTTTCAGCGACCGATAGTTTTATTTGCTTGGTGGTTATGAGGTGATTTCCAAGAAAACGGGAAATATTATTTGTGGAAACACTTAAATTTTCCGAAATTAGGAAGTTCTTCATTTCCTCTAATGAAGCATATACATTTTTCTCGACAAAATCAAGTAGTTTATTGCCATGTTCTTCCGAAATTTTGGATTTACTGCCACCAATCTTGCCTTGTGACAATTTCCAAAATTTCCGGTATTTATATATTATTGTTTTGATGGAATTTCTGGATATTCCTAATAATTTTCCAAAATGGAAATAGTCTTCACCATTTTCCATGGCATTGATAATTCTTATTTTATCGATTTCCGAAATTCTGTAAGAATAATTTTTTATAACTTATAAATAAAATTTACAGTGTATGCTTTTTTGTTAGAGCTTCAGGTGTTGTTGAGGGCCTAGCAACTTCTGAAAATCTATGGAAATATTAAATTTATTTCAATTTTCAAATAAATCGTACAATGTAAATTCTTCTTCATCGCGAAATGGAATTGTTTCTGCAGAAATGTCTGAAAGTCTGTGGAAATATTAAATTAATTTCAATTTTCAAATAAATCTTACGAAGAAATTTCATCATTTTCAAAAAAATTTGGATAAGTTTCCTCAACATTAAATTTTAAAAATTTTTCCGCCATTTTTTTTCTAAAAATATCTCAAAAATGTCTAAATTAATTTATTATAGGGGTTTTTTCAACTTCGGATGGCTACATGTTAAAAGTTTACATGCATGTTTTATGATAGGTTGTGTTAATGTGCATTATTTTATTTCTCTATCCCTTTTTGTGTCTCTATAGTTTAGGGTTTGTCTCATTGACGATTTTACAAGCAACCTCAAGGTGATTTGGTGTGTTTAGTTGCTATAAATTTATTTATCTCAACTTCGCTTGGTGTATTTACAAAATATATCAACACTAAAATTTCAGTAGATTGAAAGTAATCGGAAAATAAACTAAGCGCCAAAAACCACTTAACCTCAACCGCGCGGTCTATCAAAACATGTAGTAGTTCAAGAATTTTGTTACTATAATGCGTGACTAGCGGTATCATTTAAACTAATAAAGTGTGACGATATCGTCAACATCGTCTCCGGCTCTAAAAACTTTATATTTTCGGTCCTAGATACGTTTTAATGAAACGTTACGAAAACGTCGCGCTCAACATTATAGGGTTAAGATTTTTTTTATAATTTGACTATGAATTGAAATTGATGTTTTATTGATATTCACAAATTTTCGGCTGACAATATCAATACTGATTCATAGTCAAATTATAAAAAATTCTTAATGTAATTTCAAAATAAAAAGCAATCAGAGGTGGAAACAAAAAAAAGTTCTTTTAATATTATAATAATTATTTTTAAATCAACTATTATCCCTCTCTCGCCGATATTGAAGATATAATTATTTGTTCAATAAATTATTATATACTTAACTCTTTTTTATACGGTTTTTTATGGAATATATCCAACGTGTAAAAAAGAGTTGATTATATTTAACCTTTAACATTTTACTTTTAAAACCTCTAATTTACAATAACTTGTTTAATTAGTATCGAAATTACTCTAATTATTAAAACAACGATTGAAAAATTCAATTATAAACTAACAAAAATTATTATGAGTTTAATTTTAAATAACAATAATAGAAGAATTAAATGGTTTTATTATTCATGGGAGAAGGAAGGTAAAAATGTAATATTAGTTATGGTAAATTTAATGAAATGATACCGCGTAACGGAAGTTATAAAATTAACTAATATATTTTATAATTAAACATAATAAATTATCTATATCAATTTTTATTGGTTATTTTTTTCGATAAAATTTTATTGGCTGAATTATTCAAATTAATAATTTTATTTTATTTTTAATTTTCACTCAAGTTAATATTTTATGCAATGAATGATTTTCATTTTACTTCCGCTTGTGCACCAACTTTTCTTCCGGTAAATGAAAATAATGAAATTGAGTTTAATATCATTCCAAAATACTTTGAATATCTTTACGAAAACGGAATTCGGTCGCTTTTTATAAATGGTGGCTGTGGGGAATTCAGCAGTTTGACTGTCACAGAAAGAAAGCTAGTTTTGGAAAAATGGGTTGAAGTCGCTAGTGATGACGTTCAAATTATTGTCAATATTGGTACAAGTAACCTGACTGACACGATTGACCTAGGTAATCATGCTTTGACGTTCGCTGGTGTTTACGGAGTGGCAATTGTGCCGCCGTTTTACATGCCAATTGCCAATGAGATTGGGCTATTGAAGTACTTGAAGATCATTGCAAAAGGAATGAATAAAAAAATTCCAATTCTGTATTATCATATTCCATCGAATTCGAAAATTGAAATCAATGTGGAAAACTTCCTACAACAAATCAAAAAAGAAGAATTTTCACAATTAGCCGCAATAAAATTCACAGATTCCAATTTTCATAATTTTCAAAGCTTTGTTAGTGGAATAAAATCTAGAAATCTGAATATCAGCATGTTTTGTGGTTATGAGCTTTTGTTGGAGGAAACATTAAAGTCTGGGGCTAAAGGCGCAATATTAGCGTTTGTAAGTGTAAAACCAAAACTCATTAATTTGTTGGTCAACGAATCATTGACTGAATCACAGGCGTCGGATTTAGCTGTTTTAATGAATTTATTCAGAGCTACGGAAAGTTTTTCAAGAACTAATAGACAAAGTTTTTTGGGTTTATTGAAAATTGCAACAGAATTCCATTCTAATGTCAAACTTGGACCGATGAAAATACCTTACAATATTGAAAATAATGAAGTTATTGAGTTTCATAATTTGTTAAAAAATTATAAATTTTCTCAATAATTTTAATAAAAATATTTTAGAGGTTGTAATTTGAATTAATGGATTGGTAACATTTTTAATTTGTTATATTTTTATTAAATTTTATAATTGTTGTAGTTTCTGTTATTGTTATTGTTGTTGTAATTGTTATTATTATTATTATTATTATTATTATTATTATTATTATTATTATTATTATTATTATTATTATTATTAATATTATTATTATTATTATTTTCTACAAAATTTGACTTGAAAAAGGCTGTGTCGAAAATTCGTGAATACCTTAAATAAATCTGATTCATAGTCAAATTTTGCAGAAAATATTATGTCACTTATAAAAACACTAAAAATGTCTTTATAATAATAATAATAATAATAATAATATTATTATTATTATTATTATTATTATTATTATTATTATTATTATTATTATTATTATTATTATTATTATTATTATTATTATTATATACTTACTCAATATTTACTTAAAATATAAATATTTAAACTTAAAATTTTCTTCTATTCTTTTAATATCTTCTACTACTACTACTACTACTAGTAATGCATTGTTATAAAAAGTTTTTTTGGTAATTTATCTTTCAAATTAAAATGAGATAAAACTTTTTAACTGTTTTCAGTTTTTAAAGATTTAAATAACTATAAGATTATCTTAAAGGATATAGGATCAACTTTAAGGTGAAAAGCATAGATAGGTATCATGCCATATGTAGGGAACCTTTTATCTATTGTTGATGTCTGGCAACTACAAAATAAATAATTATAATACAAATGGATATCAGACTAAAACAAAGTTGTGTATTTACGTGTTCCAGCCATATTATCAATGTGAAGTAAAGGTGTCATAGTCTGTTGAATTTCACCGTAAGTTTGAAAGTGTACTTTGTTGATATTATTTTGATTGTATACTTAAAACAGAAGTCAATTTCCCTCTGATAATACAATTAGAAAACTATTTAAAATAAAATTTATATATTTGAATGGTTTATTGACAGGTTGTTTGTTAAAAGTCCTGTGCAGAGAGAATCCCAAGATTCATTTACTCAATGTCCAATCACCTTCATGGCCATCAAAAGAAAAAAAATATACAATTATGATAGCAAAGCTTTGTCAAGTTATTGTAGAACAGTAAAAAAGATTCTTGGGAAAAGAAGATCAAACCGAAAACAAGCAAAAAAAGAAAGACTTTGTGATTTTTTTGTTCTATGAATGATCAGGATCTTGTTAAGATCAAAATATTTCATTTTTTATGTATAAACATTTCGGAAATTGGCTTACACGGTTATTTATTAAATTTATGTTTATATAAATGATTCCGCTACCGACAAAAAAAGGTATTTTTAAGTTTAAATTAAAAAAGAAATATTTTTATAATTTTGATATTGAATTCATTTCTTGTTTTATCGTATTCTGATAATTCACCGGTGTTTTAAAATAATTTAAAAATATATTCAATTAGTTTGTTTAAAAATTTTAAACAATTTTGAATAGCTGTCCTCGTTTTGATTTCGTTTCTAGTGTCAATTGAATAACTGACCTAATGACACCCAATAAGTAGCAATTTCAGTGTCCCAATGATATTGTATATAACTCCAAAATAATATGAATTTACAGTTTTGTAACTTTCAAACTTTTCTTTTTCATAGCATAAAATTGTTACAGACCAAGGAATTCCTGATAGAATTTGTGACATTGATCATGATCATAAAGAAATCCTTACTGATACATAGTCGAGCAACGAAGAATCTTTAACTTCCAATTTTATATGATTATAGCTTTCGAAATGTGAAAATCATCTAAGGTCTTAGAGCAGTGGCTACCAACCAGTGAGCCGAAACTCCAACAGGATTGACTTGATAATTTATCAAAGGTCGTCGGAGATCTTCTAAAATTTAATTTAAATCAAAAAACGAGGTTTGTTTTGTAGAATTTTACAATTTCTAATTTGTACGATACTAGATTCTACAGAAATTAGGCTACACTTTTGTTTGATATTTGTAAACAAATGAAGTTTGTTTAATTTTAAATTTAAGCTGTGACTGTTGCAAAAATGCAGTAAATGAGGATTGTCCAGAAAAATTTTGTTATTGGGGTAGTCACTACTTTGCAAAGGTTATCAAGCGGTAACAACACCAGAAAGGTTTGGAACCGCTGTCGTAAAAGTAAATGATTATATTAACAATTTTTGAAGTTATGAAATAATATTTTATTGCTATTGTTGGGCTCAGAGCCAAAATTAAAACAAAAATTACAAAACCAATTTAAACAAAAAGGTGAAAATTGTATAAGTTAAAACAAAATAATTAATGTCGTTTGGAAATTGTCAATATGGCTGCTGTAACATAAGCACGCACCGCAAGAAGAGATCAAAAATAAAATAAAACATATTAATTAAAACAAAATAAAAATATAACAAAATTAAATAAAACAAATAATTAATTAAAATCATTAAAAAGCCTACAGCTGCATACAGAAACATACGAGAAAAGAAATAAACTGCCAAAACCTTGCAAAATACGGTTTAGAAAAAACACAGGCAGAAGAGGCGACCAGAAAACAAAATATTGGGGTTAAAAAATAATATTGTAATAAAATAATAATAAAAATAAAATCCAACAATAAAATATTAATATATCAAAAAATAAAGAAAAATATATAAAAAATTACAAAAATATTTCGAAATAAATAAAATAATTAAAAAACCCTAAAAATGGCGAAAAATCGCCCATTGGTCGCACACAGGCACAAAAATACTATATATATGGCAGTCATTTTCATAATTTCTAACAGACTACAGTCAACCGAATTTTAGAAAACAGACTTACAGAATTTTAGAGAAGACTTAGAAAATTTTAGTCAGGCAGAAAATTTGTAGAAATTTTTAGAACTGTGAGTCATTCTTAGACAAGAATTTTTATGCCAATTTATGCCAATTTTTCAAATCTGGTTGCATGACTGTGGATTGTAAGTATTGTTTTCTTGTATAAATATATATTTAAAGTCTTGTTATTTTGATTTTATTCTGGATGGTCGTGGAATCTTTTGGTGCCACTGACAAATCCCCCTAAAATCTTATTTATAATAAGTATTTCAATAGCCATCAATGGGACAGATCTAGGGCCGGCTGGTGGATTAAGTTCCCTAGTTGCGCTCGTGGGTCGCGCCTCATTGAAACCTCGGTAGTCCGCAGTAGGGTCTGGCAATTGCACCGGACCTCCATGCAGGGCATTGTTGTACAACTCGTAGCGGCTACTGAAAAGTGGCCGGGGGGAGTAGAATTTAAAATCATTGGAAGTGCGACTTTAGTTAAGGAGGAATAAAGTTTTGTAGGGAAAATTTAAAATATTAATTGGAAAATCAAGTAGGAAAGGATAATATAGTATAGGAATGTAAATTTTAATGTATCTTTTCCAAAAGTTGAATGATATAATCTGACAGGAGAGAGATGTTTAATGAAGAGACCGCAGAGGGTTGTAACTACTTAAAATCATGGGAAATGTACCGGAGTTAGGGAATGGTTAATCAAATTTTTAACATAAGGAAAGATAAAGGTAAATTACCTACATTGTTCTAAGACTATAGGCTGCTCACCTTGGAGACCTGCTGCGGATATATTCTGAGAAATGTCATTATTCAATTTCAACATACTACTAACATCCAAATATATTAATATTTATAAACACAACCAATAATTTGAGTTGGTTGTTAATAGTTGTTAACTGATATATACCGCCTATTGTCATAAATTTAACAGTTTAAATGATTTATTTTTTATTATTGTACTGTAATTATTATTTATGAATATTTTCGTCATCCTTGTTTGTTATCGTTGTTGTGAATCAAGTGCATCATAATCATCAGATTTGTTACAAATAATATGTATTGTAAAACTAATTTACGGAATTGT
Source organism: Schmidtea mediterranea (assembly GCA_022537955.1). NCBI lineage: Eukaryota > Metazoa > Platyhelminthes > Tricladida > Dugesiidae > Schmidtea > Schmidtea mediterranea. The sequence goes on along the minus strand of CM039679.1, from coordinate 203,186,230 downwards.
TACTTTGGGCATTTCATCCTTTTGTACATAATCTCACTTTCCAGAAGTTCTTTGTGTAGTTGACCTAACTAGCAATCACTGTATAATTTAGCTAGGATGAATTTACATTTTTCAAGTGAAAAACATCTTACGATTTCAATCATTTTTGCACATGTAACTTTCAAAGTGACCATACCAATGTCGGGCCCTTGAAGAATTCATAAAATAGGTAATGAGAAAATATTTGAGTGCTTATAAGTATATTTATAAAATTTAATTTATTTTTAAGTATAAATGAGCCGTTAATTTTGAAAGTGACACAAGTCACTTTTATCGAAAAACGAATTAGAGCTTAATAGCTCTAAATTACAAAAATGTTTTTTACATATTTTTCATATAATATACAGAATTATGAAAGAAATAACAATAAATCAGTAAAATATGAAAAAATCATAGGTATTTGTAATCAGAAATAGCTCTAACTCATTTTTCACAAGAAGTGACTTATGCCACTTTCAAAATTAATGGCTCAAATGGTACACATAAAATAAAACATACTTGTATTAATACATAAGTCAAAAAAATTTAAATAATTGAGGGTAAATACTATAAATGTAAATACTATACTAAATGTTCCAATTTTCAAAGAAGCAAATTTTCTAAAATTAATTTGATATTTAATTTTATTCAACACAGGTATGTTTTTGTGTTACTTTTATTGTAAAATTTATAGATTTTTTAATTATAGAAAGTGTTGTACAGTGGTACAAAGTTATACCGCAGATTTCGAAAAAAGTTTAATTCACGTTATGCGTACACTAATGACATTTTAAAAGAGTTCCGCAAAGTAATTTCGACGCTTTTTGTGAATGGCACTCAGATGAATGCATCCTTTGCTTCAAATGTGGAACCTCGACATTCATTTTCATTATAAAATGTTGGTCTAGAATTTTAACGCGTGGGTAATATAATTACAGTTGTAGGTGAAAATATGATAATAGATTGTTGACCAAGCTACGCTGAGATAAATTCTCTATGATATAAAATAAAAATTAACATAGATGCATACCAACTCACCTTGATGTTGTTCTTTGAACATGCAGTAAGATTAACCCTACACTATAGAAAATTAAAGTGGTAGAAAAATAAAATGATGAACACAAACACAGCGCATAATAAAAAAGCATGTAAACTTCAAGATTTATTCAATCAGCATTGAGATAAACTCCTGTAATAACTTAATTATACACATTTTTGAGACATTTTTAAAAAATATATAGTTAACCTGCCTTTAAGACCTGACCATCGGGAATTTGAAGTGATCCCGACAGTCAATTCCGCACCTGGTCTTTTAAAGACCATTTTTAAAGCATCGCCCAGTTTTTTATTTTCCCAGAATGTTTGGATACTTAAATACAAACAGAAATTAGGAAATTCCAACGCATATGAAAAGAAAGAAACACAGTTTTGGATTCAGTTAATATAAGTTGACAAAATTTTTAATATACTGGCTATATATAATACATTAAATTGCATGAAAGGCTACATATACACGATTTCATTAATATATTTCCTATTATCCTGTAACACAGACGCCTTACACCAGCGGTATGCAAGAAAAAGTTTGCGAAAACTGTTTTCTTTTTAGGATATACTAAACAAAGTATATTTCAAACAGGTTTTATTGATAGAGAAGCGTCAACAACCAGTTGTTTACTTGATGGTACAATATAAATTAATAAATTCTGCAATTTATTTAAAGTCTAAAAGTATTTTTTTAAAAACAAAAATGAAACAACACTCTAAATCATTCAATGACGAGGTTATTTTTTCACTAAAAATCAGACATCGAGGTTTAACCAAACATATATGGAGTTTGAGTTGTGGAAATTCAGTTACCTGTATTTCTGTTTTTATATTGTATTTATTGTAGGTACAATTTTCTTTATGATACGCTTGTTATTTTGGCAACCGTTTATCCTAACATTTTTTGTTGTTTCAAAGTAAATGGAGTAGAAGCAAATTCGAAATTAAAATTATTTCTCATATTTCTCAAGCTGGTGAAATATATAAATTACTCGATAAAATATTTATACAATATTCTTTTTGGAAAATTGTATTTTACTTAGGAAACTACACAATATTATTATTAAAGATATGAACAATTTTAGAACTTTAAACTTGAAACCAATTTTAAAACAATGGGTACTTCATTCATTTTTATTCTGGAGGTAAGGCCATCTTGAGTTTGGACGCATATGAGATTTTGGTGTGGATAGCCTTTAAAAATATCATATAAATCATTATCAGCCTATAAGCACGAATTCTGTGGTCTAGAAATGTGCAGAATAATTGTGAACGCGAAGAATACTGAAAAAGAGAAATAACACAGACATGTCCGTCATTATATACGATAAAATACAAATTTATTATATAGTCTACTTACATTTATTATCAACTATTGCAAAATTTTTGTGTGCCATTAGACGAGATACGTATATGCCTGTCATTTTTTCGGTGATCAATTTTATAGCAGCTTACTAAACTGTGCGTTACTGAATTAAACAGTCGTTGTGGAATTAGTAATATTTTAACTATACAAAATCAAAAGTAAAAATATACATGTGTTGGGGTTGTCGGTGAATTCGAATAGAAATTATTGTCAATCTGACTCCAAGCGTGCTTTTAAACAACAGTAATGAACTCCAAACGACATAAACTTTATTGATTATTACACTTTATCTCCACTTTAAAATGACACAACGAATTATCTATCAATCACAATTTGGTGCTTATTACGACACTTCGGGAAGAATAGTACTTTTCGAATCGATTGGATTTCACAATCACTTAACTACTGCGGTGGGTTTCTGAGATCGGTAACTCTGATTTAGTTACTTTGCTTTGCTTTGACCTTGCTTAATTTCTCTTTAATTTCTTTTAGTCTTTCTTTGTCTTTTGCAATTTTGTTTTTTTATTCCAATTGCGCTTCCTTTTTATTCTCCGTCACCCAATAATACTTACTGATGTCAAATAGAATTTCTGATATCTTTTAACGCTAATTCCCTTTGGGCCTCTATAATCACTGACATAAATAATCTTTTTAGAGATGCCCTTTCCCAGATTCCCAAACAACATTTCTTCCTTATCTTGAAAGGGCTTTCGGGATAACGTGCAAATTTTGCTTTTGTTTTCTTAAATTTGCACTTGTTAATTATAAATTACCTTTAATTTAGTTGTCTGTTTTTATTGATTTTCTCTTATTCCTTTCTCGTTGTTCAACATTTCTTTTTGATTCCCTTTTTATTAAGCTCCAGAACCAGATCTTAATCACTTATTATTGTTTCCCCCAATCATTTTACATGTTTATTAATAATTTTATTCTATTATTTTGGTATCCTCAACACATGTAAATTAATGAATTTTTACAAAATCGAAGAATTTTACTAAATTTATAACCATGCTATAGTATTTTTATTAATGGCTTTTCAACGTCGGAAAAATAGATGGCATTATTGGTATTAATATTTACGCTGATTGCCAATACGATATATATATATATATATATATTTCAGTGATTACTATCCTTTGTTTGTTGTACCACTAAGCCCAATGTTTAACTGTGAATAGTCGTAGAAAAAATTATTAGAATCGTTCATTAAAATTGTTATTGTTATAAATATTTTAAGGTTTTGCAGAGAATATTATAATTATAATTTCCCTAATGCTCCCCTTAGCAACAGAATTAGTACCCCTGGCAGAAAATCGCTGGTTATCATTAAATCATGATTCAACATGGATGAGTGTTAACTTGCTCATAGGCCTGGTAAAATAACATAATTGACAATATAGATTCAGTTGAAAAACTTTTACTCATGAATTATACGACCAATCTAAAAAATATTGAAGCATTTTTTTATTTGAATTTAACTTTGATATTAAAAAATAAAATTGAACGAAAAAACAAATGTAACCCATCTGAATAAGGAGCACTTTTTTTAGAAAAATTCAGAAAAAATAATCAAACTCAAAAATATTCATTCTAATTGAAAAATAAAACACATTATTATTCGATTAAACAAATCCTGTCACACATTTGAAACAAATTGATTTGTTTCATACTTCTTTTTACCTAAATAATGATTTTTCCTTCATTCCTTCTTTGCTCGCTTCGAAGATTTCGGGCTCGATTTTTCAATAACACGACGCCATTTCTTGTGATTCAATTTAGTGAAATCGTTGCATTTATTTATAGCGATTAAATACTTCGCTAAATCTAATAATTCTCTGTCTGTATTCCGAGAAGTTGTAGCGTTTTTATACGGCTTTATCTAAAAATAATATTCAAATTTCACTGGTTAGAATTTCCTCGTCAGTTATCAATTGAGAATAATTGCGATCATTTACACCGGTTAACGCCCTCAGCTTTCTGTTTAAATTGGAAGCTCATAATAAAACACTTTTTCATTTTGATTACATTAACAGTTAAAATTTCTTAATTTATTATAGAAACGTTCGCTTATCTGTTACGACAGGGGTAGAGATCTGGTATTTTGTTACGTAACAATAGTATGATAACTGAAATTTTTAGCTTTCATCAAAATTATTTTCCAAGAGCATTGTATAACGTTTTTGAAGATTTAAACAAGATAATAAGAATCGTAAAACATTTGCATGGAATTAAATAAAAGATAGCGCAAATTAAATATATATATATATATATCTTTTTCAATCTCACGAACTCGTTTTGTTTCTCAATAAATCTTTTTAACTTTTCTATTGCTCGCAATTTTTTCTGAAATATTTGTGTCCCTGTTGTTGATTTAAGATTCCCTTATATAGGGAACAACTAATCTGATTGACGGAAATTTAAATTGGATTCCCGGAGAACTAGTTGAACATTTTATTTTTATCTTTTGGCCATTCCCCCGGAGAAAACTTCCGAGTAAATTATATTAGGAAAAAATTAGTTCCTTTAGTAATTAAATTTATCAAAATCGGAGAATTTTTCCCTAATTTAATTTATTTGTTTTCGTTATTTTCATTAATTAATGTATTTGTATTTTCTTAATAACTTTTTCTAGGGGCCCATATTAATTTTATATTATTTTCGCATTCATGTCGTCAATTGGCATCGGCACATACCTAAACCCCAACATATCTCCCCTTTAATTGAGATTCGACCTCGAATCTGTATTTTTGTTGGTTGATCTATCAATTAATATAATAATTATAATTCATTTATGAAATATATAAAGACACGCACATACACGTAAACCCACAAATATGGACTGTCAAATTTCAGATCACATCTGAAACTAGCTTTAAAAGCATCTTGGAGAATAATAATAATTATCCTAATTTGATTTTCTGGGGATTTTCCCCGATTTCATTTTAAAATTATCTTGGAAAAATTGAATTTTCTCAAATCTCTGATGTCATTTTCCTTTTTCAATAGGTTTTTCCTTCAACATAGGTCCATATTCTAACGTTATTTGTAGTTTCACGATTTTTGCATCTTCAATTTCACCAAAGCCTTCCTCTGTTACTTCAATTTTTTTTCTGTTGCCCATTTAAGTTCGGGTATTGTTTGATTCATCTCCATTGGTATTTCCATTAAATCCCACATTCTCCCTCGCTCTCTGGGTCCTTGCTCGTCGAGGCTCTCATTGTTTTATACTCACTTAGCGAGTATTTTCTTGATGGGTTAGTTCTTTTTCTCTACATCGTCTATCAATTGTTGTTCCACCTTAAGATACACTTTTCGGATTCCTTTTACATCTTAATTTTTTCATATTGATCTTGTTGATTCCCGCTGTTGCACTCAGTAATGCCGTGGATGCTTGCATTAAAATACTGCAGTTTCATTCTTGGTGTAGTGGAAACATCCTTAATTACTCTTCCGTGATAATCCATTATTGGTATGGACAATGGGATCATCTCATGTGCTTCTGAGACCCCATATTCTGTCTCAATAAACAATATTCTTTCTCGAATTTTATCAAGTCAGCCGTTTTTGGATAAACGATATTTTTTTCTTGAGCATTTCTTCAGAAATTTGGAGTAATCTTGGATCGGAATCTTCCACTGAATATGCGCATGGGACTTCTTCCAAGTTTGATCTTCTCGCTTCTACGGTAATTAATACGTCATTGTTGGCTGCTCTTAATCCTTTAGCCATTATTTCTTTTCCACGAGGTTAATTTGTCAATTTTCCCCCATACATTTCCAATTTCCCTTTAGCTATGTGCAGGTGATATTCGTCATCTTTTCTCATGGTTATTGCTTCTTACAACCTAATATTCTGGTTAATTTAAAAATGTATTCATTCATTTTTCTGTCATCAATCCTGAAGTAATTTGGTACTTGCTGGTTACTTTTCATTATTATTTTGGATAAACTAGAATTTTCATGCAAGGTAAATAAATGTATCTCAATATACAAATATTTCTTCGAAAGTTATCCAGGGTCTAGATTCCTTGGATCGAATTACAGAATTGTCTGTTTTCCGAATTTTTGAAAAGATGAGAAGAATGAGAATGATTATTATGATGATGCTGGTTATCACAAATATACATGAGATTTCAGTGTTATCCAATACATAGAGTTCGTTTATCATTAATAATTTGTTACAATTTTGAGAAGATATAATGTCATAGGTATTGTTATCTGAAGAAGTTTCAATTGTATTGTTTTGGAATTTTAGATATGATTTATTTTGTATGGATAGGTCAACCTTATTTTGGGCCTCATAGTAAATGTTCTTCTAATACACACGAACGAAATTGCGATCTACCAGGGTAAGACGCCATTGGTCCGAAATGGCTTTACGATAATTATGAATTTTAATTAATATCATATTTGATGTTGACTTTGAACGTAGCTGGTAGAATTTTAAAACTTGGGTATCATTCTTATCACTGAGGGTAGCCTTGATTTTTTCTCAATAGTAGATAGCTGCTTTTTGGTTTGAATTTATTTTTCGAACAACTGTAATCGTTTGGTTGATGTAGTGCAAAATAACAGGATTAGTTGCAATGATTAAAAACACAGAATTTTTATGAGAATGAATTTCAATCCATTGATCATATATGTAGGTTCCATTTCTTTAAAGGGCTTTTTCATAATAATGAGCTACAATATTATAAGTCTGATTTAATTTTAAATTAATATAATTTATAAATGCGTTGGGATTGTCGGTGAATTTATATAGGATGTATTGTCAATCTGACTCCAAGCGTGCTTTTAAACAACAGTAATGAACTCCAAACGATATAAACTTTATTGATTAACACACTTTATCTCCACTTAAAAATGACACAAAGAATTATCTATTACAGTGACAACTTTGTGCTTATTACGACCCTTCGGGGAGAATAGCACTTTTTGGATCAATTGGATTTCACAATCACTTGACTACTGTGACGGGTTTCAGAGATCGATAAGTCTGATTTAGTTGCTTGGACATGAATTTATTCAATAATTATGATTTCACTTCATTTTCCATTTTGTTTGTTATTATTATTTTTTCTTATTCGTTTCGTACTTCCTAATTAAAATGACCTTGACATATTTTATTATTTTTTTTCCTTTTTATTTTCTCATTTCTTTCATTTGTTTCTATTTCCCAGTATTGTGGAACAGCTCACCCATTTTCCCTAATCATTACATTTTTTTTTAGTTTTAGGTATCGTTAACAAATGATTTCCTGACATTATTAAGATTGTTGATTGCAAAATTTTGGAAAATTACTTTGACCTTTTGGGATTCCTTGGATCCCCAAGAGACATTGATCCCATTTATTATCGATTCAACTGTTATTATGTTATTTATTTTCCTCGTCCAAACATTCAATCGTATTAGATTACAGATCTTTGTATTATTGTTTTGGGATTCCCATTGTTTTATTGTCCAAGGGTATTAGTTGTTCATTGTCAATCGTCGAACTACATACATATTATTGCAAATATATTAATGTAAATTTATTGTCGGAACCAAATAATTTAGTAAATTATTAAATTCTATCAATTCGTGTTGCATTTATACAAAAGACATTTATGAGCATTACTGTCGTTATCAATAAAATTTTATTGGTATAATTCAATTGAGTAGGATTCTTTAAAAACGTTTGTTTGGTTACAGTTCCTTCGTTTATGCTATTTTCTTTTGACTTCAATGAATACTGTTTTCCCTCTTCAGTAGGTACTATTTTACATCGATTTGCATGAAATATTATTGTTCCCGCTTTTTTATTTAAAGGACGTAATTTTAGATTCGTTTCTGTGGCATCACACGCCAAATAAGGTCCTTTAAACGGTCTTTGCAATTTTGGTGACAGTATTTTTCTGGTTTGTCTATATACACTAAATCTCCAATTTTAATATCGTGTGCATGTGTACGTTTATAATAGGACTCTTTATACATTTCTTGGTCATGCCGTATTTTAAGTGTTACATGCATCCATGCAGACTGCAATCTCTCTTGCGTAATTACTTTAGTCTGTTAGATCCATATATTGTGATATCGGTGCTTGAAATTTTATATCAATTGATATATTATTGCGCCTTAAATATATCAGTTAGAAATGTGTTTCTCCAGTACTTTCATTTACTGCATTCCGATAAGCAATCAAACACGGTTTAATGATTACGTTCCAATCTTTTTGTTTTCTATTTACGTATGACGATATCATATTAATTATGGTTACATTTAATCTTTCTACTAAACCATCTGTCTGTGGATGATATGGAAATGTACATAATTTCATGATTCCAAACAATTTCGTAATTGATTTAAATAGATTACTTTGAAAATTTTTACCTTGGTCTGTTAGTAGCTTTTTAGGTGCTCCATATCTGAAAACAATATTTTCTATCAATATTTTGCTATAGTATCTGATTTTTGATTTAGCATTGCATAAGCTTCTGTTCATTTTATTAAATAGTCACAAAATACGATTATATATTTATTGCCATATTTTCCGGCAACGGACCAACAATATACATAGCTGTCACTTCCAATGTATATTTCTTTGTATGAATTGCACGTGATGCAGTAGACTACGTTTTTTCTGAAGCATATTTTCTTAGGTGCCTGGAAATTTTCATTGTGCAAATGTTTTCTGTTTTTTATCATGTTTGCCAATGCTTGCTTCAAAACTTGTGTAATATACGAATTGGAAGGTCTTTGTGATTGATTTCTTTCCAGGTCTTGAAATCGATAATGTAACTGATGAATGGAATATTTAGATAAAAGTATTTTTTATTTTTTTGTATTTTATCTCTAGGCTTTTTCGGATGAATTCAAATTAAAAAAATCTTCGCATAATATAATAACCATAAATGATTTGATAATTTATTATTGCTTTATATGGAATTTTCATATTGGACGCCACAAAACCACTAAGACTAAATATTTATTAATATAACAATAAGTTGAACAGTCTATGTTCAATACAATTTTCCCGAATTCACTTTTATATCTAATAAATGTTTTTTCTTGTCGATAAGTGATCGTCTTGTTGGGTTCTATTTTTGAAAAATTTCTCTTCCTGTTAAACAAGTGAAGAATTCCCGCAATCCTTTCTGATATAACAACGGCTGCTATCATTGTTGTGGAGTTTCCAATATTCATTAAACAAGTATTCTTTCGATGCCAATTTTTGGAATTTCGACATTATCAATCCACAGATTTTCAATTTTTAGATACTGTTCTTTAATTTTTCACATATTTAAGTGCTGAATGAATGCCCAGCTCTTGATAAATTCGCTTCTTTTAAATTCATGGGATTAGTTGTTTTAAATTAGTTTTTTTGTTTATAACTTTACTTGGGGACACTAATTTTTTATTAGTATATTGGAATTTGTATGTATCTGCGTTCAACCATACCCGTTTCCACAGATGAAAACTAATTTTCAAATTTTTATAAATTTTAATAAATGTTGATGTTTTTTCATTTTAGATTTTACGCGTCCTTATTTTATATCAACCTCAGTGGTAACTATGTTGTATCTATTTCCTTTCAAGTCGGTTTTAAAAGAATTTTGTTTATAAAAAATTAAGTATCAAAATAATTTGCAGAAAAATGACCTTCCTGAATTTTTTGACGAGTTCCATTGGTTTCGTAAGGTAGATTCCACATGGCTTTTATTGAAATAAAATTCAACGTTGACAAAATGTTTGGTGACTCAATTAGCAATAATGACATTGTCACCTTTATCACCTCAAATTGTGCATAAATTTGATGTGGCCTTAATCAATAAAATTCTATCAATCCTTTTATGTAATAGGTGAGACGTTATAATTCCTTTTAATAATACTAGGTTTAGATTTTCTCCTAAGTTATCTGTACAATTATCTCAAGATCATTAAAAATCAAAAATGAAGTGTAATTTCATCCGTACTTAAAGACTGATAATTAAATCGAAAAATAATTTAGTTTGTATTTTAGAAATTTAATTTTTTAATGGTTTTCGGTAAAATAATATTAAATGTTGACAATTATTTGGAAAATCAGCAATAGATAAATATATTGTAAAATAATCAATAAAATCCACCTTTAACCCTGATTGAGGGTTCATGATAAAATTTCTTCGAATGTCGTCAAACATGATCGAATTATGGGGTCCCCATTGAGGAAAGCTTTCCCAAATAAGCTTTAATGGTTTAACCTAAATATTTATTTACTAACAACGGCTTTGAATAGAATATTGGATACTTCCTTAACTCCTTCGCTGGGCAAATCTACACTAATCATTCCTCCCTCATCTAGTAATAAAGTAATTTTGAATTGGGTGGCTGATTCTGAATTTAGGTTATTCTCAATTCTAATTGAACTACGCATTTGTTGTCGGCCAACTGAATTTGATAATAACTGATTTATGGATTTTGAAATGAGACCCATTTCGAATAATTTGGTTCTAATCCACGTTAAACCAGTAGCAGACCAGATCCCAATATCATAGAAAGGGTAGATTTTTTCGAGAAATTCATGCAAAAATGGTCTCATTAAATCACGAACATTTTCCGCAGTGCTTCGATGGTCTATGGAACAATTGATAAGTTCAACTGTTTAGTCCAAATATTATAACTTATAGATATTTCATTAAAATCTAATATTTGAATAGATTATGACATGTTGGTATGAAACAATGAAAATACACGAGTCATAAAACCATAAAATAATGCACGTGGGCATCTAAAAATTGTGTCACATAATTTTACCCCATTTTGACATCCTTAAAAGTTGCCAAAGAGATATAAACCCTCATCGAAATTTTTCAACGTCCCTTTAAAAAGATTGAGCTAAAACCCATAAATGAACAAATGATTAAATTAATTAAGTTGAACTGTAATTAGAAAAGTAATTAATTTAGCTGCAGCACATAAGCAGACGTCATAAGCTAAAAGATAAGAAAAGACAAAGCGGGAAGATGGACAATCAGAACCTCTTAAAATGGCCATCGTTGCGAAAATAAAAGAGCTATTAAAATGAAATTTCAAAATAAACAAAAGAATACCTTGTAAAGTAAATAAAATTAAAAAAACCCATAAAAATAGCCGAAATAAGGCAGCTTAAATCTGACACTGAATTAGTATATAAACCGCAGCTAAATTCCTTCAATGGACGGTGACCTTCATCGTGGATAGTATATTAAACTTCGTGTAAATTTCTCGAAATTTTTTTGGAAATAGTCAAAAATATACATTTGATTAACAAATTAAATCTAGAATGTAGTTGAATTTCCATAACATAAATCTAAGGACATATTTGTTATAAACAGTGCAGATTCACACGTTAGACCACCAGTATAATTAAATCTCATGAGATTACGTCGATATTAAAGATTGAGTTCGTCAATGACATTAGAACGAGAATATCATTGTCAGGCAACAATATATTCCCAAAATTAGACCACCAAAATTAAGCCTCCGCAAATAATTAGATTACTCCAACCATGATAAGGCCGATATAAAAGAAATATAAACCAAAATTTTAAGAGTCAACGACAGATTAGAAATAAATCCTATTCGACAATAAAAATATTAAATTAATGGGTTTTTCTAATATACTGATGTAGTTAATAATCAGAATTATTGAAATCTGATAGTGAGCGTAACAAAATGTATATAATAAGAAAAATTAAGAACGATTTGATCTATTGTGTAATATCCTATGACGTCACATTTAAAAAAATTTCTCCTGGTGTCATTTATGGGCGTTAACCAAAGATATTAATCACACTGTAAGTTGAGGCATAAAACATTTTTGTAAATAAGACATTATTTAAAGCAAAGTCGAAGCACAAGTTTAAAAAAATAATGAACATGATAGAAAACAATAAATAAATTATTAATCTTCCCATAAAGTAAGACATTATTTAAATATTGTTCAAATAAACATTTAAATAAGTTACATTTTAGAAATTTTAGTCAAAATATTTTAAATAAAATTTTCTAACAATGTGAGGATATGCATATACCATTAACTAAAGATGTGCAGTGCCGGCCGAATTATACTCGATTGTTGTCCGTGGTCACTAACACGGTAGTGAAAATCTAAACTCAACTCTCACATTCCTATACTAAAATCAGCCCGTAATAACATGTATTCAATTACAAACTAATACGTAAAAAAATCAGAGCCTAATCTAATTTCGTGATGTTTCAATCATTTTTTGATGTTTTCATAGGTTTTTAATATTTAACCAACATTGACAAATAATTAAATATTTTATTTGGCATACGCAAAAAAGAGAAAATTAATAGATTATATACATTTTATAAAAACTATTTACGTAGTAAAACTAGCATGAAAAATCGATTAACAAATGGGATAAGTTGCACATAACTCAGGCTCATTGTAGAGTATAACGAGTACCAAATTCAAAGTAGTTTTAATTACTATTTCTTATAAGTAGCTGATAAGGATATTTTGATGTCGAATAAAATCCCCATAAAGACAAAATAATAAGTAACGAGTCTGTATTAAAACAGTAATACTATATAGAAATGCTGCATCAAACTAGATGAATGTTTGCGATTACTGAGAAATCGATGTTTATTTTAAAACAAAGTATATAGTATGGAAATTATTTGACTTTCTAAACAAACTATATCCACACACACAAGTAATTGGATATTTCATTGAATTAATAGGATGAACGGTGGCATCGAACTTGAAAGATGGTCATTTATGCTATTAATTTATAAAATGTACCAGTACACTGAATAAAATCTAAATTTATTTTATTCACAGTAATAATTGCTTGTAAGTTGTTTAAACGAAGTCCAAACTGAAATCACTGGGGATATTTTGTTTATTTTCAAATTAATATTCTTTGTTCCGTGATAAATAATTGAATTTAGGTGTTTTATTCATTAGAAATCTACATCTATAAAGTTGCAATATGAAAAATCGTGTGAAATTACCATTGTAATTTTATTTAATTTCAAGAACGCTACAAATTCCTAGAATACTATAATTATTGGTATTGATATTACGTTTTTTACTTCTATTCTACAAAAACGGTTAATGAGCCAAACTGATAACATTTAAAATGAATTATAAAACTTTACCGAAAATTGTATAATCAATATCTAAAATAAGCAATTTAGAATTAGGCCTCGGATTTTCTAAAAGCAAAATTTTATATTCTTTTATTCTTCTTTCAATTTTAGCAGTATATTCGGATCTATACAATTATATTAAAAAATTCAGAACTGACTAGTTACCTTTGACAAATATCTATTTCTAGTTCCTCACATTCCAAATCTTCATTCACTTCATCTAAATCGTTAAATTTCTTTGATGTTACAGCTTTCTACAATACAAATTTCACCAAACAAATTTAAGAATTTAAACATAAGCAAACAATTTGCTCATCAGTCGATCCTATAAGCATTACTTTGGAATTAGATGGAAGTAAAATGTGATCGAAGGTCAATTCATCAGAAAGAATAAATCCTAATATAATTTCAAATTAAGCTCAAAATAACCTAGTATTTGGTTACAAACCTGGTGAAGGTTTTAATCCTAATAATTTTTGATTTTCAGGAGCAACAGATGTCTGTTCATATATTACAGACTTTAAATTACCAAGAGTACTATCGCGGTTTAAAGAAGAGAGATTCAACGGAACTCCTTTAAATTTTATTTCTATCATTAATAAATTAATTATGTCTTTCGAATGAAAAAGTTATATGTAAATGAAAATATAATCATTCGTCAGTTTTTAAACAACTTTAGTATTCAAAAATATTAGAAATTAAAACAAACGAGTAATTTTAAATACACTTATAACTGTTAAGCTTTTTAAGTAATTTATTTCATTAATTTTAATCTCAATTTAATAAGTTAGTTTCACAGAAAAATTAGCATAAATAAACTTATAAATTAAAATAGAATTCATTATAAAATAGTTTAGTATTGACAAAATTTTGAACTATAATATTAGTTAAAAATTTTTAAAAAAAGTTAAACAAAACTTCAAAAATAATTTTATTTTAAATAATCCAATTGTTGTAAATAATGACATCGAAATAATCAGCTTTTTATATATTTGGTGCTGTAAAATAATTTAATTCACAATAGTTTGATCTAAATCATAGCCTTAACCGTTAAATAACAATAAAATGGTTTTATTTAATAACTAATTTTAGTGCATCATCATATAAAGGTGGATCGTCTGTATACGCAGGAGTATTGTGAGACCTTGCCTGATTATTATACAATGATAATACATGATCTGAATTTACATGAGTTTCATTGTTTCTTACTGAATAAGCAGGCAAATTATGTGCACTTTCAGCCAGGATCAAATCATTAAATATATGCGGACATACGAAACTGAACGAAACTATAAATGAAAACGAAAATAATGACATGCATATACATAAGCCTCCTACAATTATTAATTTAACACCATTTGGACTGCCTTGTAGGGGCTTATAAATAAAAGTTAAAATTATTGTACAAATACCACCAAAAAATAGTATGATAGGGAAAAGATAAATTAATTTAGTACTAAATATACAGTTACAACACCGAGCACAATTGAATTTCACTAGCGAACAACAGCTTCCAGATTGGTTCTCATTAGCTAAAGTATGTGTAGTTTCCATTGGAATATATAAAGTAGAAACATTGGTTGGTGACTGGATTCGAACATTTTGTACGCGATTCTCAACATTTTCAGATCTCGGTATAAATAAATTTAGAAATGTCATAGAAAATCAATACATAAATCAATTGAATATATTTATATTATTTATATCTTAACTGAAATTCCAATTTTAAAAAAGCTTTTAATGATTCATCTTCTATTTGGTTTATATAAGTAAAAAGTTCAGATTTTGCTTTTTGAACGTCACTTTCTCCGAAAAAATCAAGCAATTGATCAGCAAATGTAATCCAAACGCAGTTAGCACATCCAGTTCCACAACATTCATAATCTTCTGGAGGTTTTGGAAGAGTAATTTTAGCTCCCAAATTCCTTATATTGAATTTCACGTTTTTAAATAATTTGCATATTTTTATCATTAATTTTAAAAATAGCGTTAACTTTAACTTAAGTAAAACAAAGTTGATAAATGATATTTGTCAAATGGACAGAAATAAAAATTACGTTAATAAATCAAAAATGACTATTTTTCAAATATTAGGTAAGTTAATTTTCATTTCTGCCTTTATTATAAGCATCATGGGGTGATCAAATTTAGATACACCCTAGCTTCATATCTCTCCATATTGATTTACCAAAAATCAAAACAATTGAAATCTTTTAATAACTTTATTTCTATAATCAATATTGACTACTGCCCACAGACAATGAATGTGAATTACATTGTGCAGGGTATCTGGCAGCAAATCTGGAGAGACTGGCATTTATCGATAATTGACTAACATTCACCCCGTTAACATACTGAAAACTTTTTATAAAAATCAATACAAAAAAGAACTATAACATACTTTATCTTCATTAATGCTATTCGATTCAGTAAATTCAAATTTAATAGAATCTTCAGTATCATAACTAATATCCATATCATAAGACTTTATACTTGTTTTGTTCGAACATTTCATCGGTGTTGATTCCATAAAATTAACAGGAGAATCAAATTCATCTTCTGAATCAAAATAATCAATATGGGTTAAATCTATATCTTCCTGAATTATTTGAATTTCAAAATCTTCACCAGACTGATAATTGGCTGAATTAGTTTCAGAAACTAAAAAATGATTATTTGATGTTTGAAATGACATGTTTGAAATAAACAAAGCGTGGATGCGTGATATAACTTCAAAAAATGAAATTAATAAAACAAAGTTTCAAACAAGTTTTAGATTGCAATTAAAAATTCAAATATTTTATTCTTATTAAAATGTTTATTAGAAAATATCCTTTATTGAATTTATTAAAACATAAAATCTTATAAATTCAAAGATTTTATTCTCATTAAAAAATTTAGTAACAGATATACTTTTAAATCAATATATTAAAATAGTTAATAAATTTTGTCGGATTATGGAGTTAAAATTTAAGTAAAAATCCTTGTAAATAAATATTAAATCTTTATAAATTTTCTTTAAACATTACAAAAAGTATTCAAGGCTGTAAAATCTTTCTATTGATAGGTTATGACCATTTGACCTTAGGTAGCTCGGGCATACATGTTTTACAAATTGAAAGACAAGGTGCTGTTTACAGTTATCACAAGATCGATTACATATAACGATGTCAAATCCTTTTTAAAACGTTCGGAACGACTTTCTTCATTCGGCCCATCAATCGGGCTGCTTTGAGCCTTCGTGGCTTTCTCTCTCAACTTTGCTGAGACGAGGTTTATTATGCTTGAGGTTTTATGGGGGTGCTACGACGAAGTGTATTGGAATGATTTGATCAGAGTTTTGGTGGGTTTCTGGGTGTTTATATATCAATAATTATTCGACAATTTCTAGTTTTCTAATTATCCTATATTCTAACCGCTATTCTCATACTTATCTAATTATTATTTATATGGTTCTTTAATTTATTTATACAATATTTGCACGACCCCCTTTTTGTGGTTTCCCTTTTTCTAATCGCTTTAACCCTCGTGGTTTCCACCTTTCCCTGTTTTTATTACTTTTATTTTATTTATTTATTTATTTTTATATTTTATTCTTACTTCTACGGTTTTTGGATGTAATTCACACGATGATTTCCATTGCATACTCTGTGTTTCTTTTTTCCATGTAGACAAACTGATCGTTTTCCAAAGTTTCTGTCAATATTTTCCAGTTTTTATCTGTCTGCGTTTCGGTGAAATTCCGTCCCAACATTTATTGTTTTTGATCGTTATTTGTTTCCATCTAGAATCGTCATTCCTGCTAAGTTGAGTGTGCCCTTGAGAATATTTGTAGTTTCTTAATTTTCCTTGTCATTTGTTTTCCGTTGTAAATTAATCATTAGATCTCAGCTTCAAATGATCAAACAAAGTTTTTCGCTTCTTTTTTCGCACTGGTTTCTTCTTTCTGTATTTCTTTCACTCGTTAGTTTGCTTTCCATGTAGATAAGTTGGTCGTTTTTCATAGTTTATGTTTTATTTCCTTTTATTTATTTCTTCCTACAATTGTCTGCAATATCGTCTCAGTGGTTACTTTCAAATTTCTTGCTTCTCCCGTTTGCTAGCCGCTAACTTGTTTTAAATATTTCTTAGTTGATGTTTTTACGAATTATTAGTTGTCCAATGTCGTCCCAACGTTGTCCTGCTTGTTATTGTTTCTAACTGAAATCTGTATATTGTTCTCTTTGTTCCTTTTTGAGTCCCCAAATTTTTACTTGGTGGTCGAGTCATTGGTTTCATTTCGTTTTGTTGACAAATCCATCGTTTTCCCTAACTTTCCGTGAATCTCTCTTTTCTTATTGTCCCCAGATTTGTACGTGGTGTCTAGTCATTTATTTCATTGCACTGTTTTTCTTATTTTGTAGCCAATTTTCCATCGTTTGTTATTAAACTCTATTCTTTGGTAAAATGTTGTCCCGACGTTTCCTGTTTGATAATTTGTTTTGCTTTTTCCAATTAAAAAAGCTTCCATCCCGGCTGATGGTGCACTGACAAACTCTCTGTTGTTTCTTAACTTGGCTGTGTTGGTCTTTCCAAATGACAAAGCTTTATCCCGGTCCTTTGATCTTTTGCAAAAACAAAGCTTTATCCCGGCTGAGCCCCCAAATTTGTACTTGGTGGGTTAGTCATTTGTTTCCTTAACATATTTTCATTATTTTGTAGTCAAATTGGTCGTTTTTCATCGTTCTTTATTAAGCTTCGTTTATTAGGTTCAATTCTTGTTCATCTGTCATCTTTCATCTCTCCTGAGTTCGGCAAAAATGTCGTCCCGACATTTTCTATTTAATTCCAAGATTTTTATTTCGTTTTCCTTTTGATCTTTTTGACTTGGTTGTTTTGCTTTTTCCAATTAACAAAGCTTTCATCCCGGCTGAGCCCCCAAATTTGTATGGTGGGTTTCTGGATGTTGGTATTTTGAAACTATATGGTTGTTACCCAGACAACCCCATACAAATATTCTTCGCTTACCACTCGGCATCCGTTGCTAAGCAACGTTGGAACTGTGTTCAAGTGGGTGGATCGTACGCAAAAAGTGAGCGCTATTGCTAATGCTAGAATTGACCGAACGATCCCTTGGTTCAACGAGCTGCCGGTAGAAGGCTTATGCTCGCTTTTCGATTTTTAGGTCCCATTATTCTCCTATCTCCTTCAAATGTTAACCTATACTCTCATATCATTTATCATTATGTCTATTCCCATAGTTCTTCTTATCGTTGTGCGTATTGATGATTTTTCTATGGCCTGTAAACCCTTTGTTTTGCTAAATATCCATATAGTATATTTCTTACCCTTATCCCTATTAAATCTATAATGTTCTCTATTATTGATACTAGTATTGTCATTGTTACTATTATATGTATTACCTTTATTCATTGTTACTACTATTACATTTATTATCATTCTTATTACTATAATTACCATTATATTTATTACTACTATTATTATCATTACTATTATTATAATATTATTATTATTGTTATTATTATTATTGTTATTATTATTATTATTCTTGGGCCAGTACAAGCTTTTGTTTAAATGGATTGGAAACAGCACGCAAACATAACACGCACATTTCAAAATCAGACCCTTAAACATCTAATAAACACCTAAAATGCGAGAAAAACACACAGTTTAACATATAAAATAGAAAACATAAAATTAAATTAAAATATTAACAAACGCACCAAGATATGCACGAATTGACATAGAAATAACACGATAACAAAAGATTTGACCGAAAAAGTGACAATTTACGAAAAATTAAAAGAGTTCATGAATAAAGCGAACAAAAAATAAAATAATTTTAATCAGAAATGATTGAAATTAAAAATAAATGAGTAAATTGTAAAAGAAATCGAAAAATAATAATAAATTAGAAATAAATTAGATACATAATGGCAAGGTCAAATTTTGTTTTAACGCATAAAAAAATAACACACAAGGTTAGGGTCACAGAACAGGTATAAATACCAATCCATTTTCACAATGCTTTAATGCTTTTCACTCAGTGAATAAATTACTTTTTGTCAGAGCAATTCAAAGGAGCAACTCTCGATAACTGTTTTTCATTCTGCGAATCAAGTAACTTAATGTAAGCTCTACTTGGTCGTATGTGTGGGAACCTCTTGTCGTATGTTGATATGTATGAACTATGAACGAGCTATGATGACATTTTTTCAACAAATATATGTATTATGAAAAAACTAATCTTCAAATTTATGAGTCGAAATTTTTCTGGCCCCACAGCCACACATCACACAAGAAAGTAAAATCATAACATAACTAGTCACACTGTGTAAGTGCGGTTTCTCCGCCTATAGTGTGTGCCCGTGAGAGCTCTGTCGTGCGTAACGACGGATCTCGAACGTAAATATTCTACCCATTATAGGGGTGGTGGGAAGATTGAGAACTAGTCTTTTGGCTGGCTCTCTTTCACCCATCTCCCGTAAAATCGACCTAAATATTTAACTACACATCGGCTAAAATGATAACACCGAGTAGTCCAGTGGGCACTCGAAAAATCTAATATGAACACAAGAACCTTAGGACTGTTGGACGTAGGGGAGTGTTGAATACCAGACCCTTGAGTCAGCTTAACCCTGTACTGTCACTTACCATCACTAAGGGATAACTCCTCCGTACGCCACATAATTTAATCACTATCATACACCCGTGACCGGAATCACGTTGGAATTGTGTACAATAGCCGAATGCCATTCGAGCAGGTGAGCGCCATCACTAGCACTACTCCCCGAAGAACCTTCGTCTTTCCCGGATTATAGCTGCCGATAGAAGGACTTACACTCCTATTTCTAAAACCCTTTTAAATTCCATAATTACACGTAATTCCAGTGAGGAAACCCAAAAAAAAAAATTATTCCCGTATCTACGAGCGCCCATAATTTCACTCGCCCCAATACTCCATTTTTTCGAGCGATGAAAAAAAAATCTTTAACAGTATTAACTAAAACCACATCAAAACAATTTTTAATAAAGACTAAATATCAAGAGACAACAAAAAATTGAAATAAACTATATTAATGTTAGCAAATGTTGGATCAACCAATATGATAAGAATAATGCGAATAGTCAGGAAAATCGAATAGATGCCCTAATTCTCCTCTGCATCCATGTCGGTTGGGAGGCATCTCCTCTTTGGTGGTCGATATGGCGGGGGGTCGCCTCGACAATCTTCGTCTCTTCGCGAAGATGGCCCTGCAATTTCGCCTCGGGGGCCGATATTGGGAACCTTCCCCGTGAGGATGGCGATTTCCTCCGAGTTTAGTTCGAGGTCATTTAGAGACCGAATCCGTTGAGGCGGTTCGTTCTCCTCGTCCACTAAGTCAATGTGGATAGATTCTGGGGGAGAGGAGAACAAAATCCGCGGAGCATAGCAGATGTCCGGATCAATTTCTGGGACCTCGAACTCTTGGTAAGGGGGTGGCAAGTCGTCTATTTGGTACACCCCTTCCATTGGCCGAGTTTCTCGTAGACGGGCTTCTTCTTGTCGGCGTCGATCCCGACGCCGCTTATTTCGATTTGGCCGGTGACGGGCCGTAGGGGCGGAAGAGTTCGCCCGGGTTTCCACTGGCACGGAAGGTGGTAAATGCGTGAGATTCGCGCTCGATGTAGGAACGTTTGTTATCGGGTTAGGTCGATCTTCAACATTGGGAAGGTGGTGAGCCGGGACGATATCGAGTTGCTCTGCACGAATATTCCCGGGGACCCGGATTCGGAGTTCGGTGTCCGAGAAGGCTTGTCGCAGCGCCACCGACTGCTCGCGAATCAGTAGACGCTGGGCGCGTGACTCGACGATCAGTTCGTCACGCGCCTGGGTAAGTCGAGAGATTTTCCGCCTGAGCTCCCTGACGATTTCTGGTGGAGCCCAGGTCCCTTTTACCCTTTCATGTTTCATCTGGAGGTCACGGTGTTGAATTTTGAGATCTTCGTATTTGTGGCGGATTGCCACGATTGAAGGGGGCAGGCGAGGGATCCTCGTTGAGGTGATAGCGTTGTCATTGGTCGTCATACTGGTAGAAAAGGAGAAAAATTTAACCGAAATAATAAATAAAAGGGAGTATATTAGAAAAATTAAAACAGAGTTTGAGTGATACTGAGAAATGGAGTATCGGCGGCCGTTTGGGTTTGTTTTCCCCTTAACTATGACCCTGACCCCCAACTTGTATACATGACCAGGATGGTAAATTCCGTCCTACCATAGTGGATTAGGCGAAGTCGTAAGATATATTTTGCGTATGCCGAGACTATTACTTTGCTTGCATGTTAACGCTTGGGGTGAATCCCGACCATTATTTTGGGTAGTGAATTTTAAGACACGATACTTTTATTAATTTATTCCTAAGATAAGATTTACTAGGTAACATAATCATCGTTATTTACCTAATGGAGCTTAAGAACAAAACCGCGATACCATTATCAATTATTTATATAATAAAATTTTACACTTAAGACCACTATTAAATTATTTATATAACTAAATTTCAAGATACTACATAGTTATGGGTTTAATAGTATAATTAATATTTCGAATTAAAAGGCGGTGGTTTAAGCGTTTATAAACTGAGCTATCGATTATGGAGGGGTAGTTTTAAGGTTTCAGTCATTAGTTATTAATAATTAATAATATTTCACGACAATTTACCGTTTTTTCAAGTTAAGTTGATAAATTTGGGAAATAGCGTAATTCTAAAATTTCTGTTATTACCTACTAATGATTTATAATTTTTAATGACAAATTACTATTTTTTCAAGTTAAGGTTATTAATTTGGAACACAGCGCAGTTCTAAGATTTCTGTTATTGGCTACTGACAATTTTACAAGATTTAATGACAAATTACCGATTTCTAGGTTAAGATTATTACTTAATAATACAGTGTGGTTCCATGCTTCCTACAGTTACTTACAGATGGGTTATAGTCTTCAACATTCATTTTATTGACAACCTACAATTTTTACGATTCCCGCTGACGTAGAATACGAGTCCGCAAGTTCCCCGCTTAAACGTTAATGGTAATTTATCGCGTTTGTTGGTAACATTGATATTGGATATTAATCTACAGACGGTAAAGTTATGAGTTAGATAAAATGTTAGTTTACATAAAATGTTATACTAAGAATATGAAAACTTACGACTTTCTACGATGGGTCCTAATACTGCAGGCGAATTAAATCCAAACGACAAAACAAAAATTTCCTTTTAGATTAAGTAACTTATATTGTCTATTGATTTTTGAAACACAAGTCACACGGCCTACAGCAGTTTTACACGAATCAGTGCAGTTATTGAACAATTTTCATATGGTGACGGTTTAATAGACCGTGAATGGATTCTTATGTATTTTGTGCGTTTATGAAAAGTGCCACTATTATGGATTTTTACATTGTGATTCGCATTTACTCGCCCTACTGGATATGTGGATTTCCTCAATCATTTACCGAATCACTTGTCTATGTTCACGGGGGATGTCTTGGCTATGAGATGATGGTGGATTTCTTATTCAAAACGACATTTCGTTCGCGGATTTTTTTTAGTCTAATTCCAAGAATCGGAATGGTCAATCGTGCTGCTCTCCTGTGGGGCATTTATCGAAAAGTAATTGTCATTTTTGTCATTTGTAATAAATTGGTCTACTATCGTTTAATTTATTGATTTAATAACTATTTGCACAAAAACTATTTTTCATCATTTTCGACTTATATTCTATCCTTGCTGCCTAGTTCCATTTACACATTTCCGTTCGGAATACTTGAAAAAATGTTTTAGATCAAAGCGTGATCCGCCTTAGCTTCCCCCTAACTAGAGTCTTCCGCTCTTCCCCGTGATTTTAAACGACTCGCTCCGGCCACATTTTCAGCAGCCGCTTCGAGTATACAATGGCGCCCTGCGTAGCGGTCCCGTGCACAAAGCCGGAACCGACTGCGAACTGCCAAGGGGTTCACGAGGCATGACCCACGAGCTCAACTAAGGGTTTTCACCCACTAGCCGGCACACGGTCGGTCCCATGAACCATCTATTTCTATACATTAATAATATATGATTTTATAGGGTCTGAACATATAAATATATAAGTAATGAAATGAGACGTGAACGTCGAAAATTTTTATTTACATGAAACGTGTCATAATAATAAAAGAAACAAATCATACTAAGTAGCAATGAAAAGGTTCCTTACTTAATTCGTTGAAACTGTAGTATAACAATTGAATTTTCAATAAAGCATAAGATTAAAAATAATGAAATTCATCACTGTATTTATAGTATTTTCGTGCATGTGTGCGACCAATAGGCGATTTTCCGCCATTTTTAGGGCTTTTTAATTATTTAATTATTTTAATATTATTTTTATTATTTTTGTATATTTTTTGTATATTTTTTGTTATATGATTTATTTTATATTTGACTTTTATTTTTATCATTATTTTCGTGTAATATCAATTTTAGCCCTTTTTATTTGTTTTCTGGCCGCCACTTCTGCCTATGTTTTTTCTAAACCTTATTTTGCAAGGTTTTGGCAGTTTATTTTATTTCTTTATGTTTTCTTTTTGCGTCTGTAGGCATTTTCGAATTTTAATTAATTATTTGTTTTATTTAATTTTTGTTATGTTTTTATTTTGTTTTAATTATTATGTTATTTATTGATTTTTAGTATCTTTGTGCGGTGCATGTTTATGTGCAGTGATTCCTTCCATTACTTCCACTCTTTGACTTTAATTTTTACTTTTATTTTGTTTAAATTGTGGCTCTGAGCCCAACAGGACTAAAATTAAGGCTCGGGTAGTGGGGACTTGAAACCGATGCGATGCAGATAAATTTAATAACTAAATGGAAATTAATTTGATTTAAGGTAATTGAATCCATAACTTAAACTAGACGCGACGTAAATAAATTAATCTAAATAAAATGATGGAATTATAACTAAATTTGTGACCAGAACATACTATAACGAGAATACTTTTGTAACGTAATCGAAGGATAGTAATTAATTAAATAAAATGATCCATAATTAAATACTCATGTAATAAAAATCAAGTAAAATTTCACAAGTGTTAATGATTTGAATTATCCTCGGATTTGACCTAAATTAACAAAAGAATTATGAGTAAGAAGCCAAAAGAAAATGGAGTAAAGGAACGAAACAGCAAACAATAGAGTAGAATGAACTGATTCTGAGAAAAATTACGACAGGATATAGACCCGCTAACATCTCATAAAAGTAGTAGTAATTAAGGCATTAGGCATTGATAAATTGTAAACCAAATTAATGATTAGATTTAAACCCTTCTAACCAATTGAAAGATAAATATGTAACCCATGAATCCAAGGATAATTCAAGGAGCTAAATAATAAGATTATGCTACTAATAACTGATAAAAAACGACCAAAATAATCATATTAACCGCACCTGACACGAATAAATAAATTAATAATCCACACAAGGATAGTAGATAAATAACCATGAAATATCACAACATAGTTCATAGATGAAAACAAAGGAGCTCAGCTTTCATGAGAGAATCCGTGATAATTCGAATGCGATACATTTCCCACGAATAGTATTGAACCTTTAAACCCGAATAAAACTTGAGATACCCTGAAATTGATGGAGGTAATAAAATCAGAAGTTCCAACCAAAATAGCAAACCCTATAGTTCAATATCACAGCCCAACGAAATCTCAGAGTAGAAATTTAGACCCTTCCCCAACCTCGGTATTCTCTTCATCGAATAGCTGTTGTCGAATATTCCACCCAGCAGTTTCTCCCTGACCAGCACGTACAGTTGAACATTTTTTCAGAAATAACAGTATTCCGGAGTAACTTGCAATAGAATGTCTTCTTTGATACACCGACGTCGAATAAGAGCAACAATCCAGATAGAGAACGTCCTAAAATTCCATTCATCGAGGTAACAATGAGATTAGTCACATATTAATCCATAGAATAAATAGAGAACAATTCGATTGTTATTATACTAAATAAACTACAGACAGGTCATAGTCTGAGTTTACAGCAGAATAAATCACCAAAAATCCGACGCGAATGACAGGTCGATGACGTTAATCACATAAGATCATAATAACAAAGACGATGAAGCGATCAATAACAATGGACTTTCACCGCCAACCTGAACGAATAATAAATAATAGTCGACATCAAATAATAAACAATAAATAACTTAAAAAAATTGTAAGAACGTTCAACTGCGAGAAAGAATAAATTAAATGTCAGTTCACTCACCCCACCACGCCCTCACAAATAAACTTAAGAATATAAAAGAAAATAGTAGAAACTCACATCTCATACCGCATAAACTTCGATGAATCACCAATCAACTAATACCGATCGTGGACGCGTTCGAACTCGAGACCCTTTACGAGATCGGATCTCGAGGAACGATGCTCGGATGCCTAGTGAAGAGAGACAATCAGGTAATTTCGCACGCTACATTTCAAATTTCATCTTAACTAAAATTCGCCCACACCAATACTCTATGGAAGTAGCATAAATTACTAACATCCATGTTTTGCATGCGTAGGCACGTCGAGAAAATGATTTGTAATTAAATATTTTACACGTTTAGATCGCAGAGACCCACAGGGCAGTTGGAGTGACAATTCTCGAGTGACTCTACAGATCCCGAGCGCTTCCGCCGCTCGATACCGCCAAGTGCTGTGGGATAACGGGTATCTGTTATCCACCTATGGAGACTCCAGTTGGCCAAGAAGATCGGAATACCAAGCCGAGAAGATCGAGTTACCAAGTATCGCGATTAAGCGCGAGCCGGGCCACAATCCAGCACGAGAAGCCCGCCAGCGAGCCGAATTCGCGGCCATGAAGATGGAAGAGCTAGAAAGAAAGTACCACCGGAAAGCGGTGTTGGCCAGACAACGACTAGCTCAAGTAAACAGAGATATAGCGAGTGGAGCTATCCCGAGCACCGATGGATTCCCGCCAGAATATGGAGTGTCCTTCGAGTTAGACGACCCGAGGTTGATGCAGATGACAGCACCGACTAAAATGGTGATACCGGAGAAACTTGTTCAGTCAACACTTCGAAATCGACTCGGATCTCGTCAAACAGGCGATCATACATATGCGAGCAGGCATCCCCAGTGGAATTCCAATCACAATAATCGAAGAAACGAACGTTTTAATGGCCATAACTGAATTGAATCGATATGTTTTAGTTTTGATAACAATAAATGTTTATGTTTCAATTGTTAGTTTTATAAATTAACTACTTTGATACTAATATAACTAAAGGATATAAATTTTCTGCCTTTGCAATATATTTCTAAATATTTTATAGACAATAAATGATAGGAAAAGATAGAACGTTTTGTTATTAACTTTGACCAACCAGAGAGTTAACACCATCTAACTGAGACACATGAAACGCAGCCGATAATACATCGTAAAAATAATTAAGAGAGAGGATCAATAGGATTGAATCAACATTGTAACTGACTAATCATTTAAATATTGTAATTTTAGAAATGAAAGCCACGAAAGTATTACATCAAGAGCTGAAAGAACTTAGACGAGAAAATCAGCACCTGCACCGGCAACTCCTACAACAGAGTCGAGAGATACAACAGCTGAAAGCCACTTGAGCCGAACCCGAAAAAATGAAAGCATTATACCAGCGCCTCACTGCCGCACAACAGGGCTGGAAAGAGGAAAGAGTGTTGAACCAGGCGCAGCGAACACAAATCAAAGGACTGGAGGTCGCCTTGTCGGCGTGCGTGGAGGGAAGCGCAGTGACTTACTCTCTGGTATTCGCTCCGGCACAATTAGCTTATCGCGACCAAAATAAAGCCCAATCAACTAACCAGAAGCCCAGATCACACGCTCGACCAGGTCGAACCGAGCGGTTGCGAAGACGCGCCCAAGGAGTGGCCAAATGAAATAATGAACTCGGTGTCTGATGATAATTTGATTTGTTTGACATTAAATAAAAATTGTTTAGTTTATTATGTTACTATTTGTAAATAAATATAGAAGTGAAAAGTATTAAATAGAAAGTGATAAAGGGACCTGAAATTGAAGACGGACATAGGCCTTCTAACGGCAGTCCGCTGAACCCGACATAGGACTAACCCTTAGCAGTTCTGATATCGGAACTCACCTTTGGACGTCCTGTGACCAGTGGTTACATTACCAACGTTGCCTAGCAACGGGTAACCATTGGCAGGAGCAAATACTATTTTGTATGTTTGGGGTGAAGGACATCCATACCACTAACCCCACATTATTATTATTATTATTATTGTTATTATTATTATTATCATTATTATTGTTATTGTTATTATTATTATCATTATTATTGTTATTGTTATAATCGCCATTATCATTACTTTTATCATTATTATTATTAAATTGTTAGTAGGGAATCGTCCTTATTCCTCAGCTTTGTAAAAATATTTTACTTATATAAAAATTTAGCCTTACTCCATCCTTATTCTACAGTTTTCGATAAAGTATTTTCATTAATTCGAAAAAATTGAGCAGCGCTTCTCCCTTATTTTTCAGTTTTATCCAGTTATCCTATCAATTATTGAGCAGTATTCTACTTTTACTTTGCTATTTTTGATAATTATTTTAATTGATTCGGAAAATTTGAGCAGCGTTCCGCCCTTATTTTACAGTTTTTATGATAAATGTTTTAACTATTTCCAAAAATTTGCGCAGCGTTCTGCCCATATTTTCCGTCTCAATTCAACATAATTTATTTACTTCTTATATATTATTTAAAACATGATTTTCCGTAATTTTGGTCATTCGGATTAATCTTTTTCCGATGGCTATTCATTTTAACTGTTGCAACGATTTCGCTATTTTCCCCGCTACCCTTTCCCTCTCTTTGTCCTTATGATCTATTTATGTTCATATTATAGTTAATGAGTGCCCACTGGACTACTCAGTGTTAGTGATTTTGAGCCGATTGTTGTTTAAAATTTTATGTCGATTTTATCGAAATTGAGTGCAAGAAAGTTGAGCCAAAAGACCCACTCTCAAGCTACTCTCTTTCGCTATTTAGGTTCAATGATTTGACCTTCGAGCCCATCGTTGCGCATGACGGAACCCTCACGGGCACACGCTATAGGCGGAGAAACCGCACTTACACAGCTTGGTAGTTATGTCTTAGTTTAATAGCTTGCATGTGGTGTGGCTGTGGGCCAAAAAAAGGAAGTAAATAAATGTTACTATTCCGATTGGGTAGAAGTTTCCGATGCAGTAAAATATTTATTCATAAAATCGTCAGTATATATTGGTAATTTGCAATAGTCTAATTCATAACATTTTCAATTCATAGCATTATCAATCAATAAGTTCATATAATATCTTCAATTCATAGCATTAGTTATCATTCAATAAGTTGATATTCACTCATGCGCTTACACATAAGATTGTACATATAAGATTGAAACATAAGATTAAAAATTTGTCAAAACACATCAGTATATATACCTATAATTTGACCTTAACCTTGCGTGTTATTTTTATTGCGATTAAACAAATTTGACCTTGAAATTATTTGTGTTATCTAAATTAAATTTTTTATTATTTTCTTATTTAAATTGGTAATTTATTTTTAACATTTTTAATTAAATTTATTCAACCAAAAATATTTTATTTTCACTCTTTTAATTCATTAAATTTTTACATTTACATAAATGGTCATTTTACGGTCAAATTTTCTTGTTATTATGTTATTTTTTATGTAAATCTCGTGCGGTTCTTGATGCATTTTGTATTTATTTTATTTTACTTTTATTTTTTTTTTTGATTTTATATTTATTTATATTCTCTCAGATTTTAAAGTGTTTAGTTGATGTGCTATATTGTATTTTAAGTTATCTTGGTGCTGGGTTTTCGTGCTGTATTACTGATGCATTTAAACAATTTTCAAGGCCGTTTGTGTTCTGGCCCAACAGTTTAAGGAGATTAACGTATTGGTAATTCCAACAGTACTTGGATGATTCCCGATCTCATTCCAGGTTGTTTCTTTCAACTCCAACTGCTGATTTTCCTTCCTTAACTTCTCTAGCTCTACTATCATCTCTGTAAGTTGCAATTTTAACATATAGTTATGTTGGAATAATTTCCTGGCTTGTTCTGGCACCGTCTATGTCTCTTCCATTCTGCGGCATCTTTGGATTTAAAGTTTTGGCTTGGTTTTATTGCACTAAAATTCAATTTATATGATTTTAATTCAAATCGATATTCGTTTTGGGAATGATTTATAATAATGAGATTTACTGAACCTACTTGAGGCGACTTATGTATTTATTATAAATTAGTAGTGCGACGTGAAACATTATTATTATTAACTTTGAACTTCATCAATTTTAGTGGTTTTTCGTTTATTTTATAAGTTTTGTGTGTAAGTAAGTCAAATAACATATATAAAAGGTCCTCGTAATATCATTTTAATCAAAATTTTCATCAAAAATTCAAATATTCATAACATTTCCCACTCAAAAATCACAAATACAAAGTTTAAATTTTATGGATTAAAACAAAGAATTCAGCTCTATTTATAAACCGGAATTTTTTGCGCAACTTTCTTAACTCGTGGTGTGACCAGGAAATCAATTTTATTTATTTTGGTTGGTAAATTTCACTTTTCTTTAATTTCGTTTGTTGGGAATTTTGTCAAAATTTAGTTCAATATTGAAGAAATTCAGCAGAAGAGATTATAGTTTTTCCTTATGTTATTTAATAAATTCTTTAATTAATTGGTTGTATTTTTATCTCAAAATTGTAATTATTACTATTATAATTATTGATAAAAAAGTTTTTGCGACTTGTCTTTGTAATGTATTTTTGTGTTGGGCTAGCACTAAGTTTTGTTTAAAGGAATTGGAAACAGCACGCAAACATAACATGCAGATTTAAAATCCAACCCATAAAACATCAAATAAACACTTTAAAATGGGAGAAAGACATAATTAAAAAATAAAAATTGATAAACATAAAAGTAAATTAAAATAATAACAAAATTCATCAAGATCCGCACGAAACGACATAAAAATAACATAATAACATAAAATTTAACCGAAAAATTGACAATTTACTTAAAAGCAAAGAATTAATGAAAAAGTTGAAATTAAAAAAATAATTCTAGTTAGAAATAATTTAAATAAAAATCTAATGAATAAATTGTCAAGTTAAATCCAGAAAATAATAAAAATTAGAATTAGATTAGACAAATAATATCAAGGTTTTATCGCATCAAATTAAACACGCAAGGTTAGGGTCACAGAATAGGAATAAATACCAATTCATTTTAGCATAAATTTAATCACTTGTGAGGGATCACTTTTTCTTTTAAAAAGCTCTTACGTTTTTTAACATAAAAAACAGCATTGTATCACATGTTTCTGGAAACAGGACATTGAGGACTAATCTATTTGTGAAACTACTCGGACTGATTGAAGTGAGCATGAACGATGATTTTGAATATACTATATTAATGATGCAACTACGATTACGCCATGTAAATAATGAGAAAAATATTATGAAAAATTATACGATACAAAAAGATGAGATTATTTTTTAATGTCGAAATTTTTCCGGACCACAGCCCCACACCAGCAAGTAATTAAAATCATACATCCCTATCGAGCGGTGTAAGTGCGGTTCATCCGCCAATAGCTCGTGCCCGTGAGAGACCTCGCCGTGAGTAACGTCGGGCTCGAACGTCAAATCATTTGCGCTTATAGGGCAGTGGGAAGATCGGGAACCAGTCTTTTGGCTGACTCTTTTTCCACCCACTCCCGAAAAATCGACTAAACTTCTTATAATTATCACACAGAGTAGTTCAGTGGGCACTCTTAAAATCTAATGTAAACACACGAATATCTTAGTATAAACTTGTGGTTAAAGAGAAGGGAGCTTGCGGAAATCGATGTAACGATCATGTTAAAAATAAAATTACTAAATACGCCTAAAGTAATAATTTGTCGATATAGATAGGAGTCAAACGATAATTTAGTAAATGATTAAAAGGGTTTAAAATAAAAGTTGACTATTATGTCGATGAATTCAAATGTAGCTCCCTAAAAACGACCCCTAAAGTATATCTGTGAAAGCACAATCAAGTATGCAATTTCCCTAGTAGTAAAAATATCTATTAACGCACCAAAATCGAAATAGATGTTAAAAATTTCCTCAGTCGACCAAAATACACTCACCGGATAAGAATAAACATATTTAGCCAACCTACTGCAGACATACAAAAATCAAAAGACAAATCCAAGAAATAACTTTATTAATAAAAACTTACCCCGTAGACACTAGCAAAACGCATCCAGCTGCCGTAAGAATTAGTACTAAACCCAAATTGGCTGAGATTACGAACTCCTACAAACATCGAAGACTTAACATAATAATTTCTTGCACGATTATTAGAAACCTGTATCACAGGAACGTAGGGACGAAATTAAATCGATTAAGTAGTGTTGATCCCATACATAGCTAAGAGAGAAAACTCCGCTAGAAAAATATGATACAAATCGTGAACAAATATGTATAGAAAACTAAATAAGAAAAATAAATGCCACTATCATACAAATTATTTATCCTCGACGAAAACGGTTACGTTACATGAAAATGGGCCTCACCATTTTATATATTCATAAAGAACAACGAGTAATTTCACCTCGTGTTTTGAGATCACAGCACAAACCACCATCTAGACCCCACCGAATAACTAAAGAGTCGGTAAATATCTAAAATTTAAGGATTAAAATATTATCATAGCAAATGATTAACTAACTAATAGGTATTAGAATTGACTGAATTCCATGGAAAAATATCAAATTTTTAAAATGACATAATAATGAAATAATTACCCAAGCGATTTGAGCAGTCGCACACACCGCCAATCCACGCACACCCAATACACCAGCTGTCACTGAGATAAATTCCGCTATGATTCAAGTTGATACATAAATCAACTTGGCGGAATTTATTTTTTGTGAATGCATTTCAGCCATTTTTTAAATGGCTGCTAAGTAAGTTGTTTTTTATATTGCTATATAACTTAAAGTTAAATTTTAAGAGTTGAATTATGATTTCATAAGGAAATATGATCATAATTCAAGTTCTTAAATATAACTTTGATCAACTATTTCATATATATTATTATAAATAATATTTAGGAAAATTAGTAACAATAACTATTCTCCAAAAATATGTATTTTTTTCGGATATTATTATTCAAAAAATGTGAGTTAAATTATTTTTGAACTTATAAAAATTATTATGTGCATTAAATAATTATATTTTTAATACATATTTTGTAAAAAATCATCGATTATGTACACAAAATAATTTGGTTTATGATTATTTTTTAAAACTTACCAATATAATTTAAAAATTTATGCTTTTTTTTAGTATTTTAGGTTTTGCTTTTTTCGACAGAAATATCTGAAAAATTTTTCCGCCATTTTTCTTTCTAAAATTATCTCAAAAATGTCTATAAAATTATTTATTATAGGGATTTTTTCAACTTCGGATGGCTACATGTTAAAAGTTAGCATGCATGTTTTATTATAGGTTGAGTTAATGTGCATTATTTTATTTCTCTATCACTTTTTGTGTCTCTATAGTTTAGGGTTTGTCTCATTGACGATTTTACAAGCAACCTCAAGGTGAATTGGTGTGTTTATATGCTATAAATTTATTGATTTTCTTTTATATTATAGGTAATTTATCTCAGTGACAGCTGGTGTAAGTACCTCTAGGAAAGAGTAAGGAAAAAACTCCACCGCAAAAATACCCCGACACACCACTTAGAATTACATAAAATTGACGATTCCATACCTAGTCTACTAGAAAATGACTAGATGGAATCAGCGAGAAGAAAGAAAATACAACAACCAATAAGAAGCGGCCACCAGTATCAAAAAAATCATGTGGGCCATGAGTAATACCTCCATATAAAAGTAGAGTAAGGTAAAATGGCCATCATTCTACCATGGATATGTCTATGAAAAATTATGCAAAGAATTATGCCATCGATGAACAGGAGAGGGATAAAAAGGAAAAATCAGGAGATTTCGCTGCGGGAGACGATGCAAAGTCAAGTCGTAAACGAACGGGAATTAATGATAGAAGCTTTCAGAGGTCACGCATCAACATACAAGAAGAAATGAATTTAGGGGGTCACGCATCCGGTAAGGTAACTTATTTTATAAACGCGATTCGATGAAAGCAATAATTAATATATCTTATTCTTAAACTTGAAATTCTATCTTGTTTCGTATTATTTTATTTTTGTATTATGATGTAGATTAGGTTAAAGTTATTATGTTAGTCAGTTGGTATAAACAACTGGTATTGTTTTAAAATGTTTGGGCATGATTTGAAGAAATGCGAAAGGGATTACACGTCGTGACAAAAAAAGGTAGGGTATTTGCATTAATAGTCCATATATTAAGTTAGTAATTTTACCGGGTTGTTTATCTAAATGAAATTTTGGCTAATATTATATCGGTGACACAGATGGTTTTTTATGCAGCATGCACTATGTATATGTATCATACAATAATAGTGTTGTCTTTTATCATGTTAATAAGTACTAACATGTAAAATAATTCAGGATTCCGGACTATACTATTGTTGGGCCAGAACAGAGTTTTGTGTAAATGAATCGGTAATAGCACGCAAACATAACACGCAGATTTAAAATCAGACCCATAAAACATCAAATAACCACTTTAAAATACGAGAAAGAAATAATTAAAATATAAAACCGAAAACATAAAAATAAGATGAAAGATAACTATGCCAGGCACAGAAAACGCAAATCCGCAGTCTGGAAGTGGCGTTATCGGCTTGCCAAGAGGGCAATGCCGTAACGTATCCACTCGTATTCGTGCCGACTCAGTTTGCCTCGAGAGAGGCCACTGACGCTACCAGACCAGCGGCGAAACCCTTACCACGACGTCAAGCGGAGTTAATCAATGTGTCAAAAAATAAACCTTTGTGTTATTTCATTGTCTCTTTACTTTTCGTTTCTTTAATTTGTCGTGTTGAAAATAAAATCGATTAATTGGAGTTACGAACCAGGGTTTGGGCAGGAAGTGCTTCAAGAAAGTGTTAATTTATGTGAAAGGAACCAAGAGTAAGGAAATTGCACACAGACCTTCTATCGGTAGTGCGTTGGACCCATCATGAGATCGGGCCTTAGCAGTTCTTTCGTAGCGCTCACCTTTGGGGATCTCATAACCAGTAGTTACAGTACCAATGTTGCTAAGCAATGGGTAACGATCGGGGGCGAGAAAAGTTACATGCTTGGGGTCAAGGTTAAACACCACAAACCCCACACTATCATAAATAGAGTGATCGCAAATAATGAATGTTATATTGAAGTGTCTTAAAGGATTTTTTTCGCGCAAATTTAACGAGTTGACAAGATTTCTTCGCTTAGATCTTACCAAAGTAAGAAACAGTAAATCACTGTTGTCACCTAACCACCCAGAGGAAAGTGATTAGTACCCTTAAATGCTCAACTGATAATCGATTTGTCCTTAACGATGATATGAACGATATTGACAATTAATGATATTAGGATGTTCAGGTTTCGAGTGGAGAGATTGTCCAGGGACATTGACAGTCCCCAGTAAATTCGCGGGACGATATCGCCAAGCCCTGTGGGATCGGAGATATTCCATATTCACATATGGTACCCCCGAATGGCCGAATCAGAACCAAAGCAGATACGACGGAGATGTAGAACTGCCCAACATGGTGATCAAGCGAGAGCCGGGGAGAAACCCAGCTCAGGAGATTCGCCAAGAAGCTGAAGGGGCACTCCACAAACTCGAGCAATTAGAGCGAAGACACCGGTGCCTTGCCAACCAACAGCACACACAATTGTCAAGTATTAATGAGGACATCGCCAGAGGACGCATATCGAGCTCGCACGGTTATCTACTGGATTATTGTATAGCCTACGACCCAAAAGATCCGGCCCTTCTAGAGCTCGATGCGCCAGTGCATCTGGTGGTTCCGAAACACCTATTACAACCAGATATTCCAGATGCACTGAATGATAGAGGAAGGGAAGAACACGCCTACTCTCGATGGCACCTAACTCGAAAATTTCCGCGGGAAGATTAAACTTGTATTTGAAATAAAATAAACGTTTTTCATGATTGTCGTCTTGGATTTGTTGCAAGGTATTTCAGTTTAAGTAGAAAGTATTATGGAATATTTAATTAAAGTAATTTCTAAGGGTTAGATACGCCCAATAGAGATCAAACCCATTTTACCCCAATTACTCTATTTTATTATTAATATCGTAATCGATTCTATTTATTAATGTTGCTGATAATTTCAGCCATGGAAGCGATCGAAGAAATTGGATCAGAGCTGAAGAAGCTTCGTCGGGAGAACGGCAGTTTGCATCAGCAATGTATCCAACTCAGCCGCGAGCTCCAGCGGATTAAAGCCACTTGGATCGAGCCGTCCAGAGTAAAACGGCTGTATCAATGAATAAATGCTGCTCAGCAAGGCTGGCAAGATGAGAAAGCCTTGAATCAGGCCCAAAAATACAGATCAGAGGACTTGAGGTTGCTGTAGCGGCAAGCCAAGAGGGAAGTGCAGTCACTTACCCTCTGGTATTCGCCCAGGCACACGTCGCCT
Organism: Schmidtea mediterranea; assembly: GCA_022537955.1. Lineage (NCBI taxonomy): Eukaryota > Metazoa > Platyhelminthes > Tricladida > Dugesiidae > Schmidtea > Schmidtea mediterranea. Next base: position 203,149,963 of record CM039679.1, on the reverse strand, counting down.
ATCGAAACCAGACAGGCCCAGAGAAATCGCTAGGCAAACCAAAATTACGTACTAGACCCGGAAGGGCCGAGCGTGAACGCAGAAAGTGGCAGAAGCAAAGCAATGAATAATTTCTATGACATGTGATTAGTGTTGTATCGTAACTGAAAATGTCTTGTATTGGAAATAAAAGTTTTGTATTTTAATTTGGTCATTATGTAATTTAAACGTTATGCTAAAGAAAGGAGTTTTATGTACAACGTGAAATATGTACTGAATAAGAGAAAACATGAAGAAAGCAAGGGACCTAAATAAGCAATATGAGCACATACCTTCTATCAGTAGCTCGCTGAACCAGCTGCAGACCGGTCTTAGCAGTTTTGGAAACAAAGCTCACTTTTGACGGTCTCAGAATCATTGGTTACAGTACCAACGTTGCTTAGCGACGGGTAACCAGTGGCAAACACATAGTATTGTATGAAAGGGGTCATGGTCATAGACACCACTATGACTTTGTAATGTATTTTTGTGTTTTTACAAAGAAAAGCCACAGAAACTTTTTTTATCAAAAAACACAAACCAAATATCAATATTCAACTAATGTAAATTTAAAACTCAATATTAATTAAAATTAAATTTAACCAATAAAATCAATATAAAATACAAAATATATAAATTTTACTCTTATTTTTGTTTAAATAAATAAGTAATAATCGAAATCACTTAAAAAAGGCTGTGCCGAAAATTCGTGAATACCTTAAATAAATCTGATTCATAGTCAAATTTTTTAGAAAATATTATGTCTCTTATAAAGAAATCAGAGGTGAAAAACAAAAAAAGTCCTTATAATAATATTATCCTTCCTCATAACAAGCCGAGATTTAAAGAGGGTCTGGTGTTGAGTTTACTTGGGGAGGGAGCTGGACCGACAAACTACTATTCAGTACAACTCCCCTCCTCCGAATTACTAGTATATATTAGATGGTAACGTTCGATTTAATTCTCTTGCATGCATGTGAAGATAAAATTTTTTGGACATGAATAAAATTATTTGTAAATATATTTTATAAAGTATTTTAAACGTGTTGGGACAGCACTGAATTCTGTTTAAATGAATTGAAAATAGCACGCAAATATAACAAGCAGATTTAAAATCAGACCCATAAACATCAATCCAACAACCTTAAAATGCGAGAAAGATATAATTAAAATATAAAATCAAAAACATAAAAATAAATTAAAATAATAACAAGATGCACCAAGATCAGGACGAAATAAACATAAAAATAACAAAATAACATAAAGATTTGACAGAAAATTGACAATTTATTTAAAAAAGCAAGAATTAATGAAAAGTGGAAGTAAAATTAAATAATTTTAGTTGGAAATAACCCAATTAAAAATTAAAGAAATGAATTGTCAAACTAAACCAATAAAATAATAAAAATTAGAGCTAGATTATACGAGTAATTTCAAGGTCAAATTTTGTTTTATCGCAGTAAATCGCAAGGTTAGGGTCACAGAATAGGTATATATACCAATTTATTTTCACAGAAAAGGTTATTATAAAGCTTATACCAAGCGTGTGCAACTTTGCAAGAGAATTCAAGTGGACAATTTTGACAATTTTTCCATACAGCGTTCAAGCAATCTCAAGTAAGCTCTACTTGAACGCATGTATGGGGAAATATTATTATGTATGCTGACGGTCAACCATGCTGAAACAATGTTATCAAATATATGATTCGAGAAAATGTATTGTCGAAATTTTTCCGGCCCACAGCCGAAACATCACCGCAAGTCATTAAAGTGCAACATAACTACCGAGATATGTAAGTGCGGTCCATCCGCCAATATCCGGTGCCAGTGAAGATTCCGGCGTGCTTTTATAGGGGATGCCGTTTATAGGGGAAATTGGAAGATGATGGAGTAGTCTTTTGGCTGCTCCTTTGTCATCCAGTTCCCGAAAATTCGACCAAAAATCACGTTACTCATAGGCTAAAAATCATCTAAACCGAGTAGTCCAGTGCTCACTCATAATATCATAATATCAACATGTCTAACCCTAAGATCAAATAAGTGAGGTGAGTGTGGGAAAGAGTCGAGAATCGTTGCTATGTCGAAAATAAATCATCAAATAAATAATTTTAAAATTGAATCTCCGGAATTGTGAATGTTAAAGAGAAATCATAAAATTTAATAAGCAAAAATGAAGCATTAAATTAAGAATCCTAATACTAAAGTTAAAAATGCATAAGAAAATTAAATGGTAATCGGAATTGAAACCCTTCGTAATAATAGTATTGAAATAATATGAAGCAATTTGATACGACAATTAGAATCATTAATCGCAGTAGGACCAAAATATTCAACGACGATACGATTAAAGTAAAACCATAATAACGGTAACTAGGTTCAGATAAAGCATCATCCAGTAAGTAAAGTGAGAGTATTGTAATTAGCTAAATGATCCAGCTTCGACGTAATCTGTAAACATTGTAGGAAGGAGCCTAACCAATTAATATTCAAAATAAAGTTAAGTTAAGGCAAAAATAGAAATTAATAACATCAAACTTCGTCGGTAATAAAATACTTACTGAATTAATATAAGTATAGCAAACAATATAGTGGGAGAAGAGAGAGCAGACATGATGTAATATTTACATTGTTCAATAAAATATTCTTTAATTATTTTGTCTATAAAAACTATATACAATGACTTGATTGGAACAGTACTTCAAAAATCTACCCAAGACACGCATACCGAGTGCTGGGCACTGATGGGTCCTTAAAATAGTTTTTTGGACTGCCTAAGGGTTATCATCCCCACCTAGCGCCTGCATAAGAATTTGAACCGCTAGTCACCCGTCATAACTGACGTTGGTACTGTGAACTAGTGGGTGGAAGGTTAGCAAAAGGTGAGCTCCTTCTCAAGAACTGCTAATGCCCTAACCCCCCTCGGGTCCATGAGCTGTCATAGAAGACTTCATGCTCTTACTTAATTGTCCCCTTCTCATCTTATCTAATTTCTAATTTATCTAATCATTAAATCACTCTGTTTCCCCACATTCAACCACTCTAGATATATTTACCCGTCAATAGCATACAAATTTAATAACAAGTTATCAATTTATATTATAATCGATAAGTAATTAACATATACGGATTACATAGGTAATAAATAATTAACATCTACAAATTTAATTCAGTTAAATTCAGTTAAATGCAAAATTTCGCCATTAGAACCCATTGGCGTCCAAGATGTGCCCCAACAGGCGTGCACGATTTACTCTGGCCTGTCGCTCCCTTTCTCTTTTGTTGGGCCGGTTCTTTCTACGGTTCCTCTTCGGCAACCCTTCCGGTGTAGGTGATGGACCTGTTATCATTTGTCCAATGCCAGTGTCTTTACCTGTGGCATTTCTTAATACTATCGCCTGCTGTTCTTCGGATAGGTGAACACCACTCTGCAGGAGGCCTGTCCGGATGTTGTCTCTCAACTTCCATTCCTCTACCTGTTTCCCTAGCTCCTGGGCCTTCTGTTCGGCTGACCGCAGGGCCTCGTCCTTCTGAGCTAATTGATTCTTCAGTGTGTCGATTTCTTCTTTCAGCTTGATTGCCTTCTCGGGGCGGAGCCATGTCTGCTCCATATAACGACACTTCCTCACCATGGCCTCTGCCCTCTGCGTTTGCGTTACTGCGGTTTGGTGGTAACCGGCTATATCCATTCTGAATTGTTCCAGAGTTTTCTTGTGAGAGTCCACTAAACAAAATTCATTCTTAACTTCATGTCTATTATTCTCTATGTACAATAAGTATTAATATATCGATATATGGTAATCATTTTAAATAAAACAAACACTTGTCATCTGGATGGGGAAAGGATGGGTATGTCCTTTTCTACTTAGATATCTTAAAGGAATCTACTAGTGTTTTATGATCGATTCATTATAACAGGCATTAGCAACGCTAACATTGACAATACCTGTGATAACCAAGGGTAGTTACCTAATTCCCTATACTATCAACATTATAATAACATTACGAAGTTTGTATTTTTCTATTTTAAAAATTAATTTACCAAATTAAAATTTTATTGAATTCAAATTTAGAAATTCTAAATTTAATTACTCTAAAATAATTGACAAAAATTTTATTGTAAAATAATAATTAAAGTAAATGCTAATAATATAAATTAGTTTATTTTAATCTCCGTTTGTTTTTCCACATTTAAGTATTTTATTGTTAGCTTTTCACCCGTTGCCATAGCAACGAGTCAACAATCGGAAAATTTCCAAGGTCAGAATTTTTACATGATTTTTAATTTTTATTTCAACTAATTTTAGGTTCCCTATCGAGATCCACACCCCCGCGATGATCCAAATTAACTCCCCGACATTCTTTCAGGTATGATCTTCACTTCAAGCTAATTTTATTGATCATTGAGGTTGTAGAACGTCTAGAAATGAGCCGCGACAGAAAACCTGAAAATTGGAATTTATCCACGGAAGAATTTTTCCGTTATTTTATTTGGCAACTTTTCTGTTTGGTTTTGGGAATAAAAGTTATTCTTTATATCGCTTGAATTTTTTATTCATTTTTAGTAATTTATTGATGCTAATCGCAGTTATACTTTAATAGTACCGCGAATATTAGTAATAATAATAATGATAATAATAACACTAATAATAATAATAATAATGATGATAATAATAATAATAATAATAATAATAATAATAATAATAATAATAATAATAATAATAATAATAATAATAATAATAATAATAATAATAATAATAATAATAATAATAATAATAATAATAATAATAATAATAATAATAATAATAATAATAATAATAATAATAATATCCGATTCGTTCTAGGGATACTGGTTTATCCTCAATGATATTGTGTAACGATGTTAATGGTACTATATAGTTATAACAATACTATACTAATAATATTAATAATAATAATAATATTTTAATAATAATAATAATAATAATAATATTTAAATAATAATTAATAATAATAATATTTTAATAATAACAATAATATTTTAATAATAATAATAATATTGATATTAACAATAATATTAGTGTGAAAACTAAAGATAATAGTAATAAAATTGATATTAATAACATCAGAATTATGAATAAAGTAATATTAATGGCACTGTATGGATTTTTCGGTAATAATAGTATGGTGCTCATAATGTTTATAATAATGTTAATAATATTAATACTCGTTTAGGGCTAATATTAATAATGTTAAAAATAATGAAAAACTTGGAATAATAATCAAAGTAATTAACGAAAATTCACAATATGAATAACGATAATAATCATAATATCAGAAAGAAAATAATAATTTTAACAGTAATGACATTTAATAAAATGATAAAATTAATACTGAAATATTTAGTGATAATAATAAATTTTAACAGCATGATAGTCACGTTAGCAATTATTTTATGGGCTGTGGCGTCGTAAATTCGAATTTTAAGCTGAACGTAAAGTCTTTGGGTAACATTCCACCGTCGATTTGGCATGTAGATTGGATACGAAAATGCGAGTTATGGCCGATTTGACTTCCTAATGTGGTTAGTCGCGAATTTTAGTGAGCTGTGTCATACATTTGTGCTAAAATAACATTGTTGTTTACAACAAAATAAAATGTACTCTTTCTGACTCTTCTATAAACTAGTCGGTATATCTTTCCTTCTCGGTGTTATAACTTTATATTTAGCCTTTCCCAGGACCTCGACTCAACTCTTTCGAGGGTCGGGCGATAGGATTTAGGAAGGGGAGAATACTGGGCAGGCCTGGTTACTACCGGCACCGCGGCTTCCCCCACTAACGACCGGTTCGATCCGGGGTATCGAAAAAATAATTTCATTTTATTGACTTGCATGCGTGAAATTCTATTATGTAAGTCATAGATCGGTTATTGTCGTCAAAAGTTAGATTATTTTGTCTCAAGAACAAATCCTTTGATGATGGAGGTTCAACAACACGGTCGAATTTCTCGATCATGAAAGGACGTTTCTTGCGAGCTTTTTCATAAAATTAACAAAAATTAAAAAATCAAAAATAACAAAGATTATTATGAATAAAATCATATTAAAAATAAACTAAAATTACTTTTTCCAAATAATGAGAAATAATAGAGTAAGAGTTTCAGTAGTAAAATAGAGAGTAAATAGAGTTGATTGATTTAGTGTAAAATAGAGAGTAATAAAGAGAGTGTTTTTTTGTTCAGCCAGCTTCGCCTTATATATCGTGATTGTTGGTGTGTGTGTTTTGATGCAGTAAAACAAGGAATTCTCGAATATTCCAAATTTTAATAAAATTTTTATTCTTTTTGATTTAAATTTAAATTTTTACATTTTTATATCTCAGAATTTTTATTAAATTTTTATTTATTTTATTTTTCCTTAAATTTCCGTTTTTAAGTAATTTTAAATTTTCTGCTCAAAACCACACAGGCGTTATCGTGCTGGCTAAACAAAAGTAAAAGAAAAAGGGTTTTTTATCAGTTTTTGCCCAACACGAGGAATTCGTGTTGGAAGGAGCAACGAACAGTTTATGAGAGAATTTACCATACCGAATAAATTTATTTGTTATCGGATTCCATGAGTTTAAAAACGAATTAACTGGACTTTTACAAGATGACGTTTTTTCCTGTTCGAAGATTTGCTTATTAATGCCTAACGTATTATCTAATAAAAACGAATTAACTGGACTTTTACAAGATGACGTTTTTCTTGTTCGAAGATTTGTTTATTAATACCTAACGTAATATTTACAGAGAAACTAATCAGCACAATGAGTTACTAATGCCTAAAGTAATTTTTACATAGAAACAAATCAACACAATAGTTTATTGATACCTAACGTAATTTTTACCGAGAATCTAATTAACACACTCAATAAGTTCTGCAAATTTTTGAATACAGTCGACGCATAAGATATAACTAATCGATATTAGCATCAGTGTATAGACAGGTTTCGGTGAGGAAAACGGAACACAAGGCCTTGACAAACAATCCCGTATTTCTAACCGTTCAATAGAGACACCATAAGAGTCAAGCCGGATGACAGTGAACGGGACCTAATCGCCAGGATTCCTCGGCCGGATACTACCACCCAAATAGTTTCAACATTATGATAATTATTAGAAAAATCGAAAGACCTGATAAGATTTTACCCGAAAGTCAGAATATTATTTTATTAATTGAGAATCACATCGAGAATCCTGTATATTAAGATTCATCTTATAGACGACTTATTGTGTTTATAATATTATAACTTAGGTTGTAAAACATTATCTAAATACTGATTTTGAATATTACCGGGGGGTAGATATTTACCGATAATAAAAAGAACTCCGTCAATAGAGGCTGCTACACCGATTCCCATTTCTTGAGAATTCTTCCATACAAGTTGAAGAGAATAGTTGGAAGCAAATATAAAATATAGTATAGTAAATGTAATAAAGAAATTTATATAAATAATGTAATGGTATGAAAAATAAAAATTGAATAAAAGTTCGTATTTAGAAAAGCAAAATTAACAATATTAGATTGGTACCACTCAACGATGGGGTTCTGAGTTAGAATTCATTCAGAAAATGCATCGCTATAATAATGAATCTGAGACAACTACCGTTTTTTAAAGAAAAAATAGATAATTATTTTTTTTAAATCCGTAATTACCTGATATTAAATAATTTTAAACCTGGAAACGTTCTAAATTGACTAATTCTTTGACAAATTGATCGGAAAGACATTCATTGTATCTGTTTCACTATTGTTCGTTTTCCTTATAACTTTGATTTTCTTGCATTGATAATACTACATGATAATATTACTTTTGATAATCTTTTTCGAGTTTCTAATCTTTCTATTCTTCTTTTTCGTGTATATGCAATATTTATTCCTTCCCAATGACCAAACATCAACCAACAGATGGTTGGGTGGTGGGGTTTATTAGAGGAAGGAGCTGAGCGAATAGACTACCGTCGCACTACTTATCTTCTACCTAAACACTATCACGAAACCAGAAAGTGAATCTTTTATTGCACTTTCTTGATGCATGCGATGATTAAATTTTTATGGACATATATAAAATTATTTATAAATATATTTATTAAAATATAATATGATTAAGAATGAATAAGTTTCCCAAGTGACATTACCATGAATTTTTCTACGAAGAGATTCCTATAGAAACATAAATGCGAATATCTCCATGAGTTAGTTTTTAAAAATCATAATTTTGGACTTTTAATACTTTCTAGTGATGATAATCCGATCACATAAAACTATCCTTAAATGCCTAAATACTTAAAATGAATAAACAATCTTTATTATTACTCTAAAATATGTTGGGGTTAATAAAGTTCACAAAAGTAAAATGGGAAATCAATAAAAACATTGATATTCGAAATAATTATTAAAAGCCGAAATCAATTAAAATTTTAAAATATTTATCGGGGGAAACGGAAATGGGCGGATGCCAAATGACGAGACAAATACAAATATAATAAAATTAAATCGATTGGGGGTCCCCAGAAGGAAATATTTAATAAAAATAGAAATTAATTAAAAATTAATTGGCTTATGGGAAACCCCTGGAGCCAAGAAATAACTAATTTGGTTTTGGACAAAGAGATGTCAAAAATGCCAAAACCAATTTAGTTTGCGGGTGACATGAATTGTGAGATGAGAATAAAAAGAAAAGACAGATCAACAAAATTGCCAGTTTGTCGAAGAGAATATTTCAGATTGCAGAGTAAAGGAAGTAATAAGCTTAAAGATAAATCAACCAGCCAAAAAAATTAAATTCTTGCACACCAGACAGGGATATGTCTCTTTGGAAGACGTATCCCTACGCATTGAATTATTGTGAAATCGTGCAGAGTAATTGTGTAGAGTATTGTGAATAGAATCGATTTTTGTGAAAGTTGTGAATAAAGTTGTGATATATAAATTGGAAATAAATCTTATTGTGTTAAGTTAATTGAATTGATTAAAGGAGGACACCAAGGAGTCAGACCTAAGCACCGACTTTCTATATTAAAGCCCAACAAAGGATATGACCATCGCAAGTTTCTTGGCTCGCTTGCTTACTTAAATGGACTTAAATATCTATATAAACAAAATGACTAAAGTTAAATCCACCTCTTTTCTTAAATCTCTATCCCTATGATAAAGTAAAAAAAAATCAAAATAGTGATAAAAACAACTTAATAAAAAATATAACAATAAAACAATTAAATTTGGTAAAATCAACATGGCAAAAAACAAAATCGTCTTTACTGTGAGGTATTTCAATTATAAATTAAATTATTACTGTATGTTGAAATCCTTACTTATGCATTAATTATTTTTATAGAAACTCTATAAATTTGTTTAAATTACTATAAATTTGTTTAAATATTTGTTAAAAAAAATAATAAACATTGTTTTTAAAATATTGCCTTTTTAATGGATCCAATTAATACTAGAAGTTCTGGGGCTAATACTTAGTATTGATAATTGTTGGCATAAAATGTTTTTGAAAAATTGCATTACTGCCGATCTGGCTTCAACTTATATAGAATGGTTTTCCACGTACTTTTTTGATGCATTAAAACAAACGGCACACATGTTTTTTTAAAATTTCGTCACTTTTCTCCAACTTGTCGAATTCTAATCCTTCCTTTTTATTAAAACTTTGAATTCAGTTTAGAGTTTGATTTTTGTACTTTTTATCTAGAATTAAATAGTTTTCGATAAATTTGGAGTTGATGTGGTTAATTTTGATGATTTTTCTAAACTTTTGTTGTTTTCTTGTTCTTACAAGTTCTGAAGACGAAACAAAAGAACAGCCAATACTTTCATAATTCATATAAATTGCTTGAAACTACTCAAATCCAGAAACTTTCACTGGAGAACATAAATGAATATTTTAATTTAAATAGATGGCATAACTTTAAGATTTTTATGTTACATTTAAGAGCTCGACCTCAAAATATTTATGTTGACGTTCCCAAAGTCTCAAATAGATGTCCTATATAAATATGAACACAAACGCTGGTTTAAAAGATTATAATTAATGATAACAATTATTTAAGCAGAATGAATAATGTTTACCTTTAATAAAAGTTATAAAATAATTTTGTTTATCTTTTTTATTATGTTCCATTTGGTTTATGTCCCTATTTGCTATCACATGAGCTAGGTTGCGTAATTTTGTATGCTCAAATTTGTATAGCAATATCAATTACTGAAATTTGAAATTCTTCATAGCTTACAATTTTTTTGGGTGACTTGAAAAAGATAAACGTTAGTTTTTATATCAGAATTTTGTTGCTCTTGATTTTAAGTGACAGAGATCCTTAATTGTCAATAATATTCGTTTTTCATAAAAATATTTCAATTTATAAAAGTGCAATCAACAGTTGCTATTTTTAGTGTCATTTAGTTTCAAGCATCCCTGAGGCTAGAAATTTAAAAGACTAAGTGACAACCTTTCGCAACTCAGAAACAGTGAGTCGATTTTGAACAGCAACTAATTTTATAAAATTATCCTCAAATTTGGGGCATTTATAATAAGGCGTCATAATGCACCATAAACGAAATCATAAATTATTTTTATTTATTAAAACAACAAATTATATTTTAATTTAATATTTGATAAAATATCGTAATTTAAAGCCATTTCTTCTGCTGGCAAAAATTGAATAAATATAAATTTATATAACTTAATTTCCAAACGGATGTATTAAATGAAATAGCAAACATTTTATAATCAACATTAATTTGTTGATTATTTATACATTTGAGCGTAATATACAAAACGACAATTTCATAAACATCAAGAGACGCGAGGACGAAAACTAAAACAATTGTTAATAAATTTTCCATCAGATTTTTCAGGTAAAAATAGTTAAAAGATAATGAATTTTAATAAAAATTGATAATTAAAGATATATTAATCCGAAATGAGAAATAAATCTATAGCTGATTTAGTAAAAGGCAGATAAGAATGACGAAAGTATTACAAATAAAAAAAACAATGACAACTTTACATTGTTGAATTATCGTTTCAAGTCAATCCAAACAGAACCGACCAATTTATCACAGAATGTCTGTAAGATTATAAACAATCACTTTGAAAAATTCATAAAAACAAAATACGCCGATCGACTTATTTACATAATACTAATGGCAGAATAACAGAAACACAACAAAAAAGAGATATGGAAAGGAAGATGCTGCAAAATTCCATTTAATTAAATCCAAAAATTCGCAGATCAAATTTTCTATTTGCATATATCTAAAAAAAGTAATCAAAACATAATAATAATAGTAATAATAATAATAATAATAATAATAATAATAATAATAATAATAATAATAATAATAATAATAATAATAATAATAATAAAAATAATAGTATAAAACGGTTATTCCTTGGTAGCATCATAACTTAAGATAGCAGATAAGTGAATAATAATTACTTTGTAGCAAAGGTTTATTTTATTATTCATTTATCTGATATAATAATAATAATAATAATCATAATAATAATAATAATAATAATAATAATAATAATAATAATCATTATTATTATTATTAATATTTATTATTATTATTATTATACGATAGGATTGAAAAAAATATAAATTAACAAATAATTCGTTATTTGGATTAAATTAACATTTTTTATTAATTAAATATATGATATAGTAGAACTTATGTTTGAGTGGCGCTTTCTAATAATTAAATAGTTTTATACACATATTTATATGGTTTTTCCTTATAAAAAATAAATTTTGATTTGAAATGCAGAAAACTAAATTCTGCAAGGCAAAAAAAAGTTTTTCTAAAAAGGCCATGATTGCTGTCATTAAGTTGGTTGACATAATATAACTTCGAAGTATTCATGAATTAAATTTTAATTCGAATATTATTTATGGCTAAATAAAAACGCTTACGGATAATATTTTAATAAAACTTTACATAAACACTATATTGACCCTTCATATCATTATATTTCTGTTTTAATTGATAAATTTCTGATCAGTGATAATTTAAAAATAATATTTATGAATTAGCTTATAAATACGATGTAAATTTAAAATTATTGAAAAATATATTTTTATGTTAAAAAATGTTCGAAGAAAATATTTCTTTTCTTTGGCTAATCACACTAATTAAGCAAATGAATATTTAAAATATTGAAAAATTAAACTCACTATTATAATAATAAATAATTGCTCGACAAACGAATTCGTACTGTTTCTAAAAATAATAATGATAATTTTATTTTTTAAAAATGCACAATAAAAAAATAAAAATCATTAATATTTGCCAATTTTTATCATTTAACTTGTTTTTCATAAGAACATAGGAAATAATTAGGGAAACCAACAATATATCAAAAGAGATTTTTAAAAAAGTTGAAAATACATTCAAAAAAAGACACAAAAGTAAACTGTAAATGCAAAATAACAAAAATTCAAGGATCCATTAAGCATTGAAGAAACGTGGGTAAAATGATAGAAAATTATTCAATTAGAATAAGCTTAGAAATATGAATGAAAATAAAGGAAAATTTATCACGAAAACTGAGATAACGTGCTGAGGGAAAAATAAAAATTTAATTACTAAAAATATACTTTAAAATGATATAATGTTCAAAGAATATGTTTATTTTTAAATATTAGTTTCATAGCTTTCAAATGTACGAAATTGTATTTGATATTTCTAAAATTACGAAAAGTTACATAATGAATAGAAGTTACATTTTTGCATAAAATGCGACTTTCAAAACTTTTTTATTGTGAAATTACTGAACTTTATCGAAAATATACTGATTCGAAATTTATGTTTAAATTCCATTATTCAAGGCATATTTTTATTTATTTTTAAAACTTGCGCTCGTACGACCTTTATTTTATACATATTATATAAAAATATTAATGTGTTAAACAAGTAGCTCAATTTCAAAAGTCACTTCTAAAAGCATATAAAAGTATATATATGTAAAATATCATTGTATATTTATATATTCATACATACGGTTGATATGCGTATTTTTGTAGAAAATGGTAAAGTTTCTTTTCACATAACGTGTTTAATAGACAAACGCTCCAGTTTTAAATTTTGAATAATGTACATACACGTTGAACGCGATTAATAGGTTAAAATTATTTACGCATTACACTGAAAAATTGAAACTTTAAACCGCGTCTTTAGTTTACTGAAAAATAAAAATTAATTTTTAAAAATTAAAAAATCAACATTTTTAAACAATAAATGATAGATATTAAAAATTTTGAAATTTAAACACAGGAACATGTTAGCTATTTTATCACAGAAAGCAGATAATAAAATTTATAAATATTAAATCGCAAAAAAATATTTCACTTATTTGATAAAAATTCGGAGCAAAACTGTGATTAAATAATGGGACACCATTTGTCGTAATAATTCAACTTTCATCAAGAGATTGTCAATTTTTATCAAATAAATAATCAAAAATTTATAATTATAAAATTTTATTTTGTACATTGTTTCAAGTTACACGCCAAAATTATGATAGTGGAAAGAAAATTGTTATTAACCATTGTTATTAACATAAGCATACAGCGAACCAATTCACAGCGATTCGCAACAAGTTACTTTAACAATGTTACTTTAACTTATATAAATAAGTAATATTAAATATTAAAAATGCAATAAATAACTTGTTGATAGAACTGCAAACTTTAAAAAGATCACACGAAATGCTATGCACATTATATCGACATTTTGTACCGATAGCAAATGATATCCCACCAAAAAAAATGTTAAATAAGATATTTTCATATATCTTAAATTTTAAAACAATATTGAATTATTGATAGATATTAATGGATAACAAAATCCTTTATCTTAATAGTTTTGTATTATTTTGATCACATGCAACAGGTCACAAGTTGATTCCTACTGGAATGCCTGTGGGATAGTAGGAATTAATTTATTATCCTAAAAATGCCATGATGTTTAATTTGAAATTATGTTATTAATCATAAGTTTTTTTTGAAAATAGGTATTTGAATTTACAAAAACACTAAAGGTTTATGATCTTTTCGGTAGTGTCTATCAATTTGAAGATAAATATATTAAAACTAACTATTACAAAACAAAGATGAACAAAAAGAACCTGGAAAATAAAATGAGAGCAACTGCATCCAGAAATACACCAAGAAGACAAATAAATTGAAATCGACTTTTTTTTGTTACCAAGTTGGTATCTCAGAAAATACTTATTTTATACAGGTCCAAGCAAACAATCCTATAATTCTTTACAAAAAGGTTCTCTCCTTTTTTGATTCTAAAAAAAATTCAATTTCTTGTACCTTTTTCAACATAATTATCATTAGTCTAACCAAGGTATGACGAACTTCTATGTGGTTAGGAGCTAGTTTTTAAGGAACTAGTGAATGTCAATCGGCTATTTAGGAAAAAATTAATTTTATTGATACTGCTTACAGATTAGATCTAAGTTGATATGGAGCTAACATGATCGAATCATGTCTGGTCTGACACCTCAAAATCATGAAGTTTAATTTATTCAAAATTAATGTAATTAGTTTCAAATCTGAAATAAAAATTTTATTTACATGTAATAAAATTCAACAGTTAAAATAAATAAAAAAATTTACTTGAGATTGAATTAGCATTGCTCTTTGATTTCTAATATCTTTAACAATAGATAAAACGGAAAAAGACTGTTTCATTTCCAAATATGATATTGCTATGTCCATAGTAATAACAACACCAGTACGCCCAATGCCTGCCGAGCAATGTACGACGATTGGTTCGGATCTCGAAGATCTTATTTGTCTTATCTTAATCCAAAATCATCTTTGAAACTAAAAGACTTGCTAACCATTTTCATGAAAGCCAAAAAATCATCCATCTTAATTGGAACATCATGATCAGGCCAATTAATGTATTGCAGATGAGTAAACTTTCGAGTTTCATTTGACTTTTTCAACCTGAATTCTCTTAGAACAAACGTATCTATACATTTTTCTGATTCACAAAATATTTGAAGACCATGTTGCAATTTTAAAGTCTCGCCTTGATCAGGCCAATATTTGTAGCATTTTGAACGGCCCTTTTCTAGAAGATCAGTTAGCATAACAACTAATTCCGATTTATTTTCCCAAATCATTGTTATAAAATCACTGGAAGTATGGACCATTGGTCCTTGACTTGCGATGTATTTAAAAACTGTGGTCGAGTTCGGTGATTTAGGAATGTCAACCTATTAAAAATAAAAATAATCAATAATATAATTAAAATAATAATTATAAAAATCATTTTTTATAAAATAAAATGGAATATATACAAAAATATGCATATTAGGGTGTCCACAAATGAAATTCTTCACACTGAAAAATTCCTTTTAAGATAATGTTTAATTTAAATTTTGAATTTAATTAAATGTGTTACTAATTATCGATGCGTCATTGATTGGATCAATAATATTTAAATCCTTATTTTTCATTTTTTTTTCAAAAGATTACAAGTTAGAAAATGTGGCGTATATGGATATATAATTGAATTATTAACGTAATTTTAAATTAATTGCTTAAACATTTAATTCAACAATTACAGCTACTGCATATGAGACTCAGGAGGCCAGAAAGCCACAATTGCTTTTAACAAACCCTCGAAAACATCCTTTCTAGCAACATGCTTGCGTACATGAACTCAGCCAAATACGACTCCAAATGATGACGTACGATGCTTCTGTATTTCTTGTTGAGCCACTTGGCCGATCCCCATATACGGTTCGACGGTCTGGGTGTGAGTGCCTATGTCCGGATCTACAAAGTTGTACCAGTTTCCATCGCGCATGCTGACCTTCTTGCAAGACTTGATGTTACATTTCCAAAAAATGCGTGCGCCAAAGTAGAGTTTCATTTCGTGATCGTTCGGACAGATTCGATTGGCCGGCAAGATACCCTTCTCTTGAAGAAACGCAACGGCCTCCTACTGGGTGCTCGGCAAGTTAAAGATATTTCTATCTAATCAAAATAATTGAAAATTTACTGGGGGTCCTGATAATGAACAAGTACTTTAATTTTTATGCCATCAATATGAGGCGACATACTACATACAGCGTAACTGATTTAGCCATTGCCCTTTGAAATTAGTGATGTTTTAATTATACAAAATCGAAAGCTGATTCAAAAGTATTCCGTGGAAATAAATTAAGAAAAATATAATTTCAAAATTATATATATATAAAAATTGAATAATTAAAAGTAAAAATCAATGTATATGGATTTTGTAGGAAAATAAAAAAATAGCGTTTTATATATTAACTTGGTAAAATCATGTACTTTGAAAATGTAATAATAAAAGTAAACTAAACTCTCACTATAAATTCAATATAATCACTTATATATTGTTATATTTTCAATTAACAAAGTACATGATTTTACCAACTTAACATATAAAACGTTATTTTTAATAAAGGTTTGACGCAACGACAACCATTTCGATCTAACCATATAGCTACAGCAGTCGCTTTTAGACAATTCTAAAATCGCAAATGGTGTTAGGATGGTTTTTTTACAATTCCATTGATTTCGCTTGAGCTTCGATATCTAGGGTCTGGCTACAGATTTTGATTAATTTAGTTAATTTACCAATTTATAAAGACGCTTATAAACTAGAGTTAATACTCGTTCTCTGTCAGATGTTACAGGATGAGGAAATCCTCATAATTTCCCATATAATTCCCCAGGACTTTATTAAGCTTCAAAAGAACGTATGGGTTATATGTAAATACTGAATTCCAATTAACGTCTACAGTAAGATATTTATATAACTTTAACTACTTTTATATTTTGGATATTAGCTGAAATACTAAATATTTTCAGATCCTCATCATAATGTAGTGTAATATTCACTTTCTATATCAGGGATAATCAGAAGGGGATCCAAATCTGTAAATCTACAATAATTCCCGGTTTTAATAGAAAAAGAAATAGGTACATTATAAATGGAATTGGTTAGCTGCCTAACTAACATTTTTATATAATTATTATACATTTCTAGATTAATAATAAAAATGAATTAGAAATGATTGATGGAAGAAATTCAAGATAAGACCGAAACTGTTCGCTTTCTTCAATAATGAGTATTGCTAAATAATCCGCAATTCGGCCAAAATAAACAGCTGAAACTACCGAAACAAGAAACGGGTAAAAATGTAATATTCGCGACTGTAACTTATAAGTCTTTAATTGTGGATACATACATTTATCTGAATAATTTACATCTTCAGGAAGTCATATTTTTATCATTTGCATATCAGAGGAACATATCTTTGTAAAGTCTTGTGAAATAATACTAGAATTTTGGCATGACGTAACAGGTTACTCAGTAAAGCGCAACGTTCTGGTTCTAAGCTTATCTTGGATGAATGGAGGGGCTATTATCACACTAGTAAAGGAAAAATAGAATATGTATCGGAATGAATTGGGTCATGTATAACTGTTATTTTAGAAGATGCAACTTGATAACAACTGTTACTTAAATGAACAGAATTTATAAATATTATCAGAAATTTTTGACATTGGTTTTGGTTTCCTTGTGTGTTCAAATATTTCATGACGCGATCATTTTTTCTTCTACGTACAAACTTGGGTCCCTTTCCAAGCCTTGAATGATTTTTATCCAGATTTTTTATTTTTAAAGTTTAACAATTTCTATTATAACTTTAGAAAATAGTTACAAAAAGTGTATATTTTATTAAAAAAAATAAATATAATAAAATACAAAAATTAAATATTGCATTCTTATACGAGTAGAATTTACTGTACAAATTATCATATTTATTAAGAAACATGAAAAAATTCAAAATTTTTGAGTAATTACATGACTATATATGGTATAATTGTAGCGCCTCATAGTTTGCACCTCTGGCTTAACTGTTTAAATTAACATTTTTTAATGTTAATTAGATGAGATTTTGAATGACAGACTGGATTCGAGCTGCTTTAGTTCTCATCTGTAATATTTTGATAACATTAACAAACTTTTCTCACGATTAATTATCTGCTGTCTTATAACTTTATTGAAATTAATAAATAAAACTCGTGAAAACACTTTATTCGAAAATAATCAATCAAAATTATGAATTATTAAAAATCTAATTAATTTTTTACCAATAGAGCTCCTGTCAACTATTTTTCATTGTCTATTATAATAATATTCTAATCAAATATTAGAGAAAAAACAAATACTTTTTAATTTTAATAAAAAAATTAATTAACAACACACTAAATCAATAAATGATTTAATTTAATTCATCAAAACAAAAAGATAATAAATATTATTTATGAAAAATCTAACATTCTCACCTTAATTATATTGGCATTTATATAGTCACTGTTCTTGATAACTATTCTTGTTTGATCATCTGCATATAAGGACGTTATTAATGGAATTAGGAATTTAGAAAAAAAACAAAAAATAATACTTACACGGAAGTATATCTTTGTAACGATTTTTATTAATATTTTCTGATTTTTTCGCTTCATTCATTGTCAGGCCTTGCTTCTGTTTATAGAGTTTCTAGAAAAAATAATTAAAATAAATAGATTTTTAGAAAACAATATTTTGATAAAATTAGAAAAAACAGAAATAAGATAATAGTATATAGTTTATAGATAAAACTGCGAACTTAACAGAGATCAGACGATTTGCTACGCATGTAATATTGACATTTTGTACAGATAACAGTCAACATGTATAACATGTCATTCCAATATAAGTGGCTAAATTGGTTGTGTATTGAATATTGGAAATGAAATATGTTACATTAAATAAGTTTTGAATTTGAATAAATTTTTGTGAAATATGAAACCTAAGGCCTTTGAAAAATTCAAGGTTCCGTGAGCAATTTCATACTTTTGTTGGGTTATTATTTTCAAGTCGGTCAAATCTCTGACTCCTCGTGTGCCTTTATTATATCAAATAACCAAAACCAAACACAAAATACGTTTATTGATTTCGATCATTTGTCTCGCTTCTATCAGTTACGAATTCACAACATGGAGGCAGATGTCCCAATGAAAGATCGCCTTGTCTGGGACGTTAATTTAATTAAAATTGACTTAAGTTATTTGTTTTCGGTTTCTGACTTTGTCTGGTTTCCAATATCAAAAATCTCTTTTCGTAGTTTTCTTCGACCAACTGGCGACTCGTCTAATTTGCGCTCTCCTTTTATACAGAGAAGGTTTATCTATGATCATGCAATTATTATTCAAAATCCTTAGGAATAATTGAGACAATAACAAATTACTTGGGATGATTAAGGTAACAACAAATTAGTGGAGATAATTGCTTATTTGTTTATCCTTAGCGTTCGAGTGAGTTAAATATCAAATTTTAATCTATGGGATTTCAAATCGCTCTCGGTTTTCCTCATCGCTCGGATTTCCCACTAGCTCGGGCTTCCCATTAGTGGATTAATTAATTTTAATTAATTTGTATTTTCGTTATAACATTTTCTAGGGACACTTCATAAAATTTTTATTATTAATGGATTCACTCATGATTTGGAGTTCAACCATACCCGTTTACCCAGATCAATATTAACTTCAGAATTTTATTAATTTTTAATTAATTTTTTTGCACATTAATGATTTTTTATTTATTTCGTTCACCTTCGATTTTTCATGTGCATTCATTCTATTTCTATGATTTTATAACAACCCTAACATTTTAAAATGTTCGATCGAATACACACACGCACACATATATACACATAATGTAAATATTTTTTGAATTACCACATATAAAATGGCAAAACTGACTTGATAAGCGCAAAATTAGCAAATAAAAATATATCTTACAAGGAATTTCGTAGAAATTTAAATCAAATTTTAATACAAATTAATAATGGAATTAAAAAATAATGCGGTATATCAAATCGTCGGCCCAGTGGTAGTGGTAAAACTAATATTGTATGTAAATTACTAAAATCTAATTTATTCCAAACAAAATTCAATATGATTTATTGGCATAGGGGTGCAGATGAAGAACATGGATTAACTCAAGATAATTTCTGTAAATTGAAAAACATGAAAATAGTAAAGGGTTTCGATAAAAACTGGTCAAGTCGATTAAGGAAAGGCGATATCATCATTATCGATGATTTGTATCAGGAAGCTAATAAAGAAAAGGATTTCAATAATTTATTCACAAAAATCAGTCGACATGTTGGTGTTACTGTGATCTTTATTACTCAAAATCTATTTCATTCTGGTGGCGCACATCGAACAAGGAATTTAAATGTTCAATATTTAGTTATTTTCAAGAACCCTAGAGATGCAACAGTTATTGATTTTCTTGCTCGACAGGCATACCCTAATAATCGTAATTTTCTTATCAGTGCATTTCAAGATGCTACAAAATCACCACATGAATATATGTTTCTTAATTTCACACAAGAATGCAATGATGATTTAGGAGTATAAACAGATATTTTAAATAAAGAAGGTGCCATGGTTTAAAAAAAATGCAAAACAATTATATGTCTTCAACAGAATAGCATCATATAAATTTTATATATCCTTTTCTTTCTGTCACCTAATATTAGACAATTTTCGAACCACCTAATAAAATACGAGTAGCTTGCAACAATAGACATAAAACAAGCGTTTTCCAAAATAATAGAACCAAACCCACCACAAACATAGATAAATGAACAAATACGACGGTTTAATGGTTTATGCAAGACAACGCAAAGTGATATATTATGCTAATGGACGCAATTTCATCCATTTATATGATTTTGTTACGTTAACTGCAGTAAATTTAGATCAGTTGCCTTAAAGATCCCAAAAAACTTGTAGACAATAACAAGAAATACGTAAGGAAATTACTTAGGATATTTTAGCGTTAAAAGGTTTTGTAGGCGTTGTAGTGAATAAAAAGTTAATAATTAAAAAATAAAAATTATAATATTATTTTCAAAATAAAAAATCAAATAAAATTCAATTTACATTTAAATATATTTAAAAAAAATTTACCATCATGAAATATTTTTAAAGGGGGTTATGATTCTCAAACCAAATATTCCTTACATTTCATTATTACACATATATTGTTGACTGAATAATTAATTTTTGTTTAATCAATTAGCTTTTAATTTTACATGTTGTACAAATTGGTGTGATAAAAATTAAAAAAATTATCCTTAATTAAAAAAAAATGGATAAAACGTGAAATAAAATAATTCAAATTTAGAAGTTTATTTGCAATCTTAGACTGAACTTGTTCATGATTTCCTGTGAAAAAGTGACAAAACGAAAATAAATTCAATTGATGTCGTGATTGAATTTCACGAAAAGACAAGATCAAAGTCATATTAAATATTGTCCAAGAGTTGAAAGATTAATCTGCCAGTCAGTGAAAAAAACCATAAAAGATTTCCTGAATGACAGAAAATGCCAATTAAATTAGAAAAAATATTATACTAACCTCAATACAATCGCTTGGTATTGTTAAATAAAAAATTAGAAAGTTTAAAACAAAACTAAAACTAAATTTTATCAAATAAAATGAAATTGTTTTTTAACAATAAAAAATTAATAATTAACAGGAAAATAACAAATGACTATTTTTATATAAAAATACACATATTTTCATGTTTATTTGTACGTTTTATAAAAACATTATATAAAGAAATATAGTTTCATCCAGCAAAATTAATATTTACAAATTATTACAAATTCCTGTTTAATTTTCTCATGCAAATTATATGTAATTAGTTTGTATTGGTTCTTATTAAGAGTTCAGATTTTAGGTATTCCCCCGTATTGAATTTACGTCGAATAAAATAATAATAAAGGTTTTTTTTATCGAAAAATGAAATTAAATACATATACTAGGATAAAAAAAATATATAGTTAAATAGTAATTTTATTTTATATATTTCATTTTTTTTGTTATAAAGGTTTATATATAGAATTTGTAAAATGATTATTTCAATATGCTGCTCAATAAATTATTTGTAACAACATATCCTCGTTATTTCATGCTTTTAGAAATTATATTTCAATTATTATTACTTATTAGCTTCGAATATATTATTAATTATTAAATATAAATCACTTATTTTTGTATGTTATGTTGTTTTAAATGTATGTAAATATTATCTGATTTTATTATATAAAGAAAAATATTATAAAAACAAAAATATTGCTTTCACAATTTTATATATTATTAAAATATCCAAAAGTTTTTTGACCACTACAAAATATTAAAAATTTGAATTATTTTTCATTAAGATGAGAGAAATTAGTTGTAGTAATTTGTGTAAGAAAAATTAATTATAATTATAATTATTCATAAGAAAAATTTTTTAATAAGTATATATTCAAAATTTTTCAATTTTTTATCAAATTGTAAACCCGTTATCTATTGTTATGGAAATTAGACAACTTGTTCAAATTCGGAAATCATTTGACAAGAACAACTAATTGTTTTTCAACAATTGCTAGAAAAAAAAATTACTTTAAAATTTTATTTTAAAACTGAAATTTCCCAGAAAATATCAATAAATTTTGAGAAAAATTTAAAAAAATTTTAAATTTATTATAAATTTTCGTTTCGTAAACAGATAGGAATTTTTTTTATAAATAAATTTATTGTTAACGGAAATAATTAAGAAAAATTTCAAAAAAGCATAGAATATTCTAAGGATTACAAAGGATTAAAATACTTGGAAAAAAAAGATGCCTTTTGCTTGAAGCCATTGTTGATTTCAGTGAATTAAACAAAATTCTCAAACTATAAATGCAAAAATTCTTAGTTTTAATTAATAAAAGAGAATATGTGATTTCTATATACTGAAATGAATTATACCTTCAGTCCATCTTAGCAACCTCCGCTCTTCAATTAAGTCCAAAGCTCTAGCTTGCGAAATTGATGCAGATATTTCATACAATTATTATTTAAACAACCCGTATGTGAATTGTTCATTTTTTGTATATATATATATCTTTTAAAAATAATTAAATAAAGAAAACTAATGATTTCACTTGAAAAAGTCTGTGCCGAAAGTTAGTGAATACCATAAATAAATCTGATTCATAGTCAACAATTTTGTAGAAAATATTGTGTCTTTTATAAATGAAAAGAGATCAGAGGTGAAAATCAAAAAAAGTCCTTATAATAATTATAATAATAATAATAATAATAATAATAATAATAATAATAATAATAATAATAATAATAATAATAATAATAATAATAATAATAATAATAATAATAATAATAATAATAATAATAATAATAATAACGGATATATCCGTATCCGGTATCAACTATTATTTGTACTCTTAACCTTATCCAATATCAGCAAAAAATTTTATAGTTATCAATTTTAAATTAAGTCTGTTAAATTTTTTCAACAAAGTAAGTTAATCAATTTAACAATATTTTAAAAATTTTGTCATTTGTTTTCAATTTTTTGAAAATTTATTTATGAAGAAAATAGAATAGTTAGAAAAAGTCTTGGTAAGTTAAATGTTATGAAAAGTACTAGGGAGTTATATTTTACTTATCGAATATTTAAAAAAAATTTATTATTCCAAGAAAATGTCATTAAACAGACTAGCATGAACAGTTTGGGGTTATGTTGAGAAACTCGTAAAAGAAAAAAAGCCTGAAATGCCAATTTAAAATAACAAATGCCAATGGATCAAATGGAGCAATGATAAATCATCTTAAACTTGTTCACAAAATTTTGATGAACGAAGCAGTGGAAAAAGAAAAATATCTGATTAAAATTCAAAAAGATTCAACTTTAATGTTAAATTTTATTAAGCGAGACCGTGCGCTTTTTTAAATCTTCTCCTGAACGTAAAAGTATGCTGCAAAATCATGTTAAAAATGAATTCCAATGTAAGCATGAACTACTGCTTGACATAAAAGTGCGATGGAACTCAATTTCCCCCATGACAGAACTGTTTTTGAAACTGTAAACGTCAATTTCAGATGCTTTAAAAGATTAGAATTCTTATTATTAAATGGAAAAAGTTGATATGGAGCTAATGAAAAATGCCAGTCATTTTCACCACCCTTTAAAACTAGCAGTTGAAGTATTAAGTCGAAAAGATGCAAATTTTTTTAGTGCTGAAAGTGTTTTATATTTTGTAAAAAACAAAATGGAAATATTTAATTCAGAAATAATCCTGGATTTGTTGCAGTCAATTCAAAATCGCATTGTACCTCGGAAAAATGACAACAATACTACAGACTCAGAGAGAACTTTTTCAGTTTCTGGAAATTTCTGTCTTTCTTGTGCATCACTTAATATATTGATAAAACAAAATACGGTTGTGAAAAGCTAATCGTCGAAGAAAAGAAAATCAAAAAGTTGAAAGAGGGGATTAAAAAAGAATTAGAAAGTACATTCAAATAGTATTTTATGAACATGCGACCAACGAGTGTGGAACACGAGAAAGTATTTTCAGATGAATGAATTATTTTGCACCAAAATTAGATCTTCAATTGGCGATAAAGCTTTTTACGAGCATAATTTTAAAAAATTCATTATAAAAAATGGTTATTGTGTATGTGTTTATCATTACATGCTTACATATTAATTTTGCGATTTTTTATATTTTTATAAATTGTTTATTAATATAAATGTTTATTAATATTGAATCTAATATTTCAATATTTAAATGTTTACAATAATTGCCATTCAATATTTACTTTTAATATGAATGATAAACACAAATCGAAAATTTTTATGCGTATTTATTACGTATCGTTTATGTTATTTTTAGGGAAAAAAATTACCCATCAAATTACCGGTAAATGGAAAAGGATGCTAGGAATCCAGATTCATTGTGGATGAAAATGAACCGTAACAATGCGAAATTAAGCAGTCTAGTAGAAAATGGTACTAGTTAACAAGAAACGGGTTTGTTCTACATGATTATGCAATAAATATTTATTCTTTGAATATTTTAGATTTCATGAAATTCTTGGCATTACTTTGTTAGACTTTTACCATAAATGTTAGGCAAAATTTAAAAAACAAAAAAAAGATATCCTGATGAAATTTATGAAAAAATATCGTTTAAAAAAATGAAAAAAGACAGACAGACCAAAATTACATAAAACCGGAAATGCCTCAAATTCATATTTAACAGAAATATTTAATTATAATTTTACTTTTATAGGTAATTTCGCAAGAGCAATCAAATTTCTGGGTAGCTGGGAATTGGGGAAAAATTATTTGCGAGATTTTTCCAAATTAATTTTCAACGCAATTGCCGTTCATTTAGTCTTTCTTCATTAACGAAAGAATAATGAAGAAATATTTAAAATTTCCAGATAATCTTTAAAATTTGTAAAGGTTATGCTAAAAGATGAAGCGTTATTCTTTTCAAGCTAATAATTTCGAAGATTTTATAATCAATAATCATTTGTCATTTGCATGTGTCAGTTGCATTTGTCATTTGCATGTGTCAGTTGCATTTGTCATTTGCATTTGTCATTTGCATGTGTCATTTGCATGTGTCATTTGCATGTGTCATTTGCATGTGTCATTTGCATGTGTCATTTGCATGTGTCATTTGCATGTGTCATTTGCATGTGTCATTTGCATGTGTCATTTGCATGTGTCATTTGCATGTGTCATTTGCATGTGTCATTTGCATGTGTCATTTGCATGTGTCATTTGCATGTGTCATTTGCATGTGTCATTTGCATGTGTCATTTGCATGTGTCATTTGCATGTGTCATTTGCATGTGTCATTTGCATGTGTCATTTGCATGTGTCATTTGCATGTGTCATTTGCATGTGTCATTTGCATGTGTCATTTGCATGTGTCATTTGCATGTGTCATTTGCATGTGTCATTTGCATGTGTCATTTGCATGTGTCATTTGCATGTGTCATTTGCATGTGTCATTTGCATGTGTCATTTGCATGTGTCATTTGCATGTGTCATTTGCATCAATTTTTATCTTAACAATTGTATTTCTAACTTATTGTACACAATACATTACAGCATTGTTCATTATTATCCAATTAAAAACTGCAGCTAGTTCGTGAATAAATATTAAAACAAGAGTAATTCCTTAATTTATCATTAATTATTTTCTTATGAATAACTTGTTTTAATGCTCGAAATATTAAAATTTTCGTTCTATTTCTCACTAAAAAACGTGACCATATCTCATTTTTACCTCATGAAAATAAAACATAAAATCTCCTGAAATCATGATTAAAAGCCTTGTGATTTATTTTCAAACCTCAATGAACACTTAGAATCATATTCAGCTCTTCTTGTCAATGTTTCTTCCGCAATTATATATAAACATTTACTTTTACACGATTTTTGTTTTAATATTATTAGAAGCATATTCAAAGTATTATTAATAAAATATTTAGAAATGATTTTATTAAATCTTTTAAAACGTTTTATTAGTATAATTAAAAATATATTCCTGAAAATGCGTTTTCCTTATGAATATATTTTCTATATAAGCGGAAAATATTTCTATAAATATTCATATTAATTTTTATAAAGAATTGTATTGAATGTATTGTTAAATAAATAGACAAATTAAAAATCACGGCTGACCAATTATCCAGTTAATGAAAAATTTTAGAAAGTTGCAGACTGTTTAATTATAACTAATGTGGAAAAACATATTATATTAAAGAATAAATAAAATAAATATCCAAATAAATTTGATCATAAAAATTTATTTTTGTGTTAGGGTTCGGCCTGGGCTCGATTGGTCTGTGCCTTTGGGTGATATTGTAAATAAAAATAATAAATTACTAACAATAGTGGTGTAATTACTAAAAATAGAAATAATCTAATTTTAATATATAAATAATACTCAAAAATAATAAATAAATATAAATAGTAGTTATGAATAATTAAATAATTTAAATAGTAATAATTGTATAAATTTGGTAATTTTTAATTACCCAAAATAAATAAATTGATCCTGTCAATTAGTATAAAAAGAATACGTTGACAATCGGTAAGGGAGACAATAAGAATAATAATCTTGTAACAGATTAAAGCAGAATTGCTTTGAATTAAAAACGTTCTAGAAAATTAATGAGAATGATTTGAAAGATTGGCAACAGATTTTCAAAAGTGGGATTTCCTGATAAAGCTTAAATTCAATAAAGGCTATAAAAAGAGAAATCGTATTGAGACAATCATAGTTGATTTGAGAAATATATAAATTGATCCATATTGAATAGTTTGAAAATTCATATTCAAAAGGTAAATAATAATTTTCTTACTACTTTACTCTATTTAAAAGCAATTAACGCGACTAACAGAAATTTTGCATCAGCTCGCAAGACTGATAGCTTAATTGTAACAGTTTTAGCGTCTGTTTAAACTATTTTTACGAAAGGTATCAGTTTTCGAGGGAAACTGCATTGCTGTTTGTGGGTAAACTATAGAGGGTAGTCATATTTAGGCTAAACGTTATCACCAACACTCTGGGTGATAATCGATCGCGCTAAAAATCTCAGAAAACACTCATCTTATTCCTTTCACCTTAGACCGGAGCTACTGATCTATTAGGATACAGCTTTCGCCATCTTAGAAATATCTCGAGGACGGTTCGCAATAACCGATATTCTTAATTTAGTTTAGCGATCGTTTTTATAAAAAGTTGTTTTGTAATATTAATCCATATTTGTATTTATCTTAAATAAATATTTGAAAAGTCAACGTTGTTTGTTTTGTTTACACGAATAATCTTTGGAGTTAGATATTCAATTTTGTTAGACGTTAGCCCACTAACGAACCTAACACTTGTGTCAAAATCGTATTATTAAGTTTCGCTTCCATAATTTTATTGTAAAAACCTTTTAAAATATATTTTTAATTATCCTAAGCTATTTATTTGAATTTTCAATATTATATAAATATCTTAGATCATAATTCTTATTTTTATATATAATATATAAAAAAACACAAACATGAAAACTAAAATTGTCAAAACACTTAATAGAATTTGATGTTATGTGCAGAATCGTTGGAAATAATCAAGATCATTAAAAAATAACCACAAAATTATAGCATCAGAAAAAAAAAATCTTTAAATTGAAAAATATTAAAATTCCGAATTTTTTTTTTAAATGGGAATTTGAATAAGATAAAAATAGACAAATTAAAAAGGATCAGAAGTTGAATAATTTTTAACATACTTTAATATTCAGGTTTTAGATTGTTAGAAAAATATCAGTGACGGTCATGTAATAAAGAACATTTGGTAAATCTGAAATGGGTCTTGTATACATCTTTCGATATCATAACTTCCTGTAATAATTCACTTATTTCATCTTCCTTCGAAATATCAGCCAAATTATTCAATGTATTTCCTTCCTTTAAATTGAAATTCAAATCACTGTTGCAAGTTTGAATTACACTTAAGACTTCTTCCCGAGCTTAAAAATCAAATCTCTTATTATATTTCTTTTTACATGTATCATGAATTTATTTAACAGTATCTGTTTTCAAATCCAATCTTTTCGAAGTGAAAAACCTTTTAATAGAAGCAATATTCAAACAATATTAATTTAAACTTAAAACTTAAACAAAAAATGCATTCATTTTCTAAAAACTCGAATCCCCAAATATCTAACCAAAATTCACACAATAAATTCGCTAACACACAGTGATAAAACTAGTCAAACCCAAGTGCAGCAGAGAAAATGAAAATGCACACACACACAACAAAAATGTAGGGTTGCCAAACTATTCTCTTTTTTAAGAAAATATTTTTGTTCTTTTATTTTTTTTATTATTTATATTAATCTCATCTTTTTTTAAATTTGCTAATTATTAATTATTTAATAATACACAAAAGATAAAGTTCCTATCTAAATTTGAAATGTAAATTAACAACACTATTTTTATTTTGTGTAAAGATTAAAAGCATGTGAATTTTTGATCTAGCCAATCTAGTGTTGTAAACACAAATGAGTTGTGGTGAGGTTTGCAAATATAACACGTTAAAAATCAAATCACATGGCCTGAAATAACCAATTGTATTATCTGTTTTCAAAGTTACTCGTACACTATTTGTATTGCGCAACCTAGATTTAACTTTTAAATTTATCTCTTTCCACCTGTTAATATGACTAGTAACTTTGTTATTGCGCGTAAAAGTGCTTGAGTATTTAACATGTCACTTTGTTTTCTAACAGTTTATGTCAATTTTGTTGACATGTAGGCCACAAAATACTTTTGACTTTCATTTTGAAATACTAAAAATGTGTGAATTTTTTTGCAATGCCTGGCCAAAACGTGAATGTGGAAATAATATTTTCCATGATCGGCGGACAGTGGACTACAGAGAGAATTTTAAAGGTAGTTTATAATTATAAGAACATTTCGTGTATTGATTTTTATAATAAAATAAAATAAAATAATAAAATACTACACGAAATTAGAATTGTGAATAAACACAATAAAGGCGAAAGTGAGGACAATGAATATAAAATGACTACATTTAATTGTTAAATTTTTATGCACAATTAGAATTTGTTTTTAAGTTGCCAATCTTATATTTTAATTGTAAAACATATGTATACGAATAAGTTTATAAAGAAAATAAATTTATTGAAAAAATTGTTCTCTATGTTGCACTCAACAGTTGGTAATCAGGCTCCTGATTGAACGCACATCATTATTAAGAGGAATGCACAAATTAATCCATAACAACATTCATTTAACAAATTATTTTTAAACCTTTATATGAATGGTTAAGAAATGGAAAATCAGTATATTGTTTGTCCATTATTGTCTACTGCGCTTCCCGTAGTGTCTAAATCCATTATTATTATTAATACCGATAATTAATGTTCAATTCACAAATAATTTAATAATCGTTTTAAATATTATTAAATAAAAGAATGATTCGAGAAAAATTTATCATCCTTTTGACAAAAAATAAATTTTGTTTAGTGAAATAATATTAAGCGTTTCGGTAAAAATAATAAAGTTTACTTTATTTAGAGTTTTTTAGTTTTTCAAAAATTTATTTTTTTAACATGTTAAAGTTGAAAATAGAAAATGATTTCGAAAATCCATATATATATATTTATATCTTGTAGCTATTGTTATTAGCATGTATATGCGTATGCATTGATTCTTGTCTATATATTACGTGCAATCACTGTCAGTACGTAGTTGTAATAGAAATTTAATAATAATATCACTTAATTGTAATTATCAATTTGATAATTAGTTTGTTTTAAAAATAATATAAATTGTGCTTTCTTAATTTTTTAAATCTGCGATTACTTTATTAGTCTAACGGGAGTAATATTTTTTATGATTATTTCATCCATTCATTTATAAAAATACCGTATGATTATAATAGCAGATAAAGTTGAGATGATTTGCTAAAACAAAACTGTTATTCTACTAATTTTCGAAAATATATAATAGAAATAAAAACTAATTTGAAAAATTTATCTAAATTCAAACAAAATTTTTATTTTTCTTTACCAAAAAATTGATATTTGGAATTTCAATTCAAAAAAATGACACTTTGAAATTAAACTTTTTAAAATAAGTCTTAGCAATATCAAAATTGTCAAATATGTAAACCCAACCACGCGTGACTGGAATGGAATAATTAAACTGGATTCAGTACTGGAATCGTGGGAATAAATTCTTTCAAATATGTATTGTAAATAATGGTGTATTTCCACTCCAGCAATTTCAGTAATTATAGCTAGAGATTATTATGGGGCAGTCAATGGCGTAAGACCAACCTTTTCATTTTCAGAACATTATCAGAATTTTTTACAATGAGATGTGTTCAATAAATATATAATATACCGTAAATCAAAGGTGGGCAAACTACGGCCCGCGTTCGACCAGAAGATAGCCAAACAAATTTGGATCTTGTTTTCCTATAAATTTGTATATAATGATTTTATTTGTTTGCTTCGGTTTAACCATGTTTGTCGCTTATGAAAGTGTTAAAAATTTGTAACCCGGCCCTCAAAAATTTTATGAAACTTCAAGTGGCCCAGGTCCTATCCCTAACGTAAATGTTTCCTTTTTATTTTTTTCAGATTTATATATGTTGAAAAATACTCTAATTTTTTACACTAAATTCAAACTCTATTTCTTTTTCTTAACCCTTTGAAATACAGTTGCTCACCATTGAATTACAAATTAATTTTTTATCAGTTTCATACAAGTCAAAAGCCGAAATCATATAATTCAAATATTCTTTGAAATATCATTCGGCTGAATTGCATTTTCATTATATTTTATCCAAGATTAGCGGCAATTTTTGACATTTTTTCATAGAAATATGTAATTTATTGAAATTAATGCCAAAGAATCTCTGAAAGGCTAATGTCATTTAAAACAAACAAACTCTGAGTATTCTATTTCTTGGGTAAATTTAATATTTGGAAAATATATCATCTGTTTAAACAAATTGAAACTACTATTTTTGAAATTTCGAAATTTTCATACAAAAGAAATTTGTTAATGGTTTTCGTTTAAATAATTCATATAATAAAAAATAATTTCATTAAAAATCAAAGAAATAATAAATAAAAATATATCAGTGTTGAAAAAGATTAATAATGATATGAAAATGATTTGATCAAAAATAAAAAGATTATATGAATATGTTAGAAAAGAGATAATGAATTAAAAAATGAAAATTAATTTTATATTCTATTTTTCTATTTTCGATTTATATCAAAATAATAAAAAGGGAAACGTGTATTTGAAAATATCAGGACATAAAATAAAAGAATACGAATCATAAAATATTTTTTAAAGATTAGAAATATTGCAAATAATAAAAAAATTTTATTATTTTAAATACCTCAAACACTTGAACAGCACTTCCATCTTTGAGAGAATCTTCCAAAGATTTTATTGTCAAACGAATATCATTAACCAAATTTTTCCGGGGAAGAGGGGGCAAGGAATCTTCGTCTTCTTCAGTATTATTTGAAGATGCATGTTCATCAACATTGAGATATACTATTCATAATAAAAATAATAATAATAATAATCACATAGCATTGGCTTTGAATTAAATAAAAAGCACCAATCTAAAATATATATTATACTACAACATATTTCGACAGACTCACTGTCTTCGTCGAGATGATTCGAACTTTAAAGTATATTGATTTAAAATGCTTTATTCAAACAAATTTCTTCATTTAAAATTTAAAAATTAATCATATAAAAAATATCAAATTCTGTTTTAAAACTTTTAATTTAATAAATTTTATAAAATTGAAATTTAACAAAATTTTAATAAACTTTTATGATAATAATGATAATAATAATAATAACAATAATATTAATAATAATAATTGTAATTAAAAAAAACAAAAACATTAAAATAAAATAATAATGAAATTTCGTTTCCATATTTGTTTGCATATAAAAAATATCTGTAGATTTTCTAATATCATTTAGTGGTTTCAGCAGTTGGATAATATAAGAAATGTATTTTGCTAAAATGTCATTTATACAGTTCTACCAAACAGCTAATATTTCGTGATTATTACAAACATTTCTAATTTTAATTTCTATGATATGATTTTTTTACTTATATCTACAGTAAAAACGATCATAACTGAGCTCGAATTTTGGCTATCAATTTCTTATACATCACTGTTTAATTTCCTCTGGTTAAATAAGCGCAATTGCAAATTCGTCTTCTGACTCGTCTCACTTTCTTAGTTATTAATAAGTTATTTAGTGAATTGCTGTATGTTGAAAAGTTTAAAATTATTTTGTAAAAAATAAATGTATCTTTTATTAATGTATTATGTAACCTATTGTAGGAGTATTGAATAGAAATATAATATTACTGACATGACAGTGATCACGCAAATGCATTTAGGCAACATATAACATTGGTAAATTTAACAAAAGACCAAAGTAACTTACATCTAGGTTTGACAACTAGGTTGAGTACGTTATCCTTTTTCATGCTCCCAGTTGATTTTATAATTTCTTTTATCTAAAGATATAAAATTTCAATAATTTTATGAAAAAAATTAAATACTAATGTAGAGGAATTTTCAACATAATTTGTATAATGTCATTAATTCAATTGAAAACAACTTCTCTTTGAAAATAAATAAAAAAAATAGAAATTTGAAAGAAAAAATCGCGTGTTTAAAGGAATAAATAATCTATACGATAAAAATAATTTTCGGAAAAGTGTAGGGAAATAATATAGAAATATGTTATTAAATTCTATATTAAATATGATATATTCAAATATGAAGAAATTTTCTTACTGGATGTTATTCAATGACTGCCTGAATGTCAATGTTTGTATATAATATAATGTATGATTCTTCTCAAACTATTAATGCAAATTCTTTTTGTTTATTTATATTTTGTAAACAAATTTCTAACTTTATCTAACAAAAATGATTGAAAATTACGTTACTTGAATTGATTTCAAGATGATTATTTATGTTTTTAAACAAAATTTTAATTTGACTTGAATAAAATATGTCAAGTAATTTTTGTTTGTTTAAATAATGTCTTTAAAAAAATTTTTAATATTATTTTCAATTATTAAACTATGTGAGAGAATGAATTTACAGAACTATGTAATTTTTTAAAAGAAATAAATGCACAGAAATTAATCTGATCAAAAAATAATTTTCTTAACCAGAATTATTTTTAACATCGATCAGAATTCCAAGCTCATTGGCTTGGAAACAAGATGAATATTACATATATATATATATATATATATATGATGTGTTTAAAAAAAAATTTCAACATCTACAACCGAACAATTCGGTCATAATTCTAGACTAATTGCTTCGAATATTTGTGTAAGACATCATTGAAAATATAAATTTTCTCTATTTAGAATAATTTTTCCCAAAATTTCTGCCAATAATTTTTAGAAATCGATTAAAAAATTATAATATTTTTTTTACAATAATTTGGGACTAAATTTTTATTAATAATAAATTTGCAATAGTTTTGTGAAATGAATTCTATTAATTTTTCTATTTAATAATTTATTAAAACATCATTGATACAAAGACTTCAAGTTAATTGGAAAAAAATTAAATTAAAAATATTAGAGATTTGATTTTAATGGTTTTGTTTTAGCAGGTAATTTGCAAATAATAGCAATTAATATTTCATCCAAAATATTATTTTATTATTCAATATATTCTAGAAGTGCTCCTTACAAAGTTGAGGTTTATATTTTATATCATAATTATTAATAAAAATTTTATTGTTTTATGAGTTTTAATTTTTTAAATTATAACTCTACATAAATGACAAAAATAACAAAAAAACAATTTTCTGAAATATTTTTTTTGACTATTTACTTATTAAATGTTTGAGTTCTTTTGTTGTTTACCTTGAAATATGTCAAATTTAACACCATATTGGTAATTTAATGTCTTTTGTAATATTTATCATTAATTATTGATAAATATTGATAAATAATTTATTGTTGATTAAAAAATTTCAATAAAATTTTGAATTTTATTTTATTTGGTATTTTGTGTAGAGGATTATTTATTCCAAAAAATACAAATTTAATGAAAAATATGTTAATTATCATAAAACAATAATTTTTTTTCCAAAACAATTTTAAAAACATGTCATGTTTTTCTTTATATGTTATTTGTTGTTATAAAATCTATGTCATTGATCAACGGGCAAATTTTACTTTATAAACTTTTATTTTACTTTACCAATTAAAACAACCATTTAAAATAAATTTCACTTTACATATAAATGTAATTTTGTCGATAAAAAATTTGAGATTATAAAATATTCATGAAAATATAATCAAATTAATTCCTGAAAAATTTCTAAAATTTTTTAATCAATAAAATGTAACATCAAATATTTTTTATAAAAATTTGGGTTAGTGAATTGTAGATATTTGAATTTGTTATTTTTTTAAAATTTCGTTTGCAGATTGTTTGTATTAGATAAAATTAACATTACAAATCACAAAAAATTTTTAAACTTAAAATAAAATTATTATAAAATATTTTTAAAAACATTTTTAATATATTTGTTGAAAAATAGTGAAATTAAAAAATTTATTATTAAAATTATATTAAAATTATAAAAAAATATTAATAAAATTTATATAATTTGCTTAAATATTCTACAATATACATAATTTTACAATCCTACCTATTGATTAGAGGAAAACTGTCGAAACATATCGTGAAACGTGTGTTTGAATGAAACTTTTGTAAATTAGGTTTATTTAATTATTTCAAATATTTAATGATATTTATTGATCTTTTTAAAATCAATCAAATATTTAAAAAAATAAAAATCTCTAATAAAAAATTGAAAGCACAATTTATATATTTATTTATTCTAAATTTGCAATTTATTTAGAAAAATAAATGAGTTGCCAAAAAAAAGTTTTCAATGAAAATAATTGGATTTACGTTAAATAATTATTAATGAAAGCTAACTTCATCATTTGTTAGTTCATCAGCGAATTCGTCATTGATTTTTATAATTTGATCACCTTCGCAGAGTTTTGGAAAGCATTGATCAGCCGCCGTATTTGGGCCGACTTTTGTAACAATGACCGGAGACTTCGAGTCACAACCTCCTTTAATCGTGAACCCATATTTAGAGTCTATGGGTCTCATGGCTATCTCGACTCGCGTATCGGTGTCGATCAGTTTGTCAGTCGACTGAGTCATTGTCGATGTCGAATTTGATAAAGCATTTTTCATTGATGACATAGAACCGGATAATTTAGCATTAGGTTGAGTTGAGCCTTTATTAGACTTTAATTCTTGTATAGAATATCTCGATGCCTAATTATAATGAAGAAAGAAAATTGTAATTTAAAAAGCAAACTAAAATAAGAAAAATAATTTTCTAAAATAATTGAATTAGAAGAAAGCATCCCATCAATTTGAGGAACATTTAAGGCACTGCTTGAATGATGAAAGAGAATATTAAATTAAAAAATTAATTATCTGAATAAGTTAGCTTAATTAAAAATCAATTATTTATTCATTATATTTTATAAATTCTAGAAAGAATAATAATAATAATAAATAATAATGATAATAATAATAATAATAATAATAATATTAATAATAATAAATAATAATAATGATAATAATAATAATAATAATAATGATAATAATAATAATAATAATAAATAATAATTATAATAATAATAAATAATAATTATAATAATAATAAATAATAATGATAATAATAATAATAATAATAATAATAATAATAATATTAATAATAATAAATAATAATAATGATAATAATAATAATAATAATAATAATAATAATAATAATAATAATAATAAATAATAATAATAATAATAATAAATAATAATAATAATAATAATAATAAATAATAAATAAAATAATAATAATGATAATAATAATAATAATAATAATAATAATAATAATAATCATAATAATAATAACAAGCCACTAGCTGTCGAAGTTCAAAGGGTTTGAACAAACCTGATAAAACTTTCTTAATTTTTAAATATAAACTTCATAACATAAAATATATATTTAAAACGTAGTTCTTAATTAATTGTAAATTAAGACTTCAGATATAATTAATGAATCAAAATGAAATATTATTTTGATTCGATTACTTTTAAATATTCGACAATTAATTAATTAACTAGGAACAGTTACAGATTAAGCTTTTAATCAAAGCAAATAAAATGAATAAATTCACACCAATATGTTAAAATTTGATTTCTCCCACAATCAACGACAAAAAGCTCTTATAAAACTTGGTAAACAGAATTCATGAAACTATAAATTATATTTTCATATAATTATCTTTTAATAAAAATATGAATATATATACATACAAAAATAACATAACAATTTAATATTTCTAATTGTTTTTGATTCTTGAATTTTTATAACAACTCTTCAAACGCCTAATTTTTCCCTAAGGTCACTTCAAGGATATTTTCACAATTCTATTTAAGTTCCAACTCGGTAAAATGGAATAAAGCTTGTCCAAATATGTGATAGTTATATTAATAAAAATCATCTTTGAGTTACTTTTGGACTTTTTGATGTTTTCATTTTGGTTTCAAATAGAATATTTTGTTCCTTTAGAGAAACCTGCAATTATTTCAAAATTTAAGGGTGGTAAAAGTATTACTAAATTTACTTATATGATCAAAAAAATTTTACACTGAATGTTTTCTAATATTTTAATTTTAATATTTCAAATAAAATGCTAATAATAATAATAATAATAATAATAATAATAATAATAATAATAATAATAATAATAATAATAATAATAATAATAATAATAATAATAATAATAATAATAATACATTTTATAAATTTTGACATATATAATGAGATCATACATTTATAGAGTTAATTTATTATTATCCTTGACTTAAAAATGAAATTTCATTAAAAAATTTAATTGCTT
Organism: Schmidtea mediterranea; assembly: GCA_022537955.1. Classification (NCBI taxonomy): domain Eukaryota; kingdom Metazoa; phylum Platyhelminthes; order Tricladida; family Dugesiidae; genus Schmidtea; species Schmidtea mediterranea. Next base: position 203,112,448 of record CM039679.1, on the reverse strand, counting down.
TTTCGTATATGAAATTTTTATATCTTTAGCAATCTAATAATAACTTTAAAACGATAATATTTTAAAATGTATAATTTTAATTTCAAATAATATAATATGAATCTTCTGTGAAATATGAAAAGAAAAATAAGAATCATTTCAAGCATGAGGCGTGAATTATTTTGAAAAATATATTTATTACACGCTAGGCGAAATACGGGACTGGTGGAAAATTAAAGTTTTTTAATATCATTAATATACACTAACAAACTGTATACAATATTCATCCTATAATGTTTCCGAAATTTGAAACAAAAATATATCGCTAAGCTTGAAATGAAGATTCAATACATAACACATAAAAGATAAGCAATTTAAGATTTAAATATATTTTTTTAATACTAAAGTTTTCATTCGAATATCAAAACATTTTTCTAATTCAAATATCGCCTCTAAAATATGTTTAGAATTTCATTTATCTCAATTTAGTTTTCGACTATAGATTTGTTTTTTCCTATTAACACAAGTTTTCCACAATATTTCACAAAATCACTAAATTTATTTATGGTCAAGTGACTTTTAATTTAAATTAATTAAATGTTTCATAAAACACAATAGAAGCAAAATAAGTCAAAGTTGTAATTTTATGGAAAAAACTTCAGAAGTTTTTAAACATGTCTCGTAACAGTTGACAACTTAATTACTCAATGTGCTTTTTTCATTGTGCATGGTTATGACTTTGTTACGTTTTTGATGTATTGATTGAGTAAAAAGTTCTATATATTTTTTTATTTTAGTTACATTTTATTTTAGGCAAATGAATTTAAAAACAATGACTACTAGCAGAGTAACTTTGTAAACTGAAGCGATTAAGATCAATCATTTTAAAACCAATTTTATTTGTTAAAAGAGAAAACTACTGTGTTAAACTATTATGCACCAATTAAGTATGCAAATTTAAGTTTTGAAATTGAATTCGGGTTTCACATATGCATGTAAGTTCAGAAGACCAAACAAATCGGCAACGTACCATAAAAATGTGGCGAACTCGCCTAAAATAATTGGCAAATAGCTGGCATATTATTTTCATTTATAAGAAAGTCTGGCTCTATACAATATATAACTTGTTGATAAACTGTCAACTTTAGCAAAGATCATATATCCTGTTATGCATATTATATCGCCAGAAAGCGATCTGCATAACGCGCCAATTCGTTGCAGTTGTTAATAATTATGTAAAATATATTCTGTCAGAAACTAAAATATAAGTTATATTGAAATAAGTTCATTTAATAATATAAATAATAAATATTTTTATGATAAGTAAAAAAATGAAAAGGAGAATTTTTTTATTTTGTGAAAGAACAATAGGTACACGAATATACATACGAAAATATGCAATCCAGAAACTTCACATACTGAAACAATATTAACAACAAAAACTTATTTTGCTAATCATTACTGGAAATTATATTCGAGACAGCAATTTTGTAAATTCAAGATAAAAATTTCTAAAAAATCTTCTAATTTTAGAATTTTTAATTAAATGTTTTATCTTTAAAAAATTTACATTTAATAATCTGATTGAAATTTAAGGATTCCGTAGCATTTCAAACAAAATTTATTTAAAAATTTTCATACTTTTTATTCCTAGAAATTAAAATAAATTATTTTCGAATTAAATAAAAAACATATTATACATCTAAATGGGTTGGCTATTATTTAAATTACATTTTGTATTTAGAGGGAGTAATAATATTCGAAGCGAAAATTTTGAGTGTTTTAATAAAAATAAAAAACAACATTTATTTTAGCAATTCACTATGAAAATTAAGATATATTTTTAGAGAAGTAAAACAAATTTTGTAATTTTAAATAATTCATTCATTTTGAATAATTTAAAACAGTACTTCTCAATCATCATTTCCGAATAATAACTTAAATCTGTTGAAAATTAAAGAAATTCTTTTTCAATAATAAATATCCTTCGGCACAATGCTTGGCAAAGAAATTCAAATGCAATAGTATAAAAAGATTTTACTTTTCAATATTTTTAGGGGGTAGTATATTTATGAAGTAGTATATTTATCGTGGCATAAAAATCACGATTAATGAACTTTTATAGGAGTTTGCTATTCCCTGTGAACAATAAAAAGAATAATAAAACCCATATTTATTTCACATATTTTCAATATGAAAAACGATAAAAATTTACTTTCCTAATTATTATTTTGGGCCCTGCTTTAATTTAAGTTTTATTAATTTATTACCAGCTAACTTAAATTGAAAGCACTTGATAAAGTCAGTGCCGGAAATTTGTTGCATAGAAAATAAAATTTTATTCTTTTGTAAAAATGAAAATGAATTAACTATAAAAAATAAAAAAAACAGATCAAGAGCGACTAAGAAAACAAAAAATAAGAATAGTTTTTTTTAGAAAAAAAATTTTCATTATACTTAACACGATTCTAAAATTTACAATTTTAAATTCGAATTCAGATCTGTCAACACAATCAATCATTTTCAATTTGAAAATGAACATTCTATTTATCTGGTATCAAAAATAGAAATATTTTGATGAAAGAAAAATCAAAAATTGTTTACCAAACGAAAGAAATTTAATTTTTTCATTTCATTTCTGATGAAAATCGCTGCTTTCGTTTTCACAGAAATAGTTTATTAATTGCTCCCTGATTCCAATATCGATTAAATATTTATTGAAAATCATTCCAATATACATAATTATTTATATTTTAATAATAATAATAATAATAATAATAATAATAATAATAATAATAATAATAATAATAATTATTATTATTATTATTATTATTATAAGCTTTAAAACAACTTGTGAGTAACAGAATCATTTTCAAAAATATAATTCAAATAAATAGCTATGTAAGTCTTTCTACTTTATGATTGAATTTTTCTTTTCACATAATATGCTTTAAAAAATATATAAATCCAAACAAAATGAAAACAATTTTAAAATCAAACTAAAATTTAATTTCCCAATTTTAAAATTTTAAAGATTATTTTTACAGAGTTTGAATTGACTAGTTTAGATATCATAAATCTAACCGTTTTAAACTCAATTAAAGAAAGATTTCCATCCAATTATAAGTGAATAAATAACTATTAAAAAAACTAATATTTATATTCAGACCTTTAGAGTTTAAAAAATTCAGAGGCCACAACAGTGACCACGCCACTTTTATGAAATAAACATTTTTCATTATCAAATAAAACAAAAAAAAAAGAAAATGAATTTTTGACACGAAAGTTTTTTATAGTAAATTTGTAGTGAAATAACAGTGAAATCGATTCTAGGTGTATAAATTTAATTAATTAGAAAATTAAATAAGGAATTAATTATTAACGTAAGCAAAATCTGAATAAGCGAACAAATTGAATTCTACAAATTATTGTTAATTATTTTTGAGATTATTTACTTAAATTTCCAAATGTTTCCTAGAAAAATCTATGAAATAGGATAATATTTCATTATTACCCGATAAAGCCGATTTAGTCTTATCAACAATAAAACTTAAGAAATTTTCAGAAAAAAGTCCTTTGATAATAACCCATATCGTTACATTAATAATGAGAAACTAATCCCTTTATAACCATTTTACTCTATTAAAAGGTTTATAAGTCGTTCAATAACAGGAGAATGTTGAGTTTTGAAGTTTCACAGTTGGAAAATGATAGAGATTGTTGAGATCTACATTTAGTTCACAGTATAATTAAAACGATTTTACAGTATAATATTCAATAGTTCAAGCCGACTGTTGTCAAGATTAAATATTTACCAACTAATCATCAGTTAGAGCTCAATAAAGATATCCGCACAGGTCTTATCGGGATGTACTAATCAACGTCTTATGCAGTGAACCAGACGAAATGACACTGACACTACATCGGCGAAGTCCTGCAACTTAACCATTTATAAAATAAAGTAGGCTGAAGGTAACTAGACTGATGGGACAAGTTCGTAATATAGTGTCTGCCATCTTACGAAACTAGAAGACAATAAAACATATTTATTTTCGGTGTTAATGTTTGAAATATTATTTCTTGTAGAATTTATTTCTTGCATGTCAAATTATGTTATAGATTAAAACAATTTCGATTTCTTTAATTTGCTTTGATATTATTTTAACTATAATTTAATAAATGGACTCTAATATAAAACGAGCATAAAACCTTCTATGGTAGCTTTTGAACCCATATGTGTACCAGATATTAGCAGTCATGGCGATATGGCTCACATTTTACCCATTAAAACGCATTTCCAATGATAAGTGTTTAATGGTAACATTTTCTTATGCGCGTATTTGATAAGAATCCTCTTGGAAGTTGTCGCATTGAAATTTTTCTTCCCCATCAGGTACCCAGTATAATTTTTTTCTTTCTATTAAAAATTTTCTTTTTGCCTTTAATATTGCATTGACTGCTTTGTCAGTCACCTGTGACTTACACTGGTCTATTCCAAAAGGACCGTGTCAGTCACTGTTGGCGTTCAATGTGTTAAAATGATATTTAATAGTTGGCTTAAAACTTTGAATTTTATACTGTAAAACCATTTTAATTGTACTGTGGACTACAGTTATTCGAATAAAAATGAAAAATAATCAATCATTTACAGCGAAAGATTTACATTAAATTGGTACATTCGGACAATTAAAAGAAGGCTCGTGGTTTTTAAAAACGGAAGACGAATGTACTCAAATATTCGGCGAATTTAGTGAGGATTGAACGTATTAAAAACTTCACCAAGGCATACATCATAGATATAATGTTATATTCACAATGAGATGAAAATGATTTAATTAAAATAAATTAATCACAATAATAACTTTAAGCCATCAAAGCGTAAGAGACAATTTTAAGGTATTTTCTTCTATATTAAAATGACGTAATTATCTATTTTAAAAGATATAAACAGATAAAAACAGTTTGTAAGTGTCGATTTAAAGAAACAAGTCTCATAATTTTTACTTCAGATTTCAAATAATATTAATAATTATAAAATTATTATCGATGCATCATAAAATCACTCTTGATTTTTGATAATTATCAATGATAATTTGACGAATCCCTTGGGTGATCGAGTTCAAGATCAAAAGTTTGATTTGATAATTGGTCTGTCAATCTGTTTGATTACGGCATAAAAAAATCAAAATAAACAATCCGTCAATATCGATAAAATAAAGCACTGTGACATGTTATCGATTAAAACAAAAAATTAAAAATCTATTTTTATAAGTCTTTGATGACACAAATAAATAATTAATGATGCATTTCACATTGATTCTTTTGATCAGCATTTGTTGTGAAAATTTAAAAAAAAAAAAATTTTTATTCGAGAACTTTATATTTCTTTATATAAATTATAAGTCAATATAATGACCATTATATATTATGTATCGATTTAAAATTAATTTCATTTTCATTGTATAATCATGAATTTTATTGTAAACTATTCATTAATTTTTATTAGTTTTGAGAATAAAAAGTTTGTAATTTACGGTTAAATCAATGCTATAACTATTTTTAGGTTCATAAAAAATGACAAAAAAATTATTTATCCAAAAAAAATTCATTTTCAATAAAGTTTAAGAGTAAAATAATTCAGTTGAAAATCGGCAATTGGACAAAGCCTAAAACCTGCGACCAAAGAAACTGAGAATACAGTCTCGCCATTCCAACTCAATGCCACATCAATCGGTATCTCTATTTAAATTTACTTAATTTAACAAATGTTGAGAAATTTTTCGGAGGCACTTTATGAACTTTATGACTTCCAGTTTAAATAATTGAGACTTGATCACAATAATAATTATTTTCAAAGGCAATACGAAAAATTTCAATTCGTTTAAACAGGTTGAAGTTGACAGTAAAAATAAACATTTTCTGTATTTTTATGTGTTGTGCAATAAGTAATTTTTATTTATACAATTTTCAATGAAATATAAAAATCAGGTATAGAAACATTTCTTTGGAATGTATAATTAATTACAAATGATCATAACTAACAAACTATATTATCTATTTAAATTTTTGCGTTTTAATGCATTAAAAATTTTTTTTGACTCGAATATTTATATGTTAAAAAATTTAATAAAAATTATTCAACAGAAAATATTTGTTTTATGAGGTCCGAATATGGTTCCTTTAAATGAATTAAAAACCTATAAATTATCACAAAATTTCTTCAACTAAATTTTCATTTATATATTTGAATTATAATTTTTTTTTGAAGAAGGCACTATTATATTTTTAAAATATATAATATTATGGATTTTTTAATTATATTTCGATGTTGATAATTTTTAATAAAATTTTTAACATTTATTTAAACAAAAATAGTAAATTAAAAAGAAAATAATAAAAAAATATAATTTTAAAGATAAGTACATAAAATACATATTAAAAATTTTCTTTGAAAGCATATTATATTAATGTTATTTGTTTATAAAAAATATTAATATATATTTAAAAGGGCAATTCAACTTGTTTGTGCGTCACAGCACAAATATATTACTGGCTACAGAGAGTAGTCTAATTTTATTCAATTAAACCATTTCAATAAAGGTTTGAAATATTATTTTATTATCAAATCTTTATTGAAAATGCTTAGTAGAATAAAATTAAACTACTCTATGTACCCATTAATATATAATTAATTATAAAATTAGTTAAATAAGTAAAATTTTGGGCTGTAACACACAGACATACAAACCGATTATGGATCGTCCGTGAAATGTAAAAATATTATTCTATGACTCTAATATAACTGTTTAGTGCATTTTGTATAGCTGAAATAATATTTAATAATATTCAATCTAAACAATTTTGTAAAATATCATGTAACGAATTGCTGTTAGTAAACCATGCAAAATCTATATTTAGAATTTTAGGAGTCTTATTTAACCTTCACGGACAGGCTTATATTACTAGTCGACAATTAAAAAGGTATATATCGATAATGGATATAATAGGCTCAACATATTTAACATAAATGCATATTTGTGCGAATATGTCAATAATAACTATACATATGATTTTTAAAAGACTTGTTTAAATTATTGAAACTTTATAAATCTGAAAATTTAAATACAGACAATATTATTATTCATAAAAGATTTATATAAAAAATGTACAAAGTAAAATGATAAAACTACATGTTATTTCAACAATATTAATGGTAATTGAAAGAATTTGGAGAAAATAACACTGAGTAAAAAATGCGGAATTTTTCATTACTAAATTCTTAAAATAAACGAAAGAAAGTAAAGTTTATATAAATTATTAAAATTTACATAATTATTTAATATGAAATAATTTAACTGAAATTAAATTTTGATGAAAATTTGGAATTTTTGATAAGTTTTATGTTTGATAATTTACGCAATAAATTCACAAAAATTATATATTGATTTGGATATAAGTAAAAAAAAAATATTTTTGTCAATTATTATTATTATCTCTTTAATAGCAATAACAACAATAATAATAATAATAATAATAATAATAATAATAATAATAATAATAATAATAATAATAATAATAATAACAATAATAATATATTGTAGTGTAATATGTGTTTGATTGATGCTTTATTTTATTTAATAATAATAATAATAATAATAATAACCAATAATCAATAGTTTAAAATACAATGGAAACTATCGTTATCATATAGAGATTATTCTATGTTATTTTTTACGATTTTTTCGAAAACAAACTAACGTTAATAAACAATAAAAATTTGAAGAAATGTAATAAATAATCTTTTAAATGAATTTTGTATTTAACTATCTCAAATTCATTTTTAATTAAAAAATATTTTAAAAAAACGACAAATCTTATTTAATTTTGCAATTACAATGAAATTTTTATGTAAATTAAATTCAATTGATTGCCTTAAAATTAAAGTGAATGAGATTTAAACTCTTATTTAAAGACGCTTTCAATCAATGTTTACAGACACTTCTGAAATTTTCACACATTAATATCTGTAAACTACATTTAAATGTCATCTGTTTTTCAACATTAAAATATTTTTGTCGAATTAATAATAATAATAATAATAATAATAATAATAATAATAATAATAATTATAATAATAATAATAACAATTATTATTAATATTTATTATGGTCTGTGTTATGACTGCAACGGAAGCAACCCGAAATATCTGTCAAACTCTTGATAATGTATTGAATGTCAATAAATGCCAATGAGGATTTAGAAAGTTTTCATTTGATGATTTTGATCTTTCCAATGATGAACGTTTCAGAATGCCATTAAAGCTTGATTCTGACTTGTTTACATCATTAATTGAGTAACGCGCAAGTTAAAACATATGAGTTCAAAACATCAAGCTGTTACTGATTAGGAAGAGGGTTTTCTATTCATATATTAAGTTTAAAAATAAAGGCTTTTGTGCATCCTTACATAATTCCTTCGGATTATCATCTATTCTCTCTCTGTAACACAATTTGAAAAAGACAGGACAATTAAGAATTTTGAGGTCAATGTTGAAAGAAAGTTTCAAAAATAGACTTGAAAAGTTTTGCGAACTTTGGTAAAACTATTACAGATAATGATGGTAATTACATAATTAATTAGCACATATTTTTTACAATAAAATAAATATTTAAAAATTAGTTAAATTGTGATTGACTATTTTTCAGTATTCCTAATATATATAAAAATTATATGTATAAATGAAAATTTACATCTGATTAGGTTTTCTTTTGAAAAGATTATCAAATGTATAAAAAAATTTTGAAATAAAAACGTTTAAAATTGATATTATTTAATTGCAATTATTTTCGCATATTAAGAAATCTCAATTTGTCAAAATATTCAATAAATTGCTATATTGTATCACAAAAAAATCATGCAATATTATTCGACAGAAAACAAAATCAAAAGAGAATTATCTTAAACAATAAAATATTTCCTAAATATATGATCATATTTGAAACAATATATTGTTTAGATATTCGAAATTCAATTATTTACCAGAAGAAAAAATCAATGATAAATGAAAAACAATTAAAAATTATCGATTTTTGCAGTGTTATAATATTGATTTGTTCGATATACATTTGATCTGATCATGGAATTGAGTTTTTCGACTGATCTCTCAGAATTCAAAAGAGATCTAGGATTGAAGAATTGATTCTATCGAATCAACTGCATCTATAATGGGACTCGACACAGTGGTCGTATTGATGTTTTCAACTGATAATGGGAAATTTGGTTCTAGGAGTGGAATATTTTTATCGAAATTGATTATGCAATTGACTTTGGAGAGCTTCATCAAACATGTGCTTTCAGAATCCTTCGATTTTATGTTAATTTCATCATTGAGATAAGTTAAATTATGCGTTGAACAACTATTATAGAATAAAATGGATAGAGAAATGTCGTGTTCTATGTTAACATCAATTGTTGGTGATCGAAGATCAGGTTGAATAAGAGGATCAAGAGACAATTCCAAAGGAATTGATTCGTCGATAAAAGAACACTTTTCAGCCATGAATTATCAAAAAAAAATCCGAGAATTTTACAAAAACTAATTCATTTTTTATTTTAAAATCGAATTTTAAAATCGATAATAACAACTAAAATTCTTTCTTGCACGATTTGTAATTGGTCAAATCAAATTACCCAATCAACTTACAGGGTAAAAACGTAGAAAATTTTAATTTTTTGAATTATTCAAATAATTGAAATGTAATATAAAATTTTAGAATTATTAGAATAAATTGGAAACAAAAACTTTAGAATTAATTTTATTTTTTATTAAATTTATTTAAAATTAATTTTTATTTTAAATGCTCATAATAAAGTCTTGAATAATGGACTAAATAACATTTAAATCGATATTCACAGCATATATTCACAGTTTATTTCACAATTATTGTGAAATTTTGTAGAGAGCAAAAAATATTCCTAAAATAACAATTTTTTTCAAGGTGATTTTTAATTTCTTCTATTTTTGATTGTTTAGAAATTACAGGTTTCTAGCACTCTCCAAATAAACTATAATCTTATAATTGAATTTTCAGAAACTATTTACCCTATGCTTGCAGACCGTCGAAATGCAAATCATAAAACACAGTCGATTAAATATAAAAGAAAATAAGCACGTTCTTTTAATATCAACACGTAAAGCAGTAATATTCAATATTTTATTTACCAAAAGCCACATGTATTTTCGTGTAGTCTGGGATGTAGGTATTAGTTAGAGCTCTACCCCAACTTTCGCACATTCTTCAATTACCGAACAAAAAGATCTGAGCGAATTCACCAAATAAGTTCAACACAAGCTTCAATCAAACAAAGTCACACTTCCAGATAACAGTTATTATAACAGTCTCTCTTAATTAGATACTTCTCAATTTTTTTCAAATTCAAAAATTCTCAGATTTCTTTTTTCTGTGCTGTATACAACTGTTTAGTTTACAGGTTTTAGGGTCAATTTCGTTTTTTGCAAGGTCAATTTCGAATATATAAAAAAATAGTAAGAATTAAAATTTTGTTTTAGCAAAAAATAAAAAATTCAAATCAACAACACATTTTTAAAATTAAATGTTTGCAATTGAAAACTGTCCTTTTAATTAAAAAAATGTATTGTTTATTTGAATTTTTGCTAAAACAAAAATTTTAATTCTTACTAATCTTTATTTAAACAAAATTGACATTTCAAAAATTAAATTATATAGGGGATTAAAATAAATTTACGAAATTGAACTTTCAAAATACGAAATTGACCCAAAAACTCTGTAATAGACATTGACCTGATTTTTTGCATTTGTTTTCATTATTTGTTTTAGTTTTTTGAGCCATATCAATATTCCTCTTTTCAATAATATAATCAAACAAATACATAAAATATCAGATTGAAAAGCAACGTTAGTGTAGTTTGGTTTTCTAAATAGAAATAATTAATATCATCAACCAAACTTTAATTCTTAGATAATTTCTTTGTATTTTTTGCATTAGATCTTCTCAACCGCCCAATCACTCTAAAATCTATTCATTTACTATTGGTTTCTACTAAACACGGATGACCAAAAATAACATAGCTAATGTTTATTATTTAAAAAATATGAGTTAAAAGCTGTAACTAACAGGAAATTTGTGCTGTACGTAGAGAAGATGCTGTTACAAGACGATAAGTATTCCATTATACAACCAAGAAAATTGCAAATATTCTCAAAATATCCACATAAAAAATGTTGAAAATCAAGCCAACAGAATTTTCAAATGTAATTCATAACGAAAACGTGAAGTAAGCGATCTTATTTGATGGGAATGATTACAGGAACTAATAGTGAATAAAATCACAATAATGAGAAAATCAGTGATAAAAACCACCTCCAATAATAGGAATTCGTCTGAAGGTTGTTTTCAATTTAGTAGGACCGAAAGGTGTTGTTTTAAAAGCTTCAGGTCTGTATTGTAACCAGCTTGACAAATTAAACAGAAGGACCTACCGGAAGCTTCAAGAACTAGGCAATAGAAATGGTATTGTATTCCCTAATGAGAATGTTAGACCACAAATTTCTTTATCTTGCAGGAGTTGTCTGAAAAGTCATATGCTTTCAAATTTGGACATCATACGTTCCTTTCAAAATTCATTAAATGAAGAAATATTAGAAAATGAAATTCATCTCGAAGAGATTACGCCAGTAAAGAAAGGGAATCTTTGGAAAAAAGAATTATGATATTAAAACAAAACGGCAATTATATACACACACATATGCAAAATGCCAAATGTTTCAAAGTCTGAGTTCCTTTACATAGTTAGAACAATCACATTGATTAATGGTGTTTCTACAAAGTCTTTGTCTCACGATCTTTTTCATTTTCTCGTCGATGAAGGAAATAATTAATTGTCTCACCGTGAGTCTTTCTTGTGAAAATTTTTTCCCGTTTCTATTACTCATGTTGTCATGATAATGGCCTTTCAAAGTTCTTCATGTTTACTTTCCTTGTTGTTTACCCAGCTCAGGTTTTCGATAATTAATATAAATAACTATTCTGTTTCTGAGCATTTCCTTGTCTTTCCGACCCTTTTTAAACATTCTCTAAAGAATCCATTACCACTGTGGACTTCACAATTGCTCAATCTATCACTCCTTCGTTTTCCTCGTTCAAATTTGATAATATATTGATATTCTATACTTTTGAAGTAACTAACTTGATTATATTCCACCTTGCTATTTATTTAAAAATATCATTAATTTTGTACCTAACCAGAATGATGAGTATAAAAATAAATATTTTTTAAAGAAATAGGCAAAAAGGTTATAATTAATTACTAAAAAAACAATGAATTTTTCAAACAATATTACATTCTTTTATTACAAAACAATTCTTTGAAATAGCGCAGTCTTTGACTTATTAAACCATAAAAATCCAGGTTTTGGTATAAAAAGTTTGTTAAAATATTTTAAACAGTCGACAGATATTATTATTATTATTATATTATTATTATTAAAATCAGTTATTTATTTATTTTTTTACTAAAATGAATGATTGTTCAATGAGGGATTTGGAGTAATTTTGTTTTACAATTAATTTTCTTATGTCTAATGTATTACTTTTTATTAATAATACAAGCATATATTTAACAAATTTAATAATAACAGTAAAGATTAATTACGTAATAATTATAATAGGATTTTATATTAACATATTAAATGTATAATGTAAAATGTTAAATGTTTTATAAGATTAAAATAATAAATTTAATGTAAAGTTAATGTAAATGAAATATGTTCTTCTGAAAGTATCAATATTTTACAGGTAACAAAATTTCTCAAAAATATTGTGTTTGAATAATATTGGAAAAAGATTGTTTTTTTAATTTTCTTGAAAAAAATTATTTTGGAAAGTGTTTTACTAATTGATGTTATAAACGCCAAAGCTAAAGTAGCTAATAACTAATAAAAAATGTTATGCATTTGATTGTCAATGCATATGTATAATTTTGAATTTGCGGTATTTTGCTATTAAAATGCAATTTTTTTAAATGAATATTGAAAATTTTTACAATGAAGTCGTAGAAAAATAAATAACGAGGTTATGAATGATCACATTTAGTTATTTATTTAATGATATTATATTATTATTGCTCTTCTGATTTTGTATTTTTAAAATACATGAAAAAAATTATCATAACTTTTTACTTTTCAATCCTGATTTAGCAGAATTTTCTAATTGTAAAATAAAGTAAATATCTAATAAAGGCAAGAAATGTACTATTTTTAAATAAATTTGAAAGTGGATTTTTTATGAAAGATGAAATAAATAAACATTACTGAGAAATGCTGAAAAATCGTGATTAGCTGAAAAAACAAACTATTTATTTAGGGGATTAGGAATTAATTAAAATAATAGTTTTTTTCTAAATGTTCACTTTCATTTTTTATTTATTCGTTTTATAAACATTTTGAAAGTTAAAAGTGTGACGTGTTTGATTTCTAATATTTGTCATCAGTATTTGTAGACAGTAAAAGCTTTTAGTAGAATGTCAAAATTATTTAAAAATAAAAATAATATAAATTTATTCAAAGTTTTCGACTAGACAAGTTTTTTGAGAATAGTCAGAACAATTTTTTGAATTGTTTAGATTTTATAAATAAATTTTTTTTCAAATATATGAAAAAAATCATAACAATCACCATAGCAACACAAATTAAATAATTTAAATTATTACGGAACAGTGTTTTAGTTGACATATTATTTCTATGATCACTCAACTGAACAATTATCATATCATCAAATAGAAAATTAACTGTCTGCTATTATTATTATTATTATTATTATTATTAATAGATAAAACAAATAACAAATTCAATATTTAATATTATTTTAGTGAAAGTTTTTGAGTTTCATGCTTACATTATTTCCTGGTTTGTTTTGTTCGTTTCTCCCAATTGATCTAGACATGATATCGGGAATATTTGGATCTAAAAGAATTTTAAAAGTTTTAATCATGAATGAATTAATACCAATTGGAGTTAATTCTTGATTTATAGATGTTTGAGATTTAGAAATCGTTCCTGTAACTTTCTGTCTGGGCATTGAAGAGTGAATAACAGGATGTTTTTGAAAACCTTTTGCAGTTGATGCTTTGGGACTCGAACACTCTGTGTGACACTAGATTTATTTCGAAATGCCCCGGGTTCAACTTCGAGATCATGATGATCAGATTCATCTGAAGACTCACTTACGTTGGATTCCACTGTTTTTTTCTTATCCTTTTTATAATATTTTTTTTATCATTATAATTTTTATTAAAATAATTAATTACACTTAAAATAACCGAAAGCTATATAATTTATTTTAGGTACTCATTTAAAAATAAATATATTAAAAATTTATTTTCTATCGGAAACTTAGAATTTGATATATCAATTAATATGGAAATTAAGTGAAGAAGTATTTTATAATTAATGTCAAAAAGCATTAAAAGTCATTAGTTCACTGAAAATAGAACCGTGAAAATCTCTTTGATGAAATGCGCTCAGCTTTCTAAAATTCATATGATATTCTACTTATAATTGTCAGTAGACATTATAATATAATAAGTTACTGAAGTTATTTCCAAAGAATTTTCTTTCTACAAAAAAACTAAACAAGTAAATAAAATAATGCCTTACAATTGACATGGATTAAAAAAATTTATTTCATACTTTCGTTTCCTAACAAAAATTAGAAAAAGTAAATTTATTGATATAAAAATTTTTTTAAACCATTAAGTAATTAAACCTTTAATTAATTAATTAAAGTTTTAATTTCGCCCCATCGCAATAGGTAATAAATATTAGTATATTTCATTGTTAAATCGGTAAACTAAATTGAAAAGTGACAAAATTTTTGCACAACTTTTCTATTGACCATCGGTCACTAGGAATAAAAAGAACTGAAAGATATACTCAAAAAATTTATTAATAGTAACTACATCTTAACTACATCACTAATTTTTGGTGGAACGCTTTTGAGTCATTACACTATTTGTATTGCATAAATTAATAATAATTTCGGACTAGTATGTAAAAAAATAACTATTATGAGAAATACAAACACATGCACAACATACATACACAATAGTTCGATAAACCAGATGCCTATTATTATTGTCCAACATGACAAAATTGATACCAAAAAGAATAAAAGGAGAAATATAAAATTTAAATGAAATTATGCATAATAACTTTTACTGATTTTTTTAGTGACTGCAACCATGTTTTCGATAGGTATACCGTACATAGATGGGGTTTATGTAATTGTTTATATGTTTATACCCAAATTTGCAAAATAGGCGAATTTATATGCATTTTACTATCAATTTTTTATTATAAAGATTTTCATAATTTTCTTAAACACTGAATTTCATTTGATTTCATATGCACTAGCTATAAGCATACAAATGTGTACATTACAAGATAGATTCATACATACTTTTCAGTGACATGCAGTCAGAACCACGAGACAAATGGAAAATAGATCCGCATCTATCTGCATATATCAGATGACAAATGAGTACATTTAAACAATATTGTGCTTTGGTGTATTTTCTTTTTAATCACAAAAATATCACGTGAATAATACATACTAATTGTTAAATTATAGTAGATTCAATTTGGAAATGGTGTATCTGACATCTAGTGCATTCAGATAGCGATCATAGTTGACTATTAATTACAATAAAATAATATTACTCAAAATATTATCAATGCCACACTTGATATCATAATACTTCATATTCTTTAAGGAAAAGTTAAGTTTGTTTTCTTTAATTCAAAACGATTAACTTCTTTATTAAAAATTAAAAATGAAAATAAATCACATTCACAAATGTGAAAATCCATCAATAGAAATTTCTCCTTACATTCAATTTTGGTTTAACATAATTTGAGGGATTGTTTGAAGTTGGATTACTTTTCCCATATACAATTCCCGTAGGTCGATTTGTTTCTGCACTAACAATTGACTGTCTCTCCCCACCAGCCGTATTTCGTCGATTATAGCGCTTACTGGGTATACTAATAAATAATGAAATTAGACCAGCTCATTCGACTTTTACCAATTACCGTGCAAAGGATCGGTCCATCAACCGATTTCTGCGTCTTATGTCAAGAAGTTCTGGCAATGTTCGACGACCACTGAACATATTTGCAAGTGAAATTTTGAAAAACGACTGAGATCTACGTATTGATCCACCTCGTTCGATTTGTTTTGGATCTTTGACTCGAAAGAATGAATGCATTTCAATACTATTACACCAAGCCTCTTTAGCAGCGTCTTTCGTTGGAAAGACAAACTTCAAACCCGAACTCATTTTTTGATGAATGACAGAAGAATCGGCTTTAACACTACGTTGCATTGATTGAGAATGCCCACCATCTAACATTGCAACAATTGGCTGTTTGAATCAATAATAATAATAATTAATAATAATTATTATAATAATAATAATAATAATAATAATAATAATAATAATAATAATAATAATAATAATAATAATAATAATAATAACAATAATGTAATAATAATAATAGTAATAATAATAACAATAATAAAAATAAAAGTTCTATTGCAAATTTTTGCAGATATTTATTTTTCATGCAATCAGATCAAAGAAAAAACAAACCAGCTTACCTATTGACAAAAATTTTCGCTAAAATTTGAAAAATTAAAAACAGTTAATAAAATATGACAACTTCAAAAAGTTAAATATTCTAATAACATAAAAATATATTTCATGGAAAAGTTGGTATTATATAAAAAAGACAATAAAAGAATATTCAAAAGAAATTAAAATAAAATTTTATTTATAATAATAGGGTACACATTTTGGGTGCTGTCTTTTTCAAGCGTTATTTGAATTAAATTATATAGTTAAATAATATATTTTTAAATGAATTCTGAAAATTAATGTTAAAGATTTGCGGTCATTTATAGTTCAAAACTAAACGAAAAAATGAAATTGTACATTTAAAAGAGAGAACAGTTAAAAATTTGATGACTTTAGTGATAAAAATAACATTATTTTTAGCAGCGCTTGGGCAAGGAAACACATTGGGGTTCCAAATATGACAAGAAAACCCGCAACTCATTATCAATTTGGAGGAGTCTCGACTATTAAAGTTTTTGTTATTGAATTATCATATAAATACATATTTTGTTTTGCTTTATTTTAAAATTTTGTAACCATTTTAAAGCTGAAGAACTGTAACAATTTTAAATATTTTTACCCAAATCTATCGACACACAGGTTGAGAAACATTGAAGTTGATACTCAATATTTTTATGGCTATACAGAGACCAAATCAGACGATTTACCGAAATGAAAATTAAAATGTGACTTATTATTTATTTAATAATTAATTTGACCAATAATTTATCTAATGTAAGTAATTTAATTTTACTCGAAGCACATAAATACCTAGTTTTAGTAAGCAAAATTATTTCCATTTTCTATTATTGAATAAGTGATATTCTTAGGATCTCAAAGTAATTTTATTTTCTTATACGAGTTAGTCCTCCTTTAAATTAGCAACCCAAAATTTCCATCCTATAATATACACTTTTGTTACAAGGTTTTTAATCTTTGTTACTAAAGTTATAAAATAAAAGAAAAGTTGTTTTCAATAATAAAAATTAATACACTCACAAAATATTAATTATTAATAATGTAAAAATATAATAATTACTATAATAAATAATAGTAATTAGTAAAAAATAAGTAAAAATGAATGAGTAAAATTAAGTAAAAATAGAAAATATTTAAATAAAAAGTAAATCAAATGGGTTAAATTAAAAACAAAATACCACATACCAAACATAAGCAATGCATAAGTGCCCATAAAACAAGGAGGTTTTTTGATCAATTCAATGTAAATTAAAAAAATATGCATTTAGAAAATAGTTTAAAGCTAGGAAAAAACAATTCTAAATACAACATAGTGGTGTGTTATTGTGCAATGTTTAATAATAACTAGTTTTCATTATTCTATAATTTATTTTTTAAGTCACAATAACACTAATATACAAATTAATGTTATAATATTCACCTTTCTGTTAATTGACTTTTTTAAGCATGGTTTATCACCACAGATTAGTTAAATTTGTGGTAGAATTCTAGCTGGCCTAGTTCAATCAGAATTTGGTGATTAATATTTTAATATTTTAGACTAAAGGCCTACAAATCTTGGGTACGCAGCTACGATTAACATATTTTTGATAAACTTGGTTTACTTTTGCTTACCTTATTATGACATTCAGAGTTCTTCATTCTACCAAATCTTTATGTTATGTTTAGATAATATTTTAATGAAATAAATAAACTAGACTATCGATGGTCACACCTTTTGGAAATGATTTCATGATATCAATTTCAAATATATTTAGTGTGAATGCTTAATTATAAACTTATTTCTTTAAATCAAAAAAAACTTTTCTATTACTAACATTTAAAAATGTGTTCAAATAATTTATTGTATATTATTATTATTATTATTATTATTATTATTATTATTATTATTATTATTATTATTTAAATTGGATAAAAATCTAATGAAATTATGTTAAATAATTCTTTAATTAAACTAAAATATTTGGATATAGTAAAATTAAAAGTTAATTAATTAGATAAAATTAAATGGTTCATTAAAAATTTCTTTAAAAATAAAGTTTAAATAAATGAGTGACTAACCAATTTAACTGAATTTGTATATACAAAAAAGAAAATTGTACAGAAATATGACCAAAAAACTATGAAAATAATTAGGCAATGATTATTGTGATAAAATTTAATGAAAATCACAAAAAAGCTCAAAAAATAATTAATTACTAGAATCCACAAGCTCTCAAATTAAATCACATAATTAATTCAAAAACTAATTAAAGGAAGGATAAAAATTAATCATTAATTCGAAAACAGGAGTTTTAACATTATTCAAAAAAACATTAACAAAAAAATCAATTAGCGTTAATTTTAAAAAGGGGAAATTTTTATAACATAACAAAATAAGTTTAAAAAATGATTATTTAGTAATCGTAACTTTTTCAAAAAATATAATTATTATTTCACAGCAACATTCACTTATCTGATATATTAGTTTTATAATGCTACCAAGGAATCACCGTTTTATACTAATAATAATAATAATTAAATAAGTTTGGCAACGGTTTTATTAAATGAAAACGCCATTCAAAGACTCGTTGTAAGAAACTTTTCAACAATTTAACTGTCACCTTCAGGTACAAAAACCAACTAAAATAGTGTGGATTAATTTATATAATATAAACAAATTATTTTTTAATTAGATCTTTTAATAAATAAATATTTGAATAAATATTTAAATACTTTGACACTAATTTTGAAATTTTTTAATAAATATTAGAATTTTTATCTTTTTACAATCATATTTTCAAAATAATAAATTAAATCATTTAAATAATATTAAAATTTAAAGTTTTTAAACAATACTGAAACAAATTTATCACAATTTAACATACTCAAACTATTTTAAAACATTCGTAGTCATAGCACTTTGAATATTTATTATTGTATCCAATAACCGTAACAACAATGCTTTACACATTTTAATCACAAAAAATGATTATATCAGATTCAATTTATAATAATAATATAAGTACAGGATATTTTAATTAAACATAACTTTAACGTTCATAAAGTAGTTTAATTAATTTTTTAATTAGATGATACTTTTTTGAATAATGCATTGTAATTTAGTAATTATGGGGCCCCAATTAATTCGAATAATTTTATGTATTGTATTGAAATAGCTTTCACATAAATGTGAAAAATAGTAAAATTTAAAATAAACATTTTCAACGATTAAAATAAGTCTTATAGTTAATAAATATTTTACAATGTACAGATATTATACAGAAATACATATGTTATATATAAGTGGTTCTCAACCTTATTTTTGTTGTACCACCAAAATAAAAAAAGTTAAATGTTGGCGCACCCTGAAATGAAAACAGTTTTAAAGTATCAATAGAATAGATTATCACCTGTATAACGGATGTCAGTGTTCATCAACTGCGTGCACTTTAAATTATTGTTTTTTTTTCTATAAATATTTCTAAAGAATTTTATTTTTTTCTTGGATACGGTCATTACTGGTTAAAGTCAGTGAAAGATAATCATATATAAAGGCTATAAAATTTCAGAGACATTAGAACTAATTAACCTAATGCAAGTATAAAATAAAATCAAATTCCTGTAGGCTTTATTTCTTGCAATCATAAGACTAAGTATAAATTTGATAAGAAGAATTTTTGTAGCGTCTGGCTTGCTGATACTTAAAAACGCGCACGATTCTATTCACTTTGCTTAAAAATTTAATCCACGTTGCAATCGTTCATATAGATTTTTTACTTACTGTTTTTCACTAAGTCAAGCAAACTCTTGAAAATGCAATAATAATAATAATAATAACATTAGAAAAACATCTCAAATAAAATTATAAGTTCAAAATCAAAAATAGAATAAAACCATAACTGGTATACACAACCAAAATAATAAAAATTATCATAATAATAATTAATAATAATAATAATAATAATAATAATAATAATAATAATAATAATAATAATAATAATAATAATAATAATAATAAAGCAATTATCGATAAATAAATTACTTGGCTAAGCAGCAGTTTAACAAGAAAGCACTTGTTTTTATTTAAAACTTTTTCTATTGAATTCCAAGGTATAATATAAGTATTTTTAATATCTGGTGAGTTGTAGACAGTTATTCCATGAGCATTAAGACCAAATTGAACTTGGTCATCCATTAGCTAAATAAAACATGTATTAACTCATTTTTCATATTTATTTCATTTAAAATTCAAATATATTTTGACAATAAAAATAATTATTATTATTTATTATTAGTACTGTTACCGTGTTTCCTTGAAATTCAGTCTGGTCCCAAAATCCAACCATAACATGATTTGTTTGAAATCCTTTAAAAAATTAATTTTGCACCCTCACACCAAGTACTTTTCAATATTTATTAAAACAAAATTTCGTATTATTCTATGAGATTAATTCTAACTATATTTGATCAATATTAGAGGTAATCGATCAATTAAATAAAAATATATTACAAAAAGTCTTAAAATATATATTATGGTTGATACTCAATTGAATATACAATAAACATTGTGGACGAATTGAGAGGCAAGTGTGCAACGGAATTTTGCCACATGAAAAAACCTGATTTAAGTATGGTCCGGCGACAGAACGCAAAATATGATAATCTTGTTCAACAATGAAATGTTGGAAATTTAGCAATGCAGCTATTGATCGTAGAGGGCTTTCATAAATAAACGTCCATTCAACTATATATGAAAGTACCAGAATCACATGTGTTCTTGCAATTAATTGCAATGGCACTAAACTGTTGCCAATGCTAATTACAAAGGAAAAAGAAGAGTATCGACTGTATTTCAGAGATATATGTTTTAGAGACGAAAAAAACTTGGTGCACACAATATATGATTAAAAATGGGATAGATCAAAAGAAAGAGTCCTGATTCTGTCGGGTATGACAACATATCTTTGAGCTTGAATATTGGCATAAATAAGCAATTTAAGAAATTAATATTTACATTGAAAGAGAACGAAATGCAAAGAGTAACTTTATTAAGCCAAAAATGCAAGAAGTTATTAAATGGATAAATACTGCCTTGAATAATTTAATAACTTCTAATAAGAATAACAAGAAAGGCCTGCAGATCTTCAAAATTAAATGATTAAGCTGATAAGCTGAATTTCGGGAAACAAGGTATTATTATTAAAATATAATTTTAATAAATAACTATTTAAGCCAATTTCCGAATCCAAATTTTGTTTTCTCCAAAACAATTTTTAACGAGTCTGCTTTTTCTTACCAAAAAAATGTTTTCAGATTATATATAAATTTAAACAAACTTAAATACTTTTAAAATTAAATTAAAAAAATTAAATTTGCCAATATGAAAACAAGAATAAGAATACAAGCATTTAAAACTTTTTTTGTTAAATTTTGGATAATCGAAATTTTGCCTGATTGGGGCTGGTTAAATAAAATTAAATAAATTCCATTTAAATAAAAATCATTTATCAAAATATAACTAAAATAAATAACTGTGTAAGTCAATTTCCGTTCATAAAATGAAATATGAAATATTTCTAGCTAAAATATGTTCGGATCACTCCAAAAAAAATTTAATTTTTTCTCCAAGACCTTTATTTCTTTAAATTATATTTTTATAAATGATTGCGCTTTCGACAATTTATTTAATTTTAAATTTTATATTAATATTAATAATATTATTTTATTATAATTAACATATATTTAAATTCAAATTTAATTATAAACCAAACAATTATCATTTTATAGCACACTAATTGATCCAAAAAATTCAATTTTGTTCAGAAACTAAGAAACTTAGCGATTAATAATTAATAAAAATCAATAAGATGATCAAACTGTTTTAATTATGTTACACTGATTAAATTAAAAATGACAATACAGCACTAATTTTATCAATACTTTACAATTGATATCATTTGAAATTCATTTTATATAGAATCGAATAAAATGTACTTCCTTTTACATAAAATCAAATAACAATAAATTGAATGTAATAAATAGTTTTAAAATATTTCACTTTCTGTTGATATTTCAACGAGAAATGCAAACAATTTAAATGATACTGATACAAATTATAGGCAGTTATCAATAAATAACCGTAATTCGTATTAATATTATTTAAGTTGTCTACTGGGTCATTGAAACACTTTATTACTCTGAAATTCTTCCATCAAATTTTCAATTATTCATGGGAAAGGAATTGCATATTAAAATGCATCACTCAATATATTTTCAGTTTTCATTCATTAAAATTATGGGCCAGTATCAGATATAGCACTTCTAATTGTAAATTTTGCACATGCTCGAATAAGACACAGGTGACCCTTAAACTTACTTGCCAAATTAAACACTCTAGCTTATGATACATGGTAGTTCCAATATTTGTATAGATCCGAACGTTAAATAGTAAAAGAAATCAAAAACAAATAATAAAAATTATGTCAAAATTTCAACTCATTTAATATTTGTTTCATACAAATACTTAAGTGATTTAGATTTTTGAAGTACCTGATCATTTTAAAAGAAAAATATATGACATTTCAAAAGCATGGAACTAAATTATAAATTATTACCTATGACAAAATTTTGAGAGCATATTTAGGGATCTACTGATTTAATTAGCAAAGACCATGAGCAGAATGGCTAAATACGTCTTACTTATTTGCTTAAACTATTCCTACTATTCCCATCTCAACCCTTTCAAGCCTGGTGGTATATAGGAAATACTACACATTGTATTTTTTTTCTATCAGCCTCGTGATATATTAGGCTGTACCATGTTTTTAATGTAATATTAGTCATGTCATCTATCGATTCCTACAGTAACTTTGCTATGACAGTGGCCAATATAGTACGTGTCTTAGGTTGAAATAGAAAAAAAGTTGAAAAATTGAAATATTTATTGCGGCCAGCATAATATTAAGCATGGATTATAAAGGTACTTAGAATATTTTGAGAAAAAGAATTTAAAATATATAATTTTGATTTTTGCTACAAAATGAAAAGAAAAAGAAGTTCTTATAATATATTTTTTCATTTATATTTTATTTTTAGTATAAAACGGTGATTCCTTGGTAGTAGCATAAATTAATATATCAGATAAGTGAATAACAAAATAAGCCCTTGCTCCGAAGTAATAATCAAAACTTTTTTCAACACTAATTATTACTTCGGAGCAAGGGCTTATTTTGTTATTCACTTGTTTGATATATTTCATTTTTAGTAGTTTGACTAGGAAAATTCATCAAAATGAACATTTTTTTATTGAATAAACATTTACCCAATAATATTTAATAATATTGAATGTTCTGAATAAATAATGATGTAATTTTAGTTAATTTATAATAATACTTGCAAACAAACCTGACAAGTATACAGATCACATCCGTATTTAGACAATTGCTTCGCAGTGTTTATGTATTGTAATTCTGCATCTTCGGGCTTTAAACCCCTGAAAAAAGATAATATTTAATACTGCAGTTATTAAAACGATTATGATAGATTGTATATAGCAGAATAATTTCCAAATATAAGTAATTTCTGACGAAATATGAAACGTAGCCAATATTGTGATCTATCCAATTCAATATTTACTTCCCTCTCCAAATATAAATTAAAAACAATTAAAATAAAACATGTTTTTTAAAAACAAATATTTCAGATGAAATAAATTTAGAATGTTTTCTACATACTTTTCAGACTTTTTCGATTTTTAAAATATTAAGAAAAAACGTTTTAAAATATGCAATAATTATTATTTTTAGAAAACTTAGAATAAATGCTAGTGATTTAAATAACTGCTTGTAATCGAATTCAACACTAACAGAACCTTATAAACAAAAGGTGGTGATTATAAATAAACAACATATCAAAGATTGCCTCAATCATTTATCAACTGGGAAAATATTAGTGCAGAATACTCGTTCTATGAAAACATAAAACACAAGTGAAGAATGCATTGATTTTTTAACAATTACCGGTACAAATAAAAGAGATTTTTAAAAATATAAACCAACTGAAAATTTCAAAATGTGCTTTTTGAAACACGTTTTCTTGTTTTAATCGTATTTCAAATAATAAACTCATATCACCTGATCTTCTTCAAAACCACCATGACAATAATATAGGTTTTTCATATAGTAAGTTTGTGTATTGTTTGTTTTCCTGACATTAAAAAAAATTGTTGCAAAGTAAATTTTAACTGCCCAAATTTATGAAATATTGAAATTTAACATCGAAACAGAACACAAAATATAAATAATAAAAACAGCCTTTTCCTAAAAATGGCAACAACTACAACATAGTTCTTTTTTGTATGCATTCCCTTAATTTTCTAGGCGACAATAATTTTATATATTTACTTAGCTTATAAATTTATTATAATATTCTTTCAATAACTTTGCAATATATATCAGGGTTGCCAACCTTCTATGTCTCGAGAGGATTTTCCTTGTTTGATAGTTTTGATATCGCCCTCTCATCGAAGAAAATTATTAATTTAGCCTTATTTATACAATATTTTTATTTATTGAATAATTTCCAACAGGTGAATACATATTAATTATTTTAAAAATAATTGTTTGTAGGGAATTTCACATAATAAAACGTATTGAATTCTTTGTCTCGATACGTTTGAAGACCACTAATTGATTCTTTAAACAATTTTATATTATATTTTATATAATTTTAGTATACGAAAAATGAAATAGACTACCAAGAGAGCAGAAACCTCCATAAGCGTTATATAACCTGCGATATTTCTGTGTATATTCATACTTATAAGTTAAATTTATCAAATGAAATAAACAAACTTCAGTGTTTTATGAAAACTGGCAACATCTGATTCGAATGTAGCGTTTTGGTCAGGAATAAACCGAAATTCTCCTACATAATTAGTCTTCATTGTCGATGAATGATAATCTCCCAATTCGGCTGATTTAATAAATATAAATATTACATGTTATAAAACTGTTATTATCAATATTGCCATATAAATGTCAAATTAATTATCATTAATTACTGATTATTTCAAGAGCTTCAAAAAAAAATTCCAAAAAAAATATGCAAAAAAACCAGGAAAAATTTTATAAAATAACTTTTTTTAAATTTTTTTAACGTATTTCTCAGAATAACGCACAAGTCAATGTCACATTTTTAAAACAACATATTAATTAAAAATAGCCTTCTGGTGTACTTAAAATCACATTTATGGCTTTATTTGTTCTCGGGATGCACATAAATTAAATGATAATTTTAATATTAATTGAATTAATCAACAAAATTTTCAATAATTTGAATTAAATAAATAGTTTTTATTAAAATATAATTCAAATTAAATAGTTACATGAAATATTTAGACCTATACTATAAATCATTATATATATATAATGTGAACTTACGCGGAGTGATGAGAAAAAAGACTAAAATTAGTCGATAAATTTCAAGTCAGGGGCCCCAGATAGACTTGTCATCTTTTTGTATTTTATTGAGTAAATTCATACAATATTACAATTTTTCAAAATTTTGCTTACATTGTAATGAACAACCGGCTAGTTGAACGGCAATGTCTTTTGAGCAACTAATTTTATTATTGAATATATCTTGTTTTATTTGCTGAAATAACTGATATCTGAAAAAGAAAAGAATAATCAATAAATATTTTAAAATTTATCGGATTTTAATTTATTTAAAATTTTTCTTTATCCAGTCTCAATTGACAAATTATAATTGAATTTTAAAATTATACAAGATTTACAACAACATAATTTCAATAAATTTTGAAACAGATGGTTAGTTTTCTAAAAAAGCAATTAATTAAATTAAATGATTTTCAAGATTTTAATTTTAGATTTGTCGGTGAGTTGATAGAATGTATATTAACGATAAATTTTCTTGATTTTTAAAAAATTTAAATTTATTTAAGATATAATAAAATATTTATATTAATTCTTTCAAAGACAAAATGAATTTACCAATTTCATCATAAACCGAAATTAAATGGGTTTATTAGGTTTTATTTTTTCTAACAACTTCTAATTTTACTTATACTTACAAAATTCAAAATTATGAGGAAATTTTATAATATACCTCTTCAATTTGATGTTATATATGAGAAGTGAGCAACCTTTTTATCAAAATCGCTTAAGAACCCATAAAATTACTCTTTCAAATGCCTGGAAATTAACATTAGTTTCACTTGAAAAGACCCGAATGTTGCAAAACATTGAAGAACGAAATTTATGCAAAAAATGAGTGAAAGGCAACCATTCTTAATTTGTGCATATTTCTAAAAGAATTGAGAGTAGGTTTACCCACCTATGTTATATATCATAGATGGCAAACCCAAATGATCTTGCGGGCTACTTTAGAAATACATCAGAACTCTGCCGGCCGCATACGTAATTATATATTCTCATATTAGATTTAAATTATATATTCTTATATTAAATTATCAAGGTGGACCACATGCAGCTTGTGAGCCGCATTTTGGCCACCCCTGTTATATACCTTATTTCATAATTTCGGAAAACATTTTCTAAAATTATAGTCTGTCTAAGCATTTCTATATTTATAACAGTAAAATTAACCATTGAAACTTAATTTGATCACAAATCTTTATTATTGATAAAATATTTTATTTTTTCATCATTGATCTATCATTATTTTCAATTTTAATTATTTACAGAAAATATTTTTATGGATTTACCACAAATTTTCAGCACAGCCTTTTTCAAGTATTAAATGAAATTTTTGTATAAACTTTCACATACAAAATAAACCAACTGAAAACCGAAACTGTCAAAAATAGATGAATGATATTTATTAAACTCTTATTCAGTGAAAGATGGTATATTTTTCAATTGAATAAGGGCTCAATGGTTATCATTAAAGACGACATTAGAAAATAAAAACAACAATCATTTAAGGTTTAGGTATTGCGTGTAGAAACCAATACCGACTGCAAAGACAGTTATGAAAGTATTGAATGTTGCCGTTATTTAATTATGGGTGCCACCAAACTGTGCAGTCCAAAAGAATAACTGTCTAACACAGATATTGGTTTTCCAATTGACCTAACAATTCTATTTCATAAATAAAAATTTATTATCAAACTAAAACAAATATCAAAAATCAACATAACATTTAAAATATTTCGAATTCAAATTTGAATGGCACCAAATATATTTTTAGAAATATATATTGTCAAAAAACCAAATTTCAAGTGATGAATTTCGAATTTAATAAATTGTTAACAAGAATTATGTTTGGTTCAAAAATATAGAATATATATATATATATATATATATATATATATATATATATTGAGCATTTTTCACATTTGATTACTAAACGAGACACATACAACCAACCATATCAATCGTTGCACCATTAAGATATGTGCAATTTATAAATGCCAACTTATGTGCTCGTTATATATTGAGCATCTTATCAAATACTGAAAAATTATTAAACATAATTAAAAATAAATAAGTAATTGATGGTATGTAAAAAATCTAACCAGGTTACTGTAACCTATATGTATGATGAGGGAATGACGGTGTCATTTGTGTGTGCTAATCATTGTATGGCTATGAATGACCTATATCAATAGTTACACACAATCCAATAATACTTCACTTTTACATTATGCAATCAGGAAGCAATATAAATAATACGTATTAAGTTGGATTTTAAGTAGATATTGTTATCAAATGTTTTCTACCAAATATCAAAATTAAATATATTTTTTACATGATTCGAGATGAAAAAACAAATGGAAAAACAAATTTAAAAGTTAACATCGGTGAAATCTTTGGAAAAACTTTGCAGAGTTAATATTGCATTTTCCTATTGCAACTCGCTTTGGAATTTCTAATTCTTAATCATACACAAGTATAAAAACATGTAAAAGATGACTTTACAATTAGTGGCATTATTACTGATTATAGAAAACAAATTAGAATTATTGTCTTTCAAAATAGAATTCGTATTATTTAGATTTTGGAATATTTTTCACTAAACTAAAAACCAACGTATGTTTTTAAAAAGTAACATTAAAGTGATCAAATTTTTAATGAGTCATTGGCTCGGTCCGTAAATCTTTTTATTTCTTTCACAACCTACTTGAGGAGTGTGGCGCAACGATTAAAATTATAACTAGCAATTTGAATTTGATCATAAATTTTCCGTAAATTTGGATTTTAAACAAAATATAGTATTTCTGAACAATCAAAAATTCATAAAAGATCTTATAAATCAGTCTTTCTCAAAGTGGGCGATAACGCCCCTTTGTGGGATTTTGAGATCTAGAGGGGGTGTTAAAGAGCCCAGAAAAAATGGGGGGCGTTGATGTGGGTTAAGAGGGTGATGGTAGATTTGTAATTTCATTTACTTTATATTTTAAATTTCACTAAAATTAAAACCTACATACTACACACTAACGAAAAATTAGTTTATATTTCTACCCTGTATGATGTTATAAAAACTTAAAATACTTAACATTGATTTCATAGGATAGCCCGCACGCCATACGCAATCAAGTTGTAACAAGTTTCTGTTAAATAAAATTGTGTCTTAAGGGTCGATGGTTAAAAACAGCATGATAGATCTAATGATATATAAATCTAAATAATAGTATGTATATATATATATATATATATATATATATATATATATATTAATACATAACCATCATAAAAAATTCAAATAGTAAAGGATATTTATGATTAATTAATTTTTTATATCATGAAAGAATTTTTTTTAATTATATATAGACGTTTAATTTGTCGTAAATTTCATAATGAATAAATAAATTTTAATCTAGAAAAAGTTGATCTACCAGGTGCAACTGAGTCAGTTATTATTATTATTATTATTATTAAGTTTATTTCATTAACCGTTATTATATATTAAAATTGGTTTTTGTCATTATTGTTATCACCACTATCATTTTTAAGTTGATCCATCATTTGCAACTGAGTCGGTTCAGCTAACACTTTCGTCAAAGTTTTATTCACTTTATGTATATCTAACTATGGGTAAACTTGTTAAAACACTATAATAACATTAGATTCTTGTTATAACACTAAATTTTTACATTATTAAAGTGTGACACAATGAAAATTCAGTTTCCACGATGCACTGAATCTTTTTCTTATCGTGTACAACCAGCACTGCATATATGTTAAGCCTTTCACTGACAATCTTTTAAGAATCTTCTTCACAGAATATCATGTTATATTTTCTAAATTTTTGAAGATAGAGATTTTGTAAACAGCAGACAGAAAGTAATTAATTATTTATAAATCATATTTTGACGTGTATACTCACAATGCCCCACGAGAAAATTGGAGCATGACGTTTATGCACGTCATTATTCACTTATAGGTTTCAATTTTGTTAAAGTTTATCATAAAGAAAATAAATGTATAAAATCTCTTTGGTATAGTGATATTTTTTACTAAAAAACTCATGTAAAATTGCTCTATGAAAGTCAAACATAAAATTCTGGGTCTGTCGTGTTTCCACATGAATTGATATACATTTGAAATGTTGATTACATTAATTAATTTATAATAATTTAGAAATTTCGCAACTATTAAAATTGAAAATAAATTAAGTTGAAATTAAAATTAATTTTAATCAATACCAACATAAAAATGAAATTTTTTAAATTATATTACAAACAATAACCAATTTGGATTAATTGAGGCTTAAGAAAATTGAAAACTAATAATTTATTATGTAATAACCGAATTAAATGACATAACATTATTTAAATAAATCGTTGTTTAAATAAATCACAATCAATTATCTAGAGGGGTTATAAGACAAACACGTGTAAAATAAATTAAACCGTGTTGATTTGACATAATTAATTTTTATCTTTAATAAAAATATACTCATTTGGCTGATTTAACTTAAATTATGAATTTTGAGCACAAAAATAAATAATTTCAAATCGTTTTTCAAAGTCATTTTTGAATAATTATTTTCTTAACTCAGAAAAATAACATACCTTCACCGCCCTAATTATTTAAAATTCTTTATAAAATATTGATGATATTTGATAGAAATATTCTAACATTAACAAAAGTAGCTTTAATTATTTGTTTTATTAATTTCAACCATTCAACAAAAAATCATTTATTTTTTTAAAATTTTAATTAAAATTCGCAATAAATATTATATGATGACCAATTTTATCATTAAAACTCAACGACCATTAATACAATGTATAACAAGATGTTATATATTTTGATTTTTGGTAATCCTAGCGTAATCAATTTTTTTCTGTGACAAATGAAGTCATTATAGTGTCAGAAGAGTCTAAACGAATATGAGACAAGGTGAAAAACTGCGCCAAACGAATTCGTCAATGTATGATGTGTCACTTTCCTGTTTCAATATAATTCCCTCCCCCCAATTCCACATATTCTTCCCGATAAATCACGGGAAAGGCAAAACAAGGTCAGGTATTCCATGCAATTCCTCCAAACATCCAATGTGTTTTTGGATCGCTACCAGCGTGATATTTTCATTTAGTTCACCAATTTTCAGAGATTTTGTTCGGCGCAATTCTATTGCTAAATTTCACCAATCCAAAGTAGAAAACTTGGTTGATATTCAATTCGTAATATATTTAAGATTGCTTGAAATGGCGACCTCACATATAGGTGGCGAAATGAATGTCTCTAGAGAAAGATTGCTTTTAGAAAAAATTGAGACGTGACCATCTGAATCCGTCAATGCCTTCGTTATACGTCTTTGATTGATAATAGTTCCTCAGTAGAGGTATATGGACGACTAGTAATTTTGTTAGTACCAAAAATGAACAAATGCCACTTTTTATTCAAAAAAATAATTTATTACGCTACTTGGTTTTCTTTTTTAATTTATTACACTAAACGATAGGATTAAGCTTATTCATTAGTCAACTTAGATCTATTTCTTTTTTATGAGATTCTATTATTTTCATTCTGACAAAACATCAGAGAATGAATTCAACACAACACAAATTTTAGACTTTTTCATTATTAAGTGATATAGTATAAATGCATTTTAACAACTATTTTATAAATATTAGAGTGAACATTATTCCCAACGTATATTTATATTATATGTAAAAAAATGCAGATAAAAAATACATGGCAATTATTATAAAAGAAACGTTCTTCCTGACTATTCGATTTGTCTCGTTGTTGCTATCTTGACTATGCACGCTTTATGACAATATTAGATTAGATATATCTGACTGGTTTTTTTTTCAAATTTGATAATTGATCGATTTTCTGCAATTTCGCCTTTTTACATGGTCCAATGCTAATTGTGACTTTCAATTATCATATTAATAATTTAATTTTTTATTAATTATAATATTTTTTATTAATTATTTTATAATCATTTATAACTTTAGATTTATTTAATTTTTAATTTAAATAATATTAATTAAATAAAAATATAATCAATTAAATAATTAATTAATCTTCTATAATTGAAAATGATAGAAAATAACCTCGTATAACTTTCTTGCATTTGCATGATTTCTGCTGGAATAAAACGAACACGGAAATAAAAGGTTTTCATTGAAATATCGGCTAAATTATTGAATAAATTAAATTAATCGATTAATTGCATTGATGTTTAAATACTTTTTATTTGCTTTCTTACCAATTTATTTAACTTCAACCATTTCTAAACAATATTATTAATTAAAAACTTCATATCTTTGATAATTAATTAATTCATACATAAAATGTATTATTTAGTTTGTCATCGTCGTCTTTGTATTGAATTCCAAAATAATCTCTTTCCAAAATTTCTAAACAGTCACACACAGAATCTAGAAAATTAAACCCTGTTGCTTCAGTCTAATTAATCATTTTATCTCATAATCATAATTGAAATATTTTTAAAATACTAACACTTAAATTAAATATTTCAGATGTTTCGTCCAATAGTTTTACTTTCACTTTGATATGGGAATACAATAATTCTTTGTTCGCTCTTTCAGCGGCAGCCACATTATAACTTTTATTAAACATTTACTAAAATAATAAAAAATAACGACGATTCTGCTACTTTTAATTACTAAAATACATAATTAATATAGTTATAAATAAAATTAAGAATTAATGAATTGTTACATTTAGTATCGTGTAAAACTTTGTATAATTACCGTATATATATTTAAGTAATTTTAAATTTCAAATATTAGCTATTTACTGACCCTAAAAACTTTGAGAAATTAAAAATTAAAACAACTTTTAGAAATTAAATAAAAAAATATTTCATCATTATATACTATATATATTCTAAATAAATTTAAAAAAAATAAAAATTCAAAAATTCTATAAAATGTTAGCATATACTAAGAAGTTGAAAATTATATTCTGACACCAATATCATAAATATTAAACAAGCAAATAACAAAATAATGCTTTGATATATAAAATGTATTAACTAACAAAATTATCGACGTTAAGCTAATTCTTTTAAAAAGACATGAGCAACCATATTACATTTATAAATTCTATAGATAAAAAGTCGATAGAAATCTTGGTCAGTTCCCAAATATGGAATTGATCACATATTCCGGCTTTTAAAATCGAATGATAGGTTATTTTGAGATAATATTACGAGGCCTTCATGTGGTAAGATGTGATGTTCCGGTAAGCATATTACATCTTTCTGTTAGCGATAGCTTCTGATTTGTATATTTGTGGTGGGTTACTGGGGTTCGCTGTTTGTTTAAGTCATCCTATTGTTGCCCCGGTAACGCCATACAAATATTACTTCGACTACCACTCGGCACCCGTTGCTAGGCAACGTTGGAAATGTGTTCGAGTGGGTGGATTGCCCGCAAAAAGTGAGCATTATTACTAATACTGGTGGGTTACAGGGTTTCAAATCTTGCTCATCTCCCTGGCGACCCTAGTAACGCCATACAAAATGATACTTACCCACTTGGCACCCGTTGCTAGGCAACGTTGGTAATGTGTTCAAGTGGTGGATTGCCCGCAAAAATTGAATACCATTGGCTAGTATTATAGTTGCTCGGACAACCCTCGGGTTCACGAGCTGTCGATAGAAGACCTATGCTCGCTTTGCTCTGTCCCTCATAATTATTCAAGATTAGTGCTTAATGGACTATGGAACGAATTGGCGGTGTGGATGTACGGTTATATTAAAATAATAATTCAACTACATTTAAGACTATTTTATTCACTTCAGGCATATGTACAACTGTTACTGCTGAACGTGTTGGAGTTGAATTGCGCGACGTCGGGCACGTTCCTTACGTCCCGGTCGGCGACTGCTGGTTGTAGTGTTGGATTGCTCTGCTGACTTGGTAGCTGTCTGCGGCACTTGAGTGGGGGCGAAGATGAGCGGATAGGTCACCGCTTCACCTTCCCGGCATACCGCTAGGGCGACTTCGAGTCCCCGAACCTGCGTACGCAGACTCCGATTGAGCTGGCGTTCTTCGGCCCAGCCTTTTTGGGCTGCGGTGAGTCGTTGGTAAAGGATTTTTGTCCGTTTGGGGTCTAAACAAGTCGCTTTGACCTGCTGCATCTCACGAGTCAATTGCAGGACCTGGCCAAGTAATTCTGCATTCGCCTGCCTCGCACGATCTAGTTCCGTCTGTAGGATCCGTAGAGAGGACATTACTGAAATTAGATGGGTTGTTACACGTCAATCTATGGTTGGTCCAGATGTTTTAAAATTTTTCAAACAAATCGAGAGTTCATTTTTCTGTGATACAAGAAGAAAACACACACAGTTCTAATTATAATTGTTATCTAATCACTATATCAATTTGTCTGTTAGTTCAATCGTCCGGGCAGTACCGTTCTAGGCTCTTCTTGAGGGCTTCCACCGTGTAGGGTCGCCTGGTATCCCGAACCGGACGAGGTGGATGGGCGACGGCTATCCGCCCGGCAAGGATGTCATCCAGCACGTTTGCAAGGTACATCCTTGCCTTGACTACTTGCAAGTCCACCCGCTCCTGCACCCGCTCCCACTGGGTGAGGAGGTCCTGCGCGTTAGCGAATATCTCGGCGGCGGGGTACTGCTGCCTATTGGGTACCTCAGGGTCGTTATTTAGAGCCGGTGTTCTTCGAGGGGCAGGGTACGGCCATTGTCGACGGATTTTTCCGATCGTTCCTGTTCTCCTGGGTGACTCCTTCCTGGATGGTGTGTCGGTCGAGCTGGTGTCTATCCATTTTTGAGACATGTTTGACTGAATGCAAAGTGTTATGATCAATTCCTGGTTTATGATAAAAGAAAGAAATAAAGCGGATTATCTAAACTGTGCGCGTGATTCCTTATCTGACTCGCTAATGGCTAAGGGATGACTATCGGGCTTCCGCATTGTTCATTATTATGTTGTTGGGGCGAGTAGAAGCCTGCGTTCGACCACGTACTGTCATTTGTCAATGTTGGGCGGAACTTATCGTTGGATCTATCTTAGAATTGACGTTAACATTAGTGTTAGGAGTTGCAGAGAGGGTTTTCCTTTATTTGTTAACATTTCGCGCCCTCAAAGTGTCTGAATCGATCAACCTAAATTCGTGTCCCCTATTTAGATGGGCTTGACCGTGCACCTTTCTTAATAAAACTATGTTTTCAATATGTACCTTATACTAATGTTTGGGCTAATGGGTTAAATAATAGATGTGATATTAATTAAGAGTTCTAATGGGCTAATGGATTAAATAATAAATGTGATATTAGTTGAAATTACCAATAACTAATAGATTAAATAATAAATATGATTTAATTGAAATTACCAATAACTAATAGATTAAATAATAAATATGATATTAATTGAAAAATACCAAACCTATATTGCGAATAAGGTTGACTTTAATTATTAAGGTATGCCTCACATGACGGAATGCGTTCGTTTATTTATAAATTATGCAGTGCAAATTATTCTAGCTCATGAAACCGAATTCGGAATTTCGTGCCATCCGATCATTTTGGAATTAATTAATTTACATCAGTGCCTGTTTCGGATGACGGAGATGCACACCCGCCCCGACGTCTATTAGGTCTACCGTAATTCGATTATACGATCTGACAGATTTAATGATAATATATTCAGTCTACGTTTATTGATTTATATTTCTCATTCGACCAATCTATTGCTCAGTACTATCTTAGAGTTTTCAATTTTGAAGCTTGGTCAGACTAACTAGGGTAAGGTATCGTGTTAATCGCTTCTTTTATCTTTATCTTTAGATTTTTAGTGTTGCACACGCGCTCCTACCATGGATTTTAATGGACTATTTCTCGTATCCTTTGGATATTTTTATTTACCAGCGGTTGGAAGTTATTTCAATCCTCAGCTACATTGGTCGACCCTAGGACAGATTTGCATTCTCATGATTCAACTCGCTCAGTTAGTAATTCCATCCTTAATTTCTTGTCGCGGACATATGATCGCTAACCAGCTGGCCTATGGATTACTTAATGTTAATTAATGATCCCAATTCAGTCGATGATCGAATTTACTTTTATTGGATTGTAGTTCATAAATTATTTTATCAAAGGTTCACTCGATTTTTGTTCGTAATTTATTAACGATTTATGGTCATTATAAATTTATTTCAATAATTTCTCTTGAATTAGGTTGATGGTTCGAATGATTTTTATTCGTTTACTGTAGAAGATGCCATTAAAATAAGCTTTGCTGAATTTTTCCTACGACATTGAATGGATTTATTCGTTAAAATCGATTGCAATTAATATAGCTAACTAGGAATTCATCTTGTTTTCGGCAATCAGGTTTACCTAATTTTATTATTTGCTTTACTCCTAGGAATAGCTTTTTTTATCCGATTCGTTCTCGCAATGAGCTTATCTGCTAAAATTGAACTATACCTTTACATTACCCCTGACAATTATCTGTTAATGCAGCTTTCTCATAAATTTTACCTAATGAGTTGATTTATCTTTCGTCTAAATCGTTTAACGCTCTATTTGCATTTGGGGTACCTCTCGCATTCAAGTTCATTCAAATGTGAATTTAGTTTACTATTATTATCATTAGGGTTGCTAAATCTCTTCGAACCATTAACCTTTATCATAATATTGAATTTTATTTAGATCAGAAATTTAACTTAACAATAAGTTGTATCCAATTTACTCCAAAATTATATCGACGATTTTAACTTAATTTATTACTATACCCTTCACAAGTTCTATTTTATTTTAATCCTGGATCAAGAAGTTAGTTTAGATTGAACCGTGAGTCACTTAAATTTTTAATAATTATTTTATTAAAATCCACATTAATTAAAGGAGTATTTATTTTTAATGACGACAAAAATCTGTTAATTCGATGGATAAATTCAATTTAAGGGACTTTATGTTTTATTTTTGATAAGCTAATATACTATCAGTTAAATCATTTTAAACATCAATTGAATTTAGTTATACCAACGATTTCAGTTAATTTATCCCCGTACCCTTTCCCTTTAATAGATCTTAAGCGCCTTTGTGTTCATATTATATTTATTGAGTGCCCACTGGACTACT
The DNA here is from genome assembly GCA_022537955.1 of Schmidtea mediterranea. NCBI lineage: Eukaryota > Metazoa > Platyhelminthes > Tricladida > Dugesiidae > Schmidtea > Schmidtea mediterranea. Next base: position 203,075,211 of record CM039679.1, on the reverse strand, counting down.
CGGTGTGATGATTTTAAGCCGTTTGTAAGATAATTTTAGGTCGATTTTACAGAATTGAGAAACGAGGAAGCAGCCAGAGGCTCCTTCCTTATTTCTCGCTTCAGCTATAGGGATAAATATTGACGTTACGACCGCTGCGTTGCGCACGCTGAGTCTTCACGGGTGCATATCATTGGCGGTTCTCCACGCACTTACATGCATCTGCACTATGTTGATTTTACTAACTTGCGTGATGTGTCGGCTGTGGGCCGGAAAAATTTCGACATTTAAAATTTATATTTTATAAAGACATATAAATGAGGTTATACATATTAATAACATTTATTAATTATCAAACAAATAAATTTACCCATTTGACCATTCCATAAAACATTAAATCATAAAATATAGCATAAAACAGCATAAATACCTCTCTTCCCACACCAACGCCGAGCAGAGCTCCATTGAGATGCAAGGTCGTGATGTGGAAAGAGGGTTCCAACATAAATGATTCTCACCTAAAAATTCTGTTTGAAATAGATTTGAAGTATTTACTAGTTCAAAATAGTTGAAAAATGGTTGACAATTTTTAAAATGGTTTTTAAGGTTTTTGTGTAAGGTTTTTTTTTTTTTTAATGTGAAAATGGATCAGTATTTATACCTCATTGTGTGACGTGTGAAATTTGATGCAGTAAAACAAAATTCGACCTTGTTCTTTTCTAGCAAATTCTATTTTTTAGTTTTTATATTTCTTGATTTATTTTTCTAATTTTTTATTTGAAATTTTTATTGAATTATTGCTAATTCAATTTTTCGATTTAAATTCCACTTTAATGAACTTTAATTGATTTTTCTAATTTCGTCGAATTTGTCGTGTTTTCTTGTTGTATTTGTGTAGGTATCGTGCGGATCTTGGTGCATTTTGTTATTATTTTATTTTTATTTTTATGTTTATTATTTTATATTTAATTCTTTTATTTCTCAGATTTTATCGGGTTTACTTGGTGTTTTTCAGGTTTATTTTAAATTGCGTGTTGTATCTGCGTGTGTGTTTCTGATCCATTTAAACATTTTCCAAGGCCGTTTATGTTCTGGCCCAACAATACTGTAATTGCTCGGACAACCCTCGGGTTCAACGAGCTGTCGTTGGAAGACCTATGCTCGCTTTACTCTGTCCCCTGTGTGAGAAAATTCAAAATCAGATTCATGCTGACCAGTAGGAATAGAACACTAATTCGACGACACGATTCGAGTATTCACGACCTTTTGTCGACCATTCAATTTCAATCATATCCAGTGACATGCTACTTTAGATTTGTTTAATCATAATTACGATTTTATTTATTAAAACAAGAAAAAAAAAATCAAAAATTATATATCATGTTGGTAATTTAATTCGCTTTGTTCAGCAGACGTGCGGCTTTGCGTCGGGCACGTTCCTTGCGTCCCGGCCGGTGGCTACTTGATGGGACGGTTGAAGAATTTGCGGCCGGTGCGGAATCATGGATCTGATTCCGGTAGGACAACTGGGATGGGGCAAAGATAAGCGGGTAAGTTACCGCTTCCCCCTCCCGACTAGCAGCCAGGGCGACTTCCAGCCCTCTGATTTGTGTCCGGAGACTCTGGTTCAATTGAGCTGAATTATTTGTTCATAGAGAGATTTTTTGGTCTGCTGTGCTCGGGATAATTCCTTTTGCAATAGTTGAGTGGGTTCCATGGCTAATAAAAATAGGGTTAAGTAATAAGATGAGTTAGGATAAGGGTGTACTTGCATCATGTTAGAGTTATTTCAAACAAATACATATAATAACAAAATTCTAATCAAGCGGAAAAATAAAATGAATAAAATTCACCAGTTTAGTTTTAATTATCAATACGCAAATCGAAAAATAATAAAAGAACATAATTAGGGTCACATCGTCACCAATCAAAATTTATGTCTCTTCAGGGGAACCGGCTCGCTACCCACTCTTCGGGTGTGTAGCCTGAGATCGACATCGTCGGTCTCTTGGTGTTGCGGGCTTGGGCTGCATTGATTTGTGGGGTCTGGCCCGGAAGGATCTGGTGGGGATGCCAGTAGGTGTCAGCGATCTGACCCGCCAGCAAGTCCTCTTCTACATGCGCCAAGTGCTGGCGAGCTCGGGACACCTGCAGATCCATGTCACGCTGGCGTGCCTCCAGACTTTCTAATTGCTGCCGGGTCTGTCGATAAATCTCCTCTGTTGGGCTCCACTGAGTGGATGTTCCTCGTCCCAGATTGTCCCGGTCAAGAAACTTCGACGGAGGGAAATCGGGACATTTTTCCTGCCGATATTGGGCCCAAGCCCATCTCCATTGATCTGCGAGCGAAATTAGGGTTTCATCTATCGAATGAGGGACTAAACAATGAATATTATTAGCATGAGTATCTAACCACAGTCATAAATTATTATGGATATTATTCCATTGTCTTCTTTTCCCCACTCTGGTGTACGTATAATGTGATATCAATATTAGTCCGCAAATCATTAATTCCATTAGCTAGCTTACTCGCAACAAAAATCATTACACTAGTGTATTATATTTTCTAGATCGGCTTTTACAATCTCCTGTCTATGTAACGAATTCTGGTATATTCAATGGGTACCTCAAAACTATGCGTAAGACTCCTTTACGAGCTTTCGGGATTTGCTGGTCAAAAAAAATTCCACTTCCCTCCGTGTCATTGCTTTCATAATTTCAAAATCTGGGGATATTATGATGGTACGAAAATCAAATGGATTGAATTCTCAATTCAAAACGTGAGGGCCGGTTGTTCTTAACTTCCTACTTTTCTAATACACAATAAAAAATCGTTTTGTGAAATAAGTACTAATTATTTACGTTTGAGGAATTTCGTTATTTGTTATCTAGAGTTCGGATGATTGTTATTGATTAGAATAAATAAATCCAGTATTATGATTATAGATAAATATTTAAAAAAAAAAAATATATATAAATTGTCACTGAAAAATTACCAGCTGTTGTGGGAATCAATTCCCCTGAAACTTCTCCTTCCGAGGACATCCCTGATCTCGCCGTCGTTTCCTTTGCGATTGAATGAGAATCCATAGTCAAAAAATTCCAATGATGATTTATGTGAATTGATTTATCTGGCCGAATATTGATAACTGAAATATCGAGGTTGTAAGTTTCCGTTGGTGGACAATATCGATTTTCGTATGGAAAATGATTACAATATTTATATTAATATCACTGTTCGGATACGGATTGTTGATTATACCGGAAACCGACTAAATTGTCGAAAGTCCACTTGTTGATCAGTCGATTCACGAATGGTTGTTGTGAAATTTTAAACAATCAAGGTCTAACTACTGGAAATTTCATAAAGGTCGATTTTTCGGCGATCATCGATAATTTGGATTTTATTTCGTTACGCGATCTGGTAAGTCCCTTTATACTATTGTTTTCTTGTATTAGCAAATTTCCTTTAGTTAATGCTGGACGTCTCTATTAAATGTACTGGGAGTGAGTGTGGGGAAATAATTGTGGGTTTATTAATTCGATTCAGTTCATTAGATGGCTTTTTCTGGCGAAGTTAACACGGAAAATTCTCGCAAGTAGGTTTAGTAATTTAATTAATTTAGTTAGCAGGATTTTTTAGAGGTTTCATGGATATCGTATGGGTTTTGCCAATGCAGGTTGTTTGCCCAACAAAAACAAATTTTTTTCTTGAAAATAAAATTGTCGGCTTGTTGGAATTTTTCTCTAATTTACTTAACCTAGCTCAAGGATTTTATTATGTTTAATTGTCAGTCAGTTTTCAGTTTTGATGATGTCGCCTATGAGAATGTTCAAAAATTTGTCTTTGCTAACTATATTTTTAGGGATGTACGTTGACTTAGGATTAGTTGAATTTTTTACTTCACTAAAAGTTCAGGGTGAGTTGGGTTCCATCATTACAACCATTTACTAACAATTGTTTAATTAATTTATGATTCCCTTTTTTTAAAATCCATACCACTTATAAGTTCATGAGAAAAATAATTATTTAATTATTTAGCGGCGATCCCGAAAAAAAACACACGTCGAATCTTAAACGTTTTACTTTATTAGGAGTTTGAAGCGAACTATTTATTAATGATTATAAGTCTATAATTTAGGGTTCCATTGAATTTATTAATTTATTTCACATCAACGATTTTTATTTTATTTCATATCAACGATTTTTATTTTATTTAATATCAACGATTTTATTTTATTTCATATCAACGATTTTATTTTGATTTATTCATATCAACGATTTCGTATTAATTTATTCCCCGTACCCTTTCCCTTTAATAAGCCTTAGGCGCATATTGTGTTCATATTATATTTAATGAGTACCCAATGGACTACTCGATGTGATGATTTTGAGCCGTGTGTAAAATAATTTAGGTCGAATTTAAAGAAAACGAGAAACGAGTAAGTAGCCAAAAGACCCCTTCCGTATTTCTCCTTTCTTCTATACGGAATAATATTGACGTTCAAACCCCTGCGTTCCGCACGCCGGGTCTTCACGGGCACAGATCATTGGCGATATTCCACGCACTTACACGAATTTGAATTATATGTTTATTTTGCTGTCTGGCGATGTGTTTTGGCTGTGGGCCGGAAAAATTTCGACAAATTAATTAATTAATTAATTTCATGAAAAACAGATTTTAACATCATAAATATTTATTAATATATATTAAAAGCAAAATACAAAATTACTTGACCCATTCCATTCAAAAATTTTTTCATAAAAATACATCTCCCCCCACGCCGACATCCAAGCAGAGCTCTACCGAGGTTGCGAGGATGTGACGTGGAGAGAGAGTTCCAAATAAAACCACATCTCACCTAAAAATTTCAACTAGATTTATAAGAATTCAAAATTGATTTGTGATTCAAAAAATGGTTTGAAAAACGGTTTTTTGGTTAAATTTTATGTGAAAATGTATCGGTATTTATACCTATTTTCTGTTCCTAACCTCGAGTGTTAATTTTGATGTAGTAAAACAAAATTCGACCTTGTTATTTTCTAGTGTATTCTATTCTTTATTTTTATTATTTTTTAATTTATTTTAATAATTTTTTATTTAGAATTTTTATTGAATTATTTGTAATTCAAATTCTTTGATTTAAATTTCATTTTCATGAACTTTTATTAATTTATCCAATTTTGGTCGAATTTGTTAGGTTTTCATGTTATGTCTGTGTTTGTATCGTGCGGATCTTGTTGCATTTTGTTATTATTTTAATTTATTTTTATGTTTATGATTTTATATGTAACTCTCTTTTTTTCTCATATTTGGTAGGGTTTTATTGATGTTTTAATAGGTTTATTTTAAATTTGCATGTTATGTTTGTATGTGTGTTACCGATCCATTTAAACATTTTCCAAGGCCGTTTGTGTTTTGGCCCAACATTTGTAAACATCTGCCAAAGTTTTTTTCTTTGATCAAAAGCATTTAGCCCATATTCTCAGTGCTATTTTTGCTGGGCACTGATGGGTAATAAAAAATATTATTGAAGCCTAAGTATTAACTAAATCCCACCCAGCGCCTGCATAAGAAGTTTAACCACTAGCCACCCGTCAAAAATTGACGTTGGTATTGTGTGCTAGTAAGGGTGATCCTCTTTTCAAAGACTGTCAATGTCCTAATATTCGGTTGGGTTCACGAGCTGTCATAGAAGACGTCGTACTCTGATTTTAATGGTCCCCATCTCAATTGTTTAACTGTTTTAAATTTTCAACTATAAAATCAAAATTAAACAAAAATAATAATATTATTAATAATTAGAATTTTATAAAACATCAAAACAAATATCACAATGCTTTAAAGTTTCAAGTTGTTAATATGGGTACTTAAATCCCATTTGAGTTAAGTATGTGGCCCAGCATACGAGCCTTATTTAGTCTGTATAACCTTTCGCGCTCCTTCTTGCCAGGCCGATTTCGCTGTAAGTTTCTCTTCGGCACTTCTTTTGGTTGGCGCGATGTTCTGGGAGTGAGTATTTTCACACTGATAAATTTATTAATTTTCACATAATACTAGCCGTAAAATTCGAGACGAATATAAGAGTAAAATAAAAATAAAAATTTTATAAAAATAAAATAACGTAAGGTTTATTTCACGAGAAGTTTTGTAATCCCGGACATGATAATATTATTAATAAAATCAAAATGAATATAGAAAATTTTTATCATTGAAATTAAATTCAATAACATTATGATAACAGTATTAAAATAATAATAATAATGGTGGGTTACTGGGGTTCGCTATTTGTTTAAACCATCCTATTGTTACCCCGGTAACGCCATATAAATATTACTTTGACTACCACTCGGCACCCGTTGCTAGGCAACGTTGGAAATGTGTTCGAATGGGTGGATTGTCCGCAAAAAATGAGCACTATTACTAATACTGTAATTGCTCGGACAACCCTCGGGTTCAACGAGCTGTCGATGGAAGACCCATGCTCGATTTACAATGTCCCCTGTGTAAGAAAGTTCAAGATCCGACTCATGTCGACCGGTAGAGATAAAACGATGTTCAGGTGACGCGGTGCGAATACTCACGACTCTTCGGCGACAATTCCATATTATTTACATCTCACAACCTATTACTTTGATTTTAGTTTACCAACCGTTACAATTTTATTCAATAAAACATGAAAAACTAAATACAATGGACAATATCTGCAAGTTAGTTCAGGGCTAAAACGGTATTGGACCATTTAGTTCAATTGGCTTGTTAGGCGTGCAGCTCGGCGTCGGGCACGTTCTTTGGGTCCCGATCGGTGATTACTTGACGGTACTGTTGATGGAGTCGCTGCTACTGTGGAATTGTTGATTGAATCCCGGTACGCCAACTGAGATGGGGCGAAGATGAGCGGGTAAGTTACCGCCTCCCCTTCACGACTGGCTGCCAGGGCGACTTCCAATCCCCTGATTTGCGTCCGGAGACTCTGATTGAGTTGGCGTTCCTCAGTCCAACCCTTTTGAGCGGCTATGAGGCGTTGGTGGATGGATTTGAGCTTTGCCGGATCCACCCAGGTAGATTTCACCTGCTGGACTTCCTTGGTGAGCTGGATTATTTGCTCGTATAAAAATTTATTGGCTTGCTGGGCTCCGGATAATTCCGTTTGTAATAGTTGGGCGGATTCCATGACTAATAAAAATAAAATTAACAAAAAGGTAACTTACAATTAGGGCGGAATCGCGCTATGTTGGATTTATTTCAAACAAATTAATAAAATCATTTACTAATAACAACATTCGAGTCAAGCGAAAAACAAAACAAAGAAGATTCACGAATTTAGTTTAATTACCAATAATCAAATCAAAATACCAAAAGAACACAATTGTTTTGAATCGTCAATAATCGAGATTAGGTTTACGTCCCTTCACGGAAATCCGTCCGCTACCCACTCCTCGGGTGTAGAGCCGGAGATCGACATAGTCGGTCTCTTTGTGTTGCGGGCTCGGGCCGCAGTGGTTTGTGGGGTCTGGACTGGGATGATTTGTTGCGGATGCCAGTAGATGTCGGCGATCTGACCCGCCAGCAAATCCTCTTCTACATTCGCCAGGTGCTGGCGAGCTCGGACCACCTGCAGATCCACGTCGCGCTGGTGTGCTTCCAGATTTTCTAATCGCTGCCGGGCCTGCCGATAGATCTCTTCGGTCGGGTTCCATTGGGTGGACGTTCCCAGCCCCAGATTGTTCCTGTCGAGGAACTTCGACGGGGGAAACTCAGGGCATTTCTCCTGTCTGTATTGAGCCCAGGCCCATCTCCATCGATCTGCGAGGGAAATTGGTAGGCGATTCGTTGGACTAACTACAAAAAATATAAAAATCATTAAGGGTAGATACTAAACCTCAAGTAGATGGTCAGCATTGCAACAATTACTACCATTTTAGTTAGGGTTAATACAAGGGAATCGAATGAGGGTCGTTGGGATATTAGAATAAATTGTGCATCTAGGGAACGGTTAGTCGGGGGTGTTAGCGTAAGAGTTTACTTGTTTTACCAGAAAAAAAAATAAAGGGGTTCGACTATGTTTTTACTAGAACATTACATTTAGTGTTATAAAATGATTTTAATTATACTATCCTTATAAATTTCATTATTATTTCGTTTATTAATACGCTTATAATTCTACTGCATCATTACACTTATAAAGATGATTATACTCCTTACATTTATAGGATAGTTATAATTTCTATTGTGTTATTTCACGTGATTATCTTTATGATTTGTACCATATTATTACTATCTCATTTTATCTAAAAATTAATTCCTACATTTACGAGATGACTCCATTCCATTTATTAAAGAGATTATTCACTTTCTACATTATTTTATCACTAAAATGATTATGGTTTTTGCTATGTTATTACGTTTATGATTATCAAAAATGATTTTTATTTTTATTTTTTTTCCTATTATATTTATTAATATGATTATCAAAATGATTATGATTTTTATTATTATATTTATTATGACTATCAACATTGATTATGATTTTTACTATTATATTTATTATGACTATCAACATTGATTATGATTTTTACAATTATATTTATTAATTTTGTAAATCTAATCGCATCATCTTACTTTCCGTGGTCATCCCTGATGCTGCGGCTGCCTCCTCGTCGGGCGTTTTGGTTGGAAATTCCAAATTGTCGGTCATGATCGGCATAAAATAAATTTTTATTTCTGAATGGATTAACTGGTTTGTGGGTAATATTGATATAAATTTTTTGCGTGGGCGTCGACATCCGGTTGGTTGAATCAATTGGACGGAATTCGGACGATGGATAAACAATTAAATTTTGACATCCGTTCGATTTTATTCAATTAGATCTATTACCTATTCAAATGTTTGGGCATTCGACGTTGGTAATTTTGTAAGTTTTTATTTTATTTCTTTGGACAACAACGGCGGAAAACTCACACGTCCCATCGTCAACTTCACGATGTCACGGTGGGTGTTCCCACGTTAACTCCAATCTACTTCTAATTTATTGAACTCTAATTTATTTAATATATTTATATTTTTATTAACACCTTTACATTTTCAGGAATATTCCAACTCCTTCGTTTTACTATTTAATATATGAAATCATCGCGTTAGAAAAGTCGTGAGATTATTCTCGTCCCTCAATCTTGGAGTCTCAAATTTGATTATCAATGGAATAATGGATTCATTAATTTATGGAATATCGTACATGGGTCCGAGTTGGTGATCACAAATCAGGAACTTGTTGGGTGTTCAAATCAAAATTAACTGCCTTATTTTTCAGGGAATGAATATCGATAAACGGGTTTCGTAACTTTATTTGGTAACGCTACAAAGAAATAACGGTGGACGAAACGGATGGGTCAGTCAATTCAATTATTCAAGTAGGTTGGGAATCTGCGTGATAATGCAGTTTTTTCTATAATTTCAATTTAGTTATTAATTTAGGCTGATTTGGTTTAAACGGGATCCACATTAATTTATGGCCGACATTTTTAATCAAAAAAAATATAAAAGGAGATGTCTCTGATGGTCGTATGGATTTATGTCGGAATAAACTCACTATTTTGTTAGGGTATGTGATTTAATAAATAATAATTTAGAAATTCTCATTTTAGTGTAATTTGATTTTATTAAGTTAATTCAAAGCAATCATTTCATATTAATATTTTCCCGTGCCCTTCCCCTTTAATAAGCCTTAGGCGCATATTGTGTTCATATTATATTTAATGAGTACCCACTGGACTACTCGATGTGATGATTTTGAGCCGTGTGTAAAATAATTTAGGTCGAATTTAAAGAAAACGAGAGACGAGGAAGCGGCCAAAAGACCCCTTCCTTATTTCTCCTTTCTTCTATATGGGATAATATTGACGTTCCAATCCCTGCGTTCCGCACGCCGGGTCTTCACGGGCACAGATCATTGGCGATATTCCACGCACTTACACGAATCTGAATTGTATGTTGATATTACTGACTTGTGATGTGTCTTGGCTGTGGGCCGGAAAAATTTCGACAAATAAATTAATTAATTTTATGAAAAATAAGTTCGATTTTAACATTATAAATATTTATTAATATATTAAAAACAAGATACAAATTACTTGACCAAGTCATTCGATAAAAACATAAAAATACATCTCCCCCGACGCCGACATCCAAGCAGAGCTCTATCGAGGTTGAGAGGAGGTGACGTGGAGAGAGAGTTTCCAAATAAACTACTGCTCACCTAAAAAAAATAATTCAAAGTAGATTTTTAAAATTAGCTAAATTTTGTTTCAAAATTGGTTAAATTTTATGTGAAAATGCATCGGTATTTATACCTATTTTCTGTCCCTAACCTCGCGTGTTAATTTTGATTTAGTAAAACAAAATTCGACCTTGTTATTTTCTAGTGTATTCTAATCTTTATTTTTATTATTTTTTAATTTATTTTGACAATTTTTTATTTAGAATTTTTATTGAATTATTTCTAATTCAAATTCTTTGATTTAAATTTCATTCTCATGAAATTTTATTGATTTATCAAATTTCGGTCGAATTTGTTGAGTTTTCATGTTATGTTTGTGTTTGTATCGTGCGGATCTTGTTGCATTTTGTTATTATTTTAATTTATTTTTATGTTTATTATTTTATATGTAATTCTCTTTTTTCTCATATTTGATAGGGTTTAATTGATGTTTTAATAGGTTTGAGTTTAAATTTGCATGTTATATTTGCATGTGTGTTACCGATTCATTTAAACATTTTACAAGGCCGTTGCTGTTCTTGCCCAACAATAATAATAATAATAATAATAATTATTATAATAATAATAATAATAATAATAATATTAATAATAATAATAATAATAATAATAATAATAATAATAATAATAATAATAATAATAATATAAAAGTCTGAATATAATTATTGACGAATTTATACTCCTAGAACTTACTTTGAGACAATTTACCACTAAGCATTATCGTTTATTATAGATTACAAGGTAATAATTCGTGATGTCTTCAAACTCAAAATTACATGGGTATCTCTTTAACCGTCATTTGTGCAAATTAGCCATTTTGTTCGTTCTATCATCTATCCTAAAATCGATTTTTGGTTTACTTTTAATTTTGTCCTTCGTATGCATTAACTTCTTTATATATTTTTCAAATTGTCATTTGTTGTCCTTTATATTTAGACCTTTCCCAGGAACTCAACACTACTCTTTCGAGGCTCGGGCGATAGGATTTAGGAAGGAAGAATACTGAGCGGTTCCAGCTACTGCCTTCACCACGGGTTCCCGCTAACCACCGGTTCGATCCGGGGTAACAAAGATTCATTTTATTAACTTGTAAGCATGTGGATTATGGTGTGTACAGAAAAAATTAAAATTAATTACAATTTTTTGGAATTTATTCCTCGTGATGGAGGTTTGCTCGAAAATAAAACTCTCAGCGAGGTAATAATAAAATGTTACTTCTAGAAACATTTCAATACAGTAAAAAAAATTTTTAAAAAAGTAATAAGAAAATAAATGATAATATTTTTAATAATAAAATATCGATGCATATAAATGAATGAAAATAACAGCATATAACATGAATTAAACAATTATTTACTTTATTGTTCTGACTGTTTCGAATATACAAAAATTTAAAAAATAAGGTAATGATTTCGCGACTACGTGTAGAGAGTAATAATATAAATATAAAATTTGAAAAATGTACTGAAAGAATGAATTGAATTTTGTCTATCCAGCACTGCCTTATATACCACGAATTTTCGTGTGTGTTTTGATATGGTAAAACAAGGAATTTTCGAAAATATTCTTAAAATATAATTTTTTAATTCCTTTTGATTTATTATTAAATTTTTACATTTTTCGTATAAAAGTTTTATTTAATTTTTAATTATTTTATTTTTCTTTTAATTTTACATTTTTCCTTTTAAATTTAGGTTTCCTGCTCAAAAACACACAGGCATTATCATGCTGGTTAAACAAATATGGGCTTAATTAGTTTTTGCCCAACAATTTTGTAATTTCAAGTCTCAGTTTCTTCAAGTGTGAGTGACTTACCATGTTTTTTTCACGCGGAATTGTTTGCCTTTAACTCCATTTAATTAAATTTATAATTTTTCACTCTCAAGATAGTTTTTTTAAAGAGTTTATGTGATGACATTTCTTATCTAACACTGAATAGTGATTATAAAAATTGAATTTGATATTATTTATCGAGATAGATATATGAAATTCACTTTGGGTACGTCTATTCTTAATGACACTAATATAATTTCTCATCAACACTCCTCTATTTTATGCTACTTGTTCATACATCATAGATATATATCGAGACTTCACCGTTTTGATATTCAATATTTTGCGACGACAAAAAACATAATCTAAAGAACTTGATTATAGAGGTTAAGTCAATATCTAGTGGGCTATGGGTATGAGAAATTTTTACACGAATCTATATAGCTGCTATACAATCACCCAAGCAGTATACAAAAAACGTGCCAAGACCGCTCACAACCGTTGTTAAACAACATTGGAAATGTGCTCAAGTGGTTGTTCGTCACCAAAATTAAGTCATGCTGCTAATACTGTAATGACTCAGGCGCACCATGCGTTCAACGAGCTGCGGATAGAAGGCATCTGTGTCTTGTATGTCTTACTCATAAATCCATGGAAATGTATGAAGTCAAAATCCGACCTTGCTCAATGTCTCAGTTTGCCCGGTTGAGCTTAAGTGTCACTTGGTATAATTAAAATCTGGTCGTTTGGTGTGCCATTCTGATTAAGTTAAGTATTGGCAATTGTTTAATCCCGAGCCTCGGTAATTTTAAGTCTTGTTCTCTGATGGTTTTCACAGTGGCCACTCTGGGTATAATTTTACTTAGCTAATAACGTCTCTACAAGATCTAATGATTATTCCATGTTGTGAAAAAAATTTGATCTTACCGTATAAGCTATTATTATTAAATATGCGGGGTTTAAGGTTGAAGTGACCTCGACCCCAGATATAAATATTACTTTGCCTTCCCATGGTTACCCGTTGCTAAACAACGATGGTGATGTAACCGCTGGATTTGAGGTCGCCAAAGGTGAGCGCCACACAGGAACTACTCTGGCCCGACCTCAACATGGGTTCAACGCACTATCGTTAGAAGGTTTGCGTGAGATTTTCTTTTCTGGTCCTTTACTGTTGAATCTAATGTCATCTAACTTATCATTTGACTGGCTTACGGTTTTTAATAAAACTATTCATATTAACATAAGTCATACAGATAACGAGAATCAATTCTAATTCTTTATTAAATGACAAAATTTTATGGAGTTATTCCTTATTCAGTTGAGCGGCGCGACGCTTCGCACACTCGGATCTCCCTGGCCAGTGTCTGGGTGGTTTGGTGGCCGGTAGTAGGTAGTTAGTAGCTATCTGGAATATAAAAAAAACACAGGGGAGGGGGGGGGTATGTAATAGCGGATTAAATTTCGGATTATCTTGATTACATAATGATGTAATCAACTTAATTAATTTTGTGTGTATTAATTTTTTTAATTAAATTTTTGTGTGTATTTTTTTTCGAAATTTTTTTCGAGTTTTTGGCGCGATTTTTTTTTGAATTCAAATTTTTGAAACATTTTTTTTAAATTCAAATTTTGGCGAATTTTTGAAATAAAATTGAAATATTTTTTTTTTGAATAAATTTTTTTTTAATCACACTATAGTCAGGGGGTATTTTTGAAAAAGACTAAAATAAATTGGCTTGAATTGCCTAACGATAAAAAAAAAGCATAAAATTAAAATTGGCTCAAATCGCCTAAGATGTGATATAGTCAGGGATATTTTTAAATCGTAATAAAAACTAAAATCATTGAAGTTACTGGGAATTTACAATCTAATTTATTATAAGCAATTTTCGATTCACTGAATATTTGGTAGCTTCAATTCATATTTTCTCACTTTAATGATTGCTTTCCTCTTTAATGAATATTTTCTCTCTTCAATTAATGCTTTCCTTATTCAATGAATGTTTTTTTTCTTCAACGAATATTTTTCTCTTCAATGAATATTTTCCTCTTCGATGTATATTTTCTCCATTCAAAGTATATTATCCTTGTAAGTTTTTAATATATCAATTGATATTTCATCTATTTAGTAGATATCTTTAACTATCCCACTTTTTTTCCCAGTAACTTCAATGATTTTAGACACTTAATGTACTCTCTCACCAACATTGCTTCTTCACTGAAAATTTTCTTTATAGAATATAATCTCTACTAATTAAAATTCTATTTGTTGACTTGTTATTTTCAATGAAAATTTAATTAAATAAATAACATCTTTTAATAGACTAGGTTGTACTCGACAAAAATAAAATAATTTTAGGCTATGTAAATCAATTAGAGCTCTTAGGGAAATTTTATGATAATTTAAGTGATATCTAGTTTTACGAGGTATTTATTTTAGTAAATTTTAATCATCTTTGTGAATTTTATGGTTTTCTTCTGAATTTTAATAGATTTAGGGTTTGATTATGTTTTTAATGAAATTATTGAAGAAATTAGGTTAAATCTATAATTTAGAAACACTTAATTTCTTGGTAATTTATTAGATTTGACTTGATTTTAGGATTATTTTAAATAAAAGTTAAATTTATGATCAAAATGTTTATGAAACATCTATTTAAGATAATTATTTAAGAATTAGAATCAAATTGACTGATAGATTTTGAATAGTAAATGATATTTTAATTTTATGTTATATTTAAAAGTTGATTAAATCAGTTAATTTTTAAAAATATTTTACTGAAACCTAAGATTTTAATTGATTTTACAGTGTAAAAAAGGAGATCAATAATTATTATCATTTTCCATTTATTGATTTCGTGGATATCAATCACAAAAGTAGCATATTGTAGAGATTTTTAAGAGGATGCTCAGTGTGGTTAACAATATACATATGAAAATCGTTGAATTATATCTATGGGTTGACTGGTAATTTTTATTGAATTTATACTTGATTTACTGATTAATTTTAATTATTTGAGCAACATGATATATATTTTATGATTTTACATTAATTTAGTGAAATTAAATTTATGTGGGAAACATAGACTTTATTCGATTTTAGTCATTTTTGATGAATTTTTTATTTGATTGAATTTGTTGCCAGAATCAAATTGTGGTGATTTTCGACGGACAATGTTGGGTATCGATAACAATTATGTTATACTTTAAAGAAAATTTATTTTTATTGGTAAAATTCAGATTTTTATTTTAAGGGAATTTGATTGGTTGAATACATATAGTAAATATGATCCGAATGATGGATTTTTAAGGATCTTATTCGGTTAAATATAGATTTCTAAATAAAATTTACAAAAAAATATGTATTTTGTTGGTGCATTAAGGGAAAAAGTCATTTCAAGGGAAATGATTGGTTAAGAGGAAATTTTGTGATATTTTAAGGGGAAATACTCGATTAAGAACAAGTTTGTTGTCATTTTTAAGGGGGTTGAGTTGGTTCAATATCTGTGTTCAAAGAATAAATATTTTATAAATGGAGAATATAGAGGAGGAATTTATAATATTTTTAGGGGGCTTTGTTCAGATAAATATCAATATGTGTGTAAATCTTTTAAGAGAGTGAAAATATTGTCATTTAAAGAGAAATGATTGGTTGAGAGTAAATTTTATTTTAGGGGAAAACAATTGGCTAAGAAGAGAATTTATGATATTTTAAAGGGAAATAATCGATTAACAGCAAATTTGTTGATATTTTTAAGGTGTTGAGTCGGTTAAGTATCGTTATTTAATAGGTGATTTTTATAAAAGAATGAATATAGTTGGTAGAGTAGGGGAAAGTGTTATTTGATTGGAAAAGATTAGTCAAGAGTGGAATTTATTTAGTGAAAAATAGTCGATTAAGAACAAGTTTGTTGTCATTTTTAAGGGTCTTGAGTTAGTTAAATATTGTTATTTAAAGAGTAAATATTATAGAAATGGGTATTGTTATGATTTTTATGAAAAATATTGAATATGGCTTGAAATATTGTTATTCGTTGGAAAATGATTGGTCAAGAGATGATTTTATAATATTTTTAAAGGAATATACTGGAATGAATATTAGTGTTCAAAGGGTAAATATTATCTACTTGATAGGTTTTTATGAAAAGTATGAATATAGTTGATATAATGGAGTGAAAATGATATTTGAAGAGAAATGATTGGTTGAGAGGTGAATTTATAGTATTTTTAAGGGGATTGAGTTGGTTGAATTTATAAGATACTTAGGAAAATTGTTACTTTTTTCATTGATTTAAGGTTAATCAGGATGTATCGATAATATTTCAGTTCTATGAAATTGTATGATTCATGTAACTATTTATTTGATTTTATTAAAATATTTGTAACTCAATTAAATTAAAAACTAAAATTGACTAGTATTTAAAACTTTTTTGTTACCCATTATTTAGGTTTTTTTTTTGACAATTTTCTGAATAATTTAAATATTTACGATTATTTCCAGGAATCAAGAATTTAATAATTATTTATCCGGAAATTGTAGAATTAAATACTGTATGGTGGGTTACAGGGTTTCCAATCTTGCTTAACTTTATGGCTACCCTAGTAACGCCATACAAAAAGATGCTGATCGCCACTTGGCACCCGTTGCTAGGCAACGTTGGAAATGTGTTCAAGTGGTGGATTATCCGCAAAAATTGAATACCATTGGCTAGTATTATAGTTGCTCGGACAACCCTCGGGTTCACGAGCTGTCGATAGAAGACTTATGCTCGCTTTGCTCTGTCCCTCATAATTATTCACGATTAGTTCTTAATTGGCTGCGGAACGTATTGGCGGTGTTGGTATACGGTTTATTAAAAGGACAATTCAACTAAGTTTAAAACCATTTTATTCGGTCTGTACATCTTGTCATTCATTGCCCGATGTTTTGGAGTTGAGCTGCACGACGTCGGGCCCGTTCCTTACGTCCCGGTCGACGATTGCTGGTTGGGGTGATGGGTTGTTCTGCTGGTTTGGTAGTTGTCTGCGGCATTTGAGCTGGGGCGAAGATGAGCGGGTAAGTTACCGCTTCACCTTCTCGGCATACTGCTAGTGCGACTTCGAGTCCCCGAACCTGCGTACGCAGACTCCGATTGAGCTGGCGTTCCTCGGCCCAGCCTTTTTGAGCTGCGGTAAGTCGTTGATACAGGATCTTCGTCCGTTTAGGGTCTAAACAAGTCGCTTTGACCTGCTGTATCTCTCGAGTTAATTGCAGGACCTGACTAAGTAACTCTGCATTCGTCTGCCTCGCGCGATCTAGTTCCGTCTGCAGGGTCCGTAGAGAGGACATCACTGTAATTAAATGGGTTGTTACACGTCAATTTATGATCGGCCTAAATGTTTTAAATCTTTCAAACAAATCGAAATTCATTTTCAGTTATATAAGAAAAGAAATACACGCAGTTCTAATTATAATTATTATCTAATCACTATATCAATTTGTCCGTTAGTTCATTCGTCCGGGCAGTATCGTTCTAGGCTTCTTTTGAGAGCTTCCACCGTGTAGGGTCGCCTAGTGTCTCGAACCGGACGAGGTGGATGGGCGACGGCGATCCGCCCGGCAAGGATGTCATCCAACACGTTTGCAAGGTACATCCTTGCCTTGACTACTTGTAAGTCCACCTGCTCCTGCACCCGCTCCCACTGGGTGAGGAGTTCCTGCGCGTTAGCAAAGATTTCAGCGGCTGGATATTGTTGTCTCACTGGTTCGAGTGGGTTGCTACTCGGATCCCGTGCTTTCCCAGGGATAGAATAAGGCCACTGTGACCGGGGTCCTTCTATTGCGTCGGTGGCTCGTAATATCATTCTCGAGCGCTTTTTCCCAGTTGATTGAGCGGTGGTCTGATTGATGGACATGTTCTGCAACAATTGGGAATTAAATTATGAAAATAATAGTGTGGGGAAAAGGGTCTTCGCTGTATTAGTTAAAGTGTTTTTAAGTATATAGGTCCAAGATTTGGTGTATTTAGCGGCTAACATTGGGGTTCTTCCAGACTCGGTTCGTTTGTGGGGCTTTTAATGGATAAAAAAAATTTGCATGTGTTGATAACTTGATTTAACGTTTGGGGAATGTCGCCATCCGCTCTGGGAGCCGTGAAGGGGGAATATGGTGAAGATTAGTCCCTCAATTTAATTTATGCGGGGTTCCAGTTCGTCATTCAAATTGGTATTTAAATTGGTCACTTCTATGATAGTGAAAATGTTTATCATTGTGTTTATGTTAACGGCCGGACGGGTGCTCAGTAGATAGTTAATTTTAGACGTGATTGGTGGATTATGTTAATTAAGTCGACTGATGTGTCTACTCAATTAATTCGATCGTCTCGGAATTATAAATGTCACATTCAAATCGGTTTATTTACGGACATATCTGCCATTCGTCGTAGCGTTTGAGGATCTCGTCGCAATACTAGGCTACCCATATCTTTGGAATTTATTAACTTCCTCGGATGGAGGGTTTTCTCGTAATTTGGTCAGGACGCTTTACAATATTATCGAACTTTGGTGAGTTTTTCAGTGTACTGTTGTTAATAAAACATTTCTTAAAGTCGACTTTTCGTAAAGTGAAAATGGATTTTAATTATTTTGCTAATTGTTTAGATCTTATGACGGTTTGGTTTACAAGTCATGTTACATCTGATTAACTTGGATTTTTATCTGGTTTAACGTTTCTATTAAGTTGTCGAGTTAGAGATTATTGTCAAATTGAATTCGCCACATCTATGTCGTCTCATTTACTAAAGTAATCGGTTTCAATTAACGTGGTACCTCTCTTGTTGGGAGATCATTTTAGCCTCATCGGAACGCAGCATGAAAATTTGATGGAGGAAACTATTAATATTATTTCTAATACGATCACTTGGGTCGAGACTTACTCCTATCTAATAACTATCTATTCATTACCGGTCATCTATTTGTTATTATATTTCTTGAATTAGCGTCTTGCTACTCGGTTTATTAAATCTCAGTTAAATCGTAATTTAGTTCAAACCCAACTTTGTTCATTTGATTTATGTTAACTCGGAAAATCTCTGTTTAATTTATCACTACGTGGCTTTAGTTTGTTGGTCGTTATAAACTTCAATTCAGTTATTTAGAACATGATTCTAGTTTATGGGTAAAAAGTTTTTTAAGCTTTGCTTAATTACAACATAACTTTAACTTGTCGAATCTATCTAAATAAGGTTTCATCTTATTGCTGATCATAAATTTTACCGAATTTACTTTACGAACAGAGGTTTCT
Organism: Schmidtea mediterranea; assembly: GCA_022537955.1. Lineage (NCBI taxonomy): Eukaryota > Metazoa > Platyhelminthes > Tricladida > Dugesiidae > Schmidtea > Schmidtea mediterranea. Next base: position 203,055,901 of record CM039679.1, on the reverse strand, counting down.
TATTTGTTGTTAATCATAAACTTCATTTATTTCGCTTTACTAATAGAGTTTAATTTATTATTGATCGTAACCTCTATTTACCTTACAGACATGATCTCGATTTGTGGTTAATCATATACTTTAGCAAGTTCACTTTGTAGGTACGATTTTAATTCCCCATAACTCGTCAACTGTATCAGATTTACTTCACAAATAAGATTTTATTTTCGTATTAATCATCAACTTTACTTGCTTTACAAATAAGATCTTATTTTGTTATTAATCGGAAACTTTATTAGATTTACTTTACAAACAAGGTTTTATTCTTTATTAAACTTTACTAAATTTTCGTTACAAACTAGATTTTACTTTTATATCTCGTAAACTATATCAAATCACTTTACCATTAAGATTTTCTTTCCTATTAACCATAACTTTATTAAATTTATCTCATGGCATTGACACGTTAGTGGTTATATCAGCAATTTCAATTTACGTTGTCCCCGTACCCTTTTCCTTTAATAGACCTTAAGGCATAGTATGTTCACATTATATTTATTGAGTGCCCACTGGACTACTCGGTGTGGTGATTTTTAGCCGTTTGTAAGATAATTTTAGGTCGATTTTACAGAATTGAGAAACGAGGAAGCAGCCAGAGACTTCTTCCTTATTTCTCGCTTCAGCTATAGGGACAAATATTGACGTTCCGACCGCTGCGTTGCGCACGCTGAGTCTTCACGGGTGCATATCAATGGCGATTTTCCACGCTCTTACATGCATTTGCACTATGTTGATTTTACTAACTTGCGTGATGTGTCGGCTGTGGGCCGGAAAAATTTCGACATTTCGAATTTATTATTTATAAAGACATGTAAATGAGGTTATACATATTAATAACATTTATTAATTATCAAACAAATAAATTTACCCATTTGACCATTCCATAAAACATTAAATCATAAAATATAGCATAAAACAGCATAAATACCTCTCTTCCCACACCAACGCCGAGCAGAGCTCCATTGAGATGCAAGGTCGTGATGTGGAAAGAGGGTTCCAACATAAATGATTCTCACCTAAAAATTCTGTTTGAAATAGATTTGAAGTATTTACTAGTTCAAAATAGTTGAAAAATGGTTGACAATTTTCAAATGGTTTTTAAGGTTTTTCTGTAAGGTTTTGTTTTCACAAAAAAAAATGGTTGTTTAATGTGAAAATGGATCAGTATATATACCTATTTGTATGACGTGTGAAATTTGATGCAGTAAAACAAAATTCGACCTTGTTCTTTTCTAGCAAATTCTTTTATTTATTTTTATTATTTTTCGATTTATTTTTATAATTTTTTATTTAAAATTTTTATTGAATTATTGCTAATTCAATTTTTCAATTTAAATTCCACTTTAATGAACTTTAATTGATTTTTTCTAATTTCGTCGAATTTGTCGTGTTTTCTTGTTGTATCTATGTAGGTATCGTGCGGATCTTGGTGCATTTTGTTAATATTTTAATTTATTTTTATGTTTATTATTTTATATTTAATTCTTTTATTTCTCAGATTTTATAGGGTTTATTTGGTGTTTTTCAGGTTTATTTTAAATTGCGTGTTGTATCTGCGTGTGTGTTTCTGATCCATTTAAACATTTTTCAAGGCCGTTTACGTTCTGGCCCAACAATACTATGAGCAGTCGATAACATACACTAATTTTCATTCAACAAGTACCTAGAATAATTACCTAACAACCTTATAAAATTTTAAAAAATAATCTAATAAATTTTTCAATTATCTTACAACTTAGTTAATTTAATTTAATTTTTAATTGATAAGTACTATTCTCTTTAAAATTTGCTACTATGTTGAAGCTTTCTTTAAAACATTTTAGTTAAAGAATTAACAAATTTAATCAAATTTATTTAAAATTTACATCTTTCCCACTACTTTAATCAAATTCTAACCACAATTTAATAAAAATAATTTCTACAAAGACTAATAGACAATCACATACATTTTTCCTATAAGTTTGGGTTTTCAGTAAGTGATATCAGTACACAAGAACCTATGTATGTATTGAAGCATGGTATCAGAAATTATAGTTATTTGATTTTAGTAATGCTGTAGATATTAATTTTTTTTTCTATCAGTTTTATTCAAACCTTTAGCATCTTTGAGTTAATAATTTAAAGAGTCGAATCATTTTCAATAAATATATGAAAATTTATTCCGAGTACAATGAAAGTAATATATGTTTCGAGAAATTAATTTAAGTATCTTTTTCTAATCAAGTTTCTTTTCACTAGCAATTAGATTAACCACTACTTGTACTTACTAATTAATTTATCATTCAGTAAACAATAAGAGTTGGGGGTGAAAAGATTAGAAAATCTATAAAAATAAATTTAAGTAATTTTTTTTTTGATGTGTTAGCAAATAATTTATTTAGGGCATGTGAAAAATAAATGAAAAGGTAGGCATTCATCTTTGAAAATAACGTTTAGTAATTGTTCATTGTTGGACGCAATATAAAAAAAATTACAAAAATGGTAGAAAAATTTCAAAGTTTTTTAACTAAGTTTTACAAAATAATTTCAATAAATCACATACAAGACTGTAAAGAAATAAATTTTTATTCAGAGAAAATACAACAATTGATTGAGCTTCAATGATTAATAGTTTCTTGATAGCAATCAGGTAACTAAACAACAAAACAATTTGGAGACATCAATGATCGATAAAAAAGTCGAGAAGTTAATAAAATTGTATTTCTTTTGATTGTTCAAATTTATATGTGCTTTAATTTAAAGATTTCTTGGTCAGTAAAAATTTTTGATATTGTTTTGTTCGGTAACTAGTTATTGATAACATATTGTGAGTGTGTGAATAACCAAGTATTTTAAGGGAAATGATTGAGAGAAAATTTTATTTTTAAATGAGTTAAGTTGGTTGAATATCGGTGTTCAAAGAGTAAATATTATTTAAATATGTCATTTTAATGAATAAGTAAATTATTCAATACCTAGTATGTATATAGAGAGGTGTACAGTACTCAGTTATTTGTATACAGTACCTAGTGATTGTTGTTCAGTTATTAATGAATTATTCACTGTGTATAGGTTATCAGTGTTCAGAAGTTGATACCAAGTAAATATAACAATGGATTTGGTTTCAATGAATTTGATTAATTATCGCCTGATAACGACAAGGTAACTAAGCAACCAAAAATTTTAAAATAGTGAAAAAGTTAATAAAGTTTCAACTTGTATTTCTTTTTGTTAACCTTTTATGTGATTTATTTCAAAATTAGTTGGTCAGTAAGCCATCATTAATATTTATTGGTTCAGTAATTAGTTTTTGATATTGATTTGTTCAGTAACTAGTTATTGATAACATATTGTGAGTGTGTGAATAACCAAGTATTTTAAAGGGAAATGATTGAGAGAAAATTTTATTTTTAAGTGGGTTGAGTTGATTCAATATCTGTGTTGAAAGAGTAAATATTATTTAAATATGTCATTTTAATGAATAAGTAAATTATTCAATGCCTAATATGTATATAGAGAGCTGTACAGTACTCGTTATTTGTATACAGTACCTAGTGATTGTTGTTCAGTTATTAATGAATTATTCACTGTGTATGGGTTATCAGTGTTCAGAAGTTGATACCAAGTAAGTTAACTTTTTATGTTTTCTGAAAGTATTATTATTATTATTATTATTATTATTATTATTATTATTATTATTATTATTATTATTATTATTTAATTATTTTTTTTATTAAGGATGGGTTGCTGCAGAGTGGAGGAGATGGGTTGCTCTTGCGAATGACTACCACCTACCTTAGGCAATACTATGTAACACTGAAACTCAAAATTTAATTTAATAAAATTCTTTGAAAAAAGTTTTTGAAAAATTTCTTTGAAAATTTGATCGTAATCAACGTGTATAAAAATGTCATTGTACAAATTATACTAAAAAATTTCATTGTAAGATTACATTCAAAATTTTTTCAATTAAAAACATGTGTAAAAATTTCATTGTAAAATTATCCTAAAAATTTCATCTTTAAAAATTATATATAAAAAATTCATCGATAAAATTATACTAAAAATTCTATTTAAAAATCATGTATAAAAAATTTCATTGTAAAATTATCCTAAAAATTTCATCTTTAAAAATCATGTATAAAAAATTCCATTGTAAATTTATGTTAAAAATTTTATCATTTAAAAATATGTATAAAAATTGATCGATAAAACTATACTAAAAATTTTATTTAATAAATTTTATCATGCAATATTGTCGACTCTTTAACTTTAAAAATTCTTACCTTATATAATTTGCCTACAATAACTGCTTTTAAAATTTTCAGCTTTAAAAATTACTCTTATGTAACTTAACTGTTGACTCTCTATTCAATTTTAAAAAAATTCTTACCTAACCTACCATACTTTACTCTAGGCACCTTAGATTACTTTAAGAACCTTAATTTACTTAAATTTATTCTAACGTAGTTTAAATTACTCTGATGTACCTTAATTTACTTTATGAACCATAATTTACTTAAACGTACCCCAATGTACTTAAATTGACTTTCGACCCTTTAATTTACTTTAATTTACCTTAATGTACTCTAATGTATCTTAATTTACTAGAGGAACCTTAATTTACTCTAATATACTTAAATATATTCTAATGTACTTTAATTTATCTAAATTTACTTTAATATACTTTAATGTATCCTAATGTACTTTAATTTATCTTAATTTACTTTAGGTATTTTAAATTATTTTTATCTAGAGCCTAAATTTGCCTATGAAAATTGTGTGAACAAATATTTCAAGTGTTTTTTTTAACAAGCCTATAAAATACCCCTGTCAATTTTTTATCAGTAGGCGTTTCAAGCCATTTTTATTTTATGTCAATATTTACCTATAGAAAGTATTAAGACCAAATATTGCATTAGTTTTTATTACGAATTAAAAATATCCCTGACTATATCACATCTTAGCGATTTGAGCCAATTTTAATTTTATGCTTTTTTTATCAGTAGGCGATTAAAGCCATTTTTATTTTATGCCTATATTTACCTATAGAAAGTATTGAGACCAAATATTGCATTAGTTTTTATTACGATTTAAAAATATCCCTGACTATATCACATCTTAGGCGATTTGAGCCAATTTTAATTTTATGCTTTTTTTTATCGTTAGGCAATTCAAGCCAATTTATTTTAGTCTTTTTCAAAAATACCCCCTGACTAAAGTGTGATTAAAAAAAAATTTATTCAAAAAAAAATATTTCAATTTTATTTCAAAAATTCGCCAAAATTTGAATTTAAAAAAAAATGTTCCAAAAATTTGAATTCAAAAAAAAAATCGCGCCAAAAACTCGAAAAAAATTTCGAAAAAAAAATACACACAAAAATTTAATTAAAAAAATTAATACACACAAAATTAATTAAGTTGATTACATCATTATGTAATCAAGATAATCCGAAATTTAATCCGCTATTACATACCCCCCCCCATCCCCCTGTGTTTTTTTTATATTCCAGATAGCTACTAACTACCTACTGCCGGTTTTACGACTGTCGTTGCATCTCGATAGGCCAATTTCAATGGAGCGAATACTAATGAGTAGGTTGCCGCCGCACCCTCTTGGCACGCCGATAACGCCACCTCCAGGCCTCTAATCTGAGTCTTCTGATTCTGGTTGAGCGGTTTTTCTTCAGCCCAACCCTTTTTTGCCGCCGTTATCTTTTGGTAGATGCGTTTTGCTTTACTTAGCTCTACCCCTGTGGCCTTGGTTTGTTGGATCTCTTTAGTTAACTGTAGGATTTGCTAGTGGAGCATGGAGTTGGTCTTCTGCAGTCGTACTAATTCCGTTGTAGGATTTGGTTGGGATGCATATCTATAATAAAAGCGTGAGATCAATTCGTATATCATAAATGGTGATTATTTTAATTATCGGCTCTTAGATCTGCGGAACGGGTTGTGGTTCAAACTATTTACTTTCTAATTAAATCTTTCATAAATAAAAACCTCAGAGAAACATATATATTCTTTTAACGAAACACAATCAATTATCAAGGCGAATACGCTCTCGGATAGCGTCGGTTTGAGTCTCTTCGCGGGAATTCACGAGCATATGGATGCTCACGGTGAACGTTGAGTGGTTCATCCGCTCTTCTCGATTCCCTTGGTAGAATCCTACGTGGAACCACCACGTTGATCGCTGCCGTGTGTACATCCAACCGAGGGTCGTCCAAGTTGAATGAGGTATTGTCTGGAGGGGCATATCCGTCCGTACTCGGAATGAATCGGCAGCAATATCCCGATTCACCTCCTCTAGATGTTGTCTTGCCTTCTCGATCTGGTGGTTTGTTTGCCTCTGGTGCTCCTCTAATCGAGCGAGTAGATATTCCGTCTGTCCTCTGATTTCCCGTACCGGGTTGCGGCCGAGTTCTCGTTTTATCGCGACGAATGGGAGGTCCGTATCGTCGGTGCTTGTCTGATTTCCCATCCGGGATTCTCTGACCGACGAGATCGAGAATCCGCGTCCCACCTGACTTGCCGACACCGAACAGCCGAGTGTGCCGGAAAGCGTAATGTGACCCGGGACGCTCCGATCCAGGAGTGGCCTAAATAAAATATGATATGGGTCATCTTCGGTTTATCTAATATAAACTCTACAGTTAGAGGATCAAGTATTTGTAACTCAGTTAATACTCGTCGCTCACGAGCCGTCCTCTTGATATCTGGAAGTAATCAGTCATACTCTCGGATTGAAAATGATATTATGGATGTGCAGACTCTGTGACATAGCCACATCGAGTCGGTGCCTCATTTGGATATGTCTATCTTAGTCGGTTTGTCGAGAACACGTCAGATTGTCGTCATGATACTGCGTAATAGTCTAGTTTTTGTATTTCTCTCGTTGATAGACCTCCTACTAATCTCGTGAGTCTATTACGACCTTCATTTCTCACACGCCACCAGCTGTTTCGTCATGTAGGATTATCTGTTATATAATATACCATTTTATAAAATACATGCATTTTAGAAGTAATTTACAAATTTACAACGACCTTTATAACATGTTTCGAGTTAAGCCTTCTATGCTCTTCAATCCACATTAAAGAAAAATTATTTGCTGAAAAATTTATACTTACACTTAAATCATTTGTTTAAACTGAATTCATTAACTACCGTAAGATTTAATAATGCTTAAATTTAACTTTGATTCATTATCTAACGTAGCATCTACACTATTATTAGCTATTAAAATTTGATTCATTAATTAACGAAAATTTACACTATTATTAACAGTATTCATAATCAAAATTTGATTCATTAACTAACAAACATTTACTCTATTATTAAAAGTATTCATAATTAAAATCTGATTCATTATCTAACAAACATTTACACTATTATTAACATCATTTATGATAAAAATTTTGTTCGTTAATTATTAATAACAGATATACCTAAGAAACTCAAGTTTCAACTGTGTTAGACGTATCAACTAAATAATAGATTTAAAATTTACGTAACCAGTGTATTATAATTCCTGTTTCAGCTCATGTCGCCAGTGGTTGTGGTTTATGGAACTGAAGTCGGTTCTTTTCCAAAGGGGAGAATTGGGATGTAAGACTCATTAAAAAAGATCATTGCAGTTCATCACTCACAAGGATTAAGAATATAAACATGTGCGGGTTCTACTTCAACGGTTTAGAAAATCAATTAACTTGCTACGATTTATTTTAACAACATATTGGGTGCATCAATATTTGGTTATTATTGTTTTCGGGATCCGTGCATCGCCAGTGCGTCCGGTTCAAAGGGGTCAGTCCTTGGAGTAAGTCATTAATATTTTTCATTTTAATAAAATGAAATTTACCGTCTCTAGTCCTTTCGGAAGTCTTCACGGAATTTGGTTTGATCTCGCTATCGCGTAGAACATTCGTAGAGTGATTTCGATAATTTTTTGCCATCTGTGCAGTTAAAATGAATATTTTCGCTTTATCGGGTCCTTATATTGAGGTGAGTGTGTAAAATTGATTTTTCTCTGACCACATGCTATCCACCAATACAGACTATCTATTCGCATGCATTCCCTGGCGTGATATTGATTCATTCTCGTTTAATTACCTTTATTTTTCATTCACTCCATCGATTAATTGTTGGATTTTGACTTTGGCAGCGAGTGTGTATTAATAGAGCATGCGGAATAAATTGTATGGGAATTTTTATTGATCGACATTCTTGTTAAATGTCAGGTCGAATTTTCTTAAGTGGATATTATGTGGGTTGTGTCATTATTAATTAGTTCATGGATTCTTAATACCACTATTTAATGACAATTACTGGTATTTCACATGAATGTTTATTTTTATCGTTCGTCGGAGATATCGTTAATGGTTGAAATCAGATCGGTTTTCAAGGAATTATACGAGTAACCCATATTTATTCTGTTTACTATTATTGAAATTTAGGGTCCACCTCCTTCTAGGTGAGGGGCATTCAGGATCTTGTTCTTCGTTCAGATTACCTTAAAGGATGGCTCGCGTTCTCCGTTGGCCTCATCTGGGATCAGTCTGCAAACTAATGAAATTATCCGATGATTTATGCAACAAAATTATTATCGTTCGTGTGACTCTGTACCTTTGTTTGTTTATTAACTTTTATTACGTGATATTCAAAATTTATCAAATATATTATTTTGTTCATTCGTGGCTTTAGACTAGGGTTTGCGAATTTATGTTGTGTATCGTTTAGCTCGAAATATTTTACATCTAAGGACAATATTAACGAACAACAAATTGTTCATGATTGCAAATGCCAGGAAGTTTTTCTAACATCATCGTGGGAGTAATTACTCTAAAACAAATGAAACTTCGATTTCTGTGGGAGTTTATGCGGATGTCTAATTGTTGGTTTTATAACTCGTTTCATTATTTTATGGCCAGGAGATTAATAAAGGTACGAACTGTTACTTAATATATTATTAAAACTGTGGGTCTGATGTGCGATAATTCTGGGGTTAGGGACGACGAAGTTTGGTTTTCCCTTAAACTAAATGCATTTCAGTCGATTGACATTCACGAATTATCAGTCAGGCGTCGCGCTCTAGGTTCTACCAAGGATTGTGCATTTTTATTTCTGATATATGGAACAACTGATTTAATTTGAAAATCACCACAATTTTAAATTAGAAGGCATGAAAAATTAAACGTCATACTAAGTTGGAGTCGGTGGCAATACTTGATTTAGCGGTCATATTAAACATAAACAGTTTAGATACTAATAAATTAAGTTAAAACTACAACACCTTTCGATCATGAAATACACATGTTTAAGAAATCATTGTTTTCTTATTTAATTATGGAGTCAAATTATTTTACTAAGCAAATTAGTCAGACGTTGAGATCAAGGTTTCCTTTGAGTTTTTTTTCTTACAAATTTTTTATCTTTGTTTCTAGTAGGCGGGACTATGAAATGATTCGGGAAGTCATAATAATTTCTAATTAGTAGTTATAACAATTTAGAAGTCATACTAGTTTATAGTCATGGACAATACATAACTAGTTTAGATATCAATGAATCAAGTTAGAAGACATAATGAATTTTTTCAATTTTGAAATTATAGCAACGATTTTTTGGCATTAAATTCCCCGTCACCTTCCCCTAATTGATCCTAGGAGAATTTATGCTAATATTACAAATTTATGAGTGTCCACTGGACTACTCAGTGTTTTGATTTTGAGCCGTTTGTTATTAAAATTTAGATCGAATTTATAGGAATTGAGTGATGATGAAGTAGCCAAAAGACTACTCCCTCTTTAACCCAACTTCCCTTATACGGAATGAAAATTTACGTTTCAGCTACTGCGTTCTCACACCGTAGCCTTCACGGGAACGAATTATTGGCGGACTTACACAATTCGGTTGGGGTATGTGTAGTTTAATAACTTGTGGTGATTTTCCGGCTGTGTGCTGGTAAAATTTCGACATAAATGACTTAGTGAAAACTTTTATTTGAATATAAATATATCATGATATCATAATTGGCATTAGGCATTCCATTAATCATCTATCATAACTCTTCCCACGCCGACGCCCAAACAGAATTCATATGAGGTTGAATGGACGCGACGTGGAGAAAGTTTTCTAACATTTTTCGTCTAGTTTCCACTGGTTAAGACTGGCTGAGTTTTTAGTTACAAAAACTGATTCGAGTTTTTAAAACTGATTAAAAATTCTGTGTAAATGAATCGGTATATATACCTATTGTACGACCCTAACCTTGCTTGTTAAATTTGATGTAGTAAAACAAAATTTGACCTTGTGATTTTCTGGTATATTCTAATCTTAATTTTATTATTTTTGTAATTTAATTTGAAAATTTTATTTTTGATTTTTTTAATAGAATTGTTTCCAATTCAATTTATTTAATTTTAGTTACATTTTCATGGACTTTCGCTTTTTTTGGTAAATAATCAAATTTCGGTCAATTTTTCATGTTCTCATGTTATTTCTATGTTTATTTCTTGTTGCACTTTGTTATTATTTTAATTTACTTTTGTGTTTCTTGATTTTATATTTAATTGTTGCTCTCTCATATTTTAGCATGGTTAGTTGATGTTTTATGGGTCTGATTTTAAATCTGCATGTTGTATTTGCGTGCGTGTTACCGATTCATTTAAACAAAATCGTGTCTTGGCCCAACAAATATAATTTCTAATCCGTATTAATAATATTAAATTTAAATTCTAATCTAAGTTACCAACAGCAATTTTAAAGTCCTTATCACCCCCGTTCAAGATAACATAAAAATTAATTTGCGAGATCTAAAATCGGATAATGCGCAAAGTTCTCGTTCTTCATCAAGGAACCATAACACATTTCCTCGATTTGCGATTTGTCACAGTTCACTTATTTAACCCATTTCTGACATCGAGTTTAAATATTCACAATCTGAATTTTATATAAATTAGTCTATCACCTCTATTTACAAATTTAGCATCCGTCAAATGTTAGCGACATTGTTCGTCCTTGTTAAATCTATAAATTCAAATTCGGAATTCAATTCAAATTTAAATTTAAATTCAAATTCAAATATGAATTTTGAACTCAATTCAAAATATATATTGTCAGTTTAACTCAAATTAAAATCCTGACATGAACTAAAATTTAAAATCAAATTCACAAATTTGAATTCTGAATTCAATTCGAAATTTGTATTTTAAGTTCAGCTCAAATTTAAATTAGAATTAGAATTCAAATTCAAGTAGATTCGGAAATTCTAGTGCGAAATGATGATTTTATGCTGATATTAGAGGCTTATATAACTGCAGTATATCAAACGTGACTCTCACTACTCGCTGTTTAGTTGAATTAAGGATGAAAATTACATAATACATAATTTTTTATTCTTTTGTTCAGTTTTAGTAACACTTGCTACTCCCACCTCATGGAGCCATGTTAGTATTATATAGTAAGTTGTTTCTATGGATAATTTACTGAACTAAGTATTTAGCGTTGCTCGTGAAAACGTTTGGAATATAACTTAATTGAATAACTTTTTAAATAAATTAAGGTTTTTCAAATTCTTCACATATACTTCTCCTTTCAAAATACTTTATTCTATGGTTAAAGAGTTGTAAATCTTTTAAAATTATGACATTATTCAATAAATCTATTAATTAAATTTCATTCTAGAAATTTAAAGTAATTGATCCCGAGATTAAACTGAGAAGAACAGTTCTTACACTTTTGATCATAGCTATGAAGCTAGAAGCGACATATACTTCTCCTTTAAAAATACTTTATTCTATGGTTCAAGAGTTTTAAATCTTTTAAAATTATGACCTTATTCAATAAATCTATTAATTAAAATTTATATCTTTGAATTTAACACTTTGAGCAATGTTTTCATCTCCGTATTCGCATACGCAGCGTGTAGCTCTACTAATCCGTGATGTAAGTTGAAAATCAACTTCGTCACGTATATAAGACCTCTGTATTAATTAATATATCGTTGATGATAACTTCTTATCAGTAGCTACTTTTCTGGCAAATAAACTTGGAATGATAAAAACATTATATTAAAGTATAATAAAATTGAATAAATAAATTAATAAAATTATTTTCAATTAATTAATTATATACACTTTAGATAATTAATAATAATAATGGAATCTTTGCAAATGATTTCTTTTATTTTTTTATACTTCTTTGTCGATCCTTTGCCAACATATTACAGGCGCTAGAAGTTCCACGGACCACAGTTTGAAAACCCATTCTATAGTTAAATAATGGTTTTTGTTTTACCTATACTGTACATCATACTATTTAAGATAATATTCAAAATCAAATCATCATTGCAAATATGTAATTTGTTATATTTCTTGTTTCATTGTTAATTTCTTAATTTAAAATTTTTCTAAAATTTAAATTTATTAGTTCAATTGTAATATTTTTTAAATTTATAAAAATAAAAATAATTTTATTTAATAAGTGCAAATTGAATGTTTCCACGAAACAACAATTAAAAGTCAAAATAATATATTTTTATTAAATCTTTTTTTTATAATAATCTTACAAAAATATATCGTGAAAAATATCGTACTATGAAATATGGAATTGAAATTTTAAAAACATTTTCAAGAGATTATCTCATAAAATTCGAGCAATGTCGATCATTTTCGAAGTATCTCTCATATCCTCGTCTCTTATACCTTTTTCTAGCATCACTTTCATTAAAATGCACATCATATTTTCCTTAAGTAAAACTTTAACTCCGACTTTTGATATGTTCTTGTCTTTGATTTCTAAATCATATTCGATACTAAACTTTGTTTTTCTGATTATTAGTGGCAGAACTTTGTATTCTTTTCGACTGATTTTAGAATATTGGTTCCAATTAGTGAAATAAAAATAATCCACATGTGAAGTTCCTAATAAATTGAATTTAACGACATTTTCCCTGATGCTACTTTTGTAAACTCCAAATAAAATAGAATATCCAAATGGGATCTGCTTTCTATAGTATGAATGCATTAAAGAATAATGATCTGGACGATGTTTGATGTTGACTTGAATGTCCCAATCTGATGTCGGCAGTAATGATAATTTCGTGAAATGTCTGTGACAAGTAGGACAATAAGATTTGTTATGTTTGTTATGCTTTATCAGGCAGTTATAATGGAAGCAGTGTCCACACTTCACAAGTCGGAGGATATTGCTACATTCTAAAATTTCGAAACACAAATCGCACAAGTTTTTAGAGGGGTTCATCAGATGGAAATCATCATTAATTAGTTGAGCGTAAGAGTTATCGCAATTCGAAATCATTTTTAGAATTGAATAAATACTTTTTGTTTTCTTTTGTTTATATTTATTGAATTTGTATCAAAATTATATAATTATGAGGAAATATAATTCGGGATGACAAAATAAACTGAAATTGGTCCACAAAATAACATTAAAACATTTTAGTTTATTAGTTTTTAGTTTTTCCATAATTTTTTATTTTCTTTGCTTTATCTAATAGTATATATTGTTAATGTAATACTTTTTATTAAATTTACTTTTAACTTTTTTGCTCTTTTAATTTTAAGTTACTTTATCAGTTATATATTCCATTGTTTGTGCAAATCTAACAATGTTTTGATGCAAAAAAATCTCTTTCAATTAGTGATATGCCGGAAAGAATTTTGTTTATATAAAGTCAATTCTTTTTTATGCGGTGGATCCATTCCTTAGAAAACCGCATAATAAAGACACAACTTACGTTATATAAATAGTTCTAAAAAGTTCTATAAGTTCCATAATTTTCGAAAAGCACATAAAACCAAAAAATCATTAAAAGTTGGCGGAGAAATTGAAAAAACATAAAATTACGTAATAATACATATAAAGTTTAATAAATTTTTTTGCTTTTAATATTTTTAAAAATTTGAAACTGAACCTTGTGATTTGAATGATTTTCTATTCAAAAATATCTGGTTGGTTTAAGTTTGACGAAGATTAGTCTTTTTCTGAACCGAAGGGGGAAAACCCACATAACTTTAAAACGCATAAAAAAAGAATTGACTTTATATTGTAAAATATTTATTCTTTTTGAATTACCGGTTCTGTGGCATTGTGGTAATTCAAAGCAAAATTATCTCCTCAAAACTGACTCAGGATATTATCCTTTTATATATAAATTGCAGTATTTTAAATTTTTATTGGTTGCAATATTTTCGCTGTGACTGCATAACAGTATTTCAAGCTTCTAATTATTAATTCTTTTATCACTGAACTTAAGAACCAAACTATATGCCAAAAAGAATTAGAACTTATATACTCATCACTTGGAGACATCCCTACAACTGCGTTTACAATAAAAATGGACGTCAAAGAAAAAAAATTGATGTTCCCTAATAACAGACATACATATATAATGTCAATATTGTAGCCAAACAATTTTCTATCCATTTGTACTCAAAAATTGCAAAACAAAGCCCAATTTCCTGGATGAAACTGCTCTCCAAGACATGGTTAGAGAAATACAATGCAGCAATTCCTGTCTTTCTAAAATTTCTTTATTCTTATTTAGCCATGTTAAAGAACTAATGTTGCGAACACCATTTGTATAAAGACACAACAAGCACTCATTACTCAATTTCCCCTGCAAAATAATATTTATATAGATTAGTTTGATAATGTTTCAAAGTTAATAAGATTAACTGATTGGTTTGTTGATTTGAAACCCACAAAGAGATTTTATTTGCTTTAAGTTTCAAGATAACTTTAACACCAATATCAAGACTTGGTGTTGACTTCATACTTCACTCAGCAATTTTCCATCGTCTATTTATTTATTACCACTGACATCTCCATGTTCTCTCAAAGTTCTTTTGGACGTTAATATCCGCAAGCTGTCTGGTCCATTGATCCAGTAAACAAGATTTATTTCCCCAATCTTAATAAGCACTTGAATTATCCTAATATCAATGAAAAACAGGCAAAGTTCACAATTCTTTTCTGTCATTTTCTATTTAGTATGGTCTAGAACAGTGGTCGGCAAACATTTTTGGTTGTTGGTAAAATTCGTCTAAGATGAGATTTTTTATACTTCTAGACTCTAGAAGATATTTTAACCATATATTTAGCATTTTTGCACAGGGTATGTATTTTGCTAGTGCACAATTGTCCCATATATGTATCAACCAAATTTCTCTTTATATATTTTTGGCTTTGCTTTCAATGCTACTACTTTTAATGTAATTGTGTTGTGATTTCAGGATGTTTTAATAGCTGATTGCGGGCTTGACGGACTATCTTTGAGAAATTTGTCGCATATATCAATAAAAGGTCTTTCGAATGTTAACCTATACATGATTCCACAGAGCACAGCTTGACTTTTTCAACCATACAATTAACCACACTTGGATTGACATACAAATGAATCGCTTGTAATCAAGTAACCAGAAAAACACCAATGTTTTTAGATTTGTAATCGCACATATTTAAATAACAAATTCGATAAACCAAAACGCCAACCATCTCAGAATTTTATTAAAGTTAGGGGTTATAAAATATGTTGCACATATTAAAATGCTGGTAAACTATTTCCACATTTTAATAATAGTACAAATTTAAAACAATTACTCTTCATAATAGCTAATATAGTCATAGTCATTTTGTTATAAATATAATAATTTGGAGTTTAAGATAACTCTAACTGTTAATTTATATTTTATATAAATATGTATTATAAATTTATAATATTATGTATTCAATAGTTTGGGTATGATTGCAGTATTTTGACATTGATCAGAATATGAAAATTTAAATCTCTAATATTATAAGGACCTTTTTTGTTTTTCACCTCTGATTTCTTTTTTTTATAAAAGACGTATTTTTTACAAAATTTTTGACTATGAATCAGATTTATTTATGGTATTCATAATAATACCATAAATAATTCTGATTCATAGTCAAAAATTTTGTAGAAAATACAATGTCTTTTATAAAATCTCTAAGTTACATTTGTCAGTTTGGTTGAATAATAAATTTTGGAAAACCCCTTTGAATAACCTTCATTTAGGATAAAAATAATGATTGAAACTTAATTTTAAATAATATTTTAAATTTCAAAGAAATTTTATTTGATCCATAGTAATCAGTTTAAACAAAATTTTCCGAGTGCTAAAACATGAACATTTATTTAATATTGTCTTCAAATTTTTATAAATAGACAATTTAATGGTGTTACATAGACCATAGATTTAAATAAGAGGCCTTCATAGTCGACCTTCACAATAAATCAAATTTCTTGTTCTCTTCCAGTTTAACGAAAACATTACTTATTTATTAAATAAATAAAATTTATATAAATGTTGTTTTTTAAGTTGAATATCTACATCCATAAAAAACTATATTAAAACCTTAAAAGTTTTATAAATTAAAACAAAGAATATGAGTTATTTGTGTTTGAAAAAGTAATTTCATAGACCAGAGGAACTCAAATATGAAAGATTGTACATTAAATTTCTAAATAAAATAGCATATAGTTCAATCGGCACATTCAAAATTTGATTTCGGATTTTCTATAGGTATTGGAGGCGGAGCAACCTTTGGAGGTTCAAATGTCGATATCCTAGAATTGTTGATAAAATTATAATAATTATAAGTAGATAATTATATATTATAAAAAATGAATTTTGTGATATAGGTCAAATGTTTATCGTTCAATTGTGACAGAGGTCAGTTGTCTCAGTGAGTGAGTTATAATGGAACCACAAGAACTACATGGAAGTTGTTTATAGTAAGCCAATTATAAAATGAGAACAATGTAATCAGACTCTTCTTTATATATAGTTAATGATTTTTTATAATTCTTTCTTGCAAGTTAATATATTTTCTGTTAATCAAGCTACAAACCAAGCAATGTGATATCCAACATACCGGGAAAAGTATGCAATAAGGTGGATTTAGATTTGTTTTATACTTACTTAACAAAGAAGAGCAATCTTCGAGTCTCTCGAATAGTATTGATGAAAGACAAAAGATTGAAACTATAGTCTTATCCCGATTACAGTACGAGCGCATTTTATTCCAATAGAACGCGCGCGTATTACAGTCGAATTTTATTGTGTAAATATAATTTCAATTTTACTTTCAAAAACAGTAAACAAGCAAAAAACTACTTATTTTAAAATTATAATTTACTTGACACACTATTAATTAAAAATTCCTATTATTAAACTAAACATTAATTTTTTGAATTGAAATAATTTGTTGAATCTTTATTAAAATATGTAAAAAATATCGATACAATAATTTCAAATAGAAATAATTATACCATCAAGCAAAAACTTGATATTTTAAATAAAATTAAAACAAGTAAGTCAGCATAAAGTTGTCGAGCAATTGCTAAACTACATGGAATTAATGAATTAGTATTGTGCGGTTAGAAGAATAATAAGGACAATCTACTTTAAGCGGTAAGTGATCCAAATATTTGTACTAAAAATAGGAGATTAGTTGGTAGTGGTTTGTCACTTGAATACGAACAAATTGAAAATAAAGTTCTGTAGTGGGTTTTGTTATGAATTGAGAATGAAATTCGAGTAAAAGATAAATATATTCAGTTAAAAACTCATTCTGTTTGAAATTTTATTATGGGACACAATGATAATGAAAAGTTGAAAAAATTTCAACCATCATTCGGATGGATGGAACGTTTCAAGAAACAAAACCATTTAGTTTCTCGACATTTTATCATTGCCAAGAAAATTCAATAAAATTTTGATAAAAATTGCAGGAGGTTCATTCATACTTTTCACAATATTGTTGCAAAATTGAATATAAAGGCAACAAATATAATAAATTTTGATGAAGTACCACAATACTTTGAGTGTGAACCCAAAACTACGTTAACCACAAAACGGACACAGGAAGTTTTTTATGCAAAAATCATCAACATCAAACAAACATTTCATTTTTACATATGCAATTACTGGTATTGATATTGTTTTTAAAACCCAATTTGCATCATTGAACTTGTTAATAAACCAAATGTAGACAACCAATGTTTAGTTTACGTAAATCATACAGTTATGTGGAATGATAGAATATTAATAAATTTCATTACTGATGCGATTTGGGCGAGAAGACAATCAACTTTCGGTAGAAAACTTATTCTCATTTATTTGACTCGTATGACACCCATATAATGCTTTTAAAATCGGAAAAAGAGAAACAGAAATATGATAAAAATAACATACATTTTATGTTAATACCACCGAATATAACCGAATTCATAACGCCTTAAGATGTATCACTTAATAGAAACTTCCAGCAACATTATGCTACAAATTATGATAAATACCTTGAAAATGATAAACTCAATTAGCGGACTAAAGCTGGGAATATTAAGTCACCTAATTATTTTTTGTTTGCCAATAGGATTCTTGAATGGATTGACTCCTTGTCTCATTAAACTGTACATAAAGATTTTAAAGTTCGTGGGCTGGTACAAAAAGATAAATTTGATAAAAGTAAATTGCATGAGCCATTAAGGAAATTTTTCGAGTATTCGGAATTTAATCTAGAAGAGTGGGAAAGAATTTATGGACATTTATTAGATCAAAATAATAATTTTTCTTGGATACCGATGCCAATTGACTCTGATCTTTGAATAGCTGCACGAGCTTTTTTAATGCATTTGAAAGGTGAGTAATGAAACATTGAAAGTTTTCAAAGTTGGCTTGCTGAATTTACTTTCAGAGGTTTAGAATTTCTTGATAAAGATGCAAAATGTAAGGAATTGCTTGATAATGCTGAAAAAACGTATTTTTAAAATGGTGAATCTACTGGGATCAATTTGAAAATTTATTCTATGTACATTTTAAATCAGTTAAAAATTACAGTTACTATCTTAGATGAGGAAGCATGAGAAGTCTTACTTTTTAATAAACATTTTGTTAAAACTGATGAAAACACAGAGTTCTTTTATAAAGATATTAATAATCTATAGGGTTGGGCTTTAAGTCAACATTCATCATGTGCAGAATTTAGTTGGGTACTAGATGTTTTTTTTCAATATTGTCTGATTGTTTGTCTTTGAATCTTGAATCTTTGTCTTATGGTTATACTCTTGAAGTTTATCTTCAAATTCTTTCTGAGCTTCACGATAAGCTGGATGATTTCAAAATTGCAGCTGAAAAAGGAAGCTTGTAGGTTCAAAGGTGGAACAGCAGTTGTTGACACATTACCCAAAAAAGAATTATGTTATTCATTGGAGGTTGTTGAAATTTTACTTATTCTTGGTGTTAAAGTAAAATTTGTTAATATAGACACAAACTCTGAGTTAAGAGCAAAAAGTACAAACACATTATGTAACAATTATTATAAGCTACTAAATATTAGCTTATACGGTAAAACCGTCGAAATCTGAAAAAAGAATAAATTTAAGATTATGTAATACAGAAAAGAAGATGATTGCATATGCTTCCAAACCAACATTTCAAAGAAGTATCAAAATTGCTGACAATCTAATAGCAGCATTGTTAAATTCAGATTCTACATGTTTAAATCAACCGAGTTATATAAAAAAATCGGTCCTTGACTTGTCTAAACTTCAGATTTGGAAAAATATCGTCTTCAGCTTAATTGTGAGATTATTATCGTTGCAGGACATACATATTCCTTCTTTCTAGAAATAAAGCATTGTAAATTGAATATTCGTTTGGCTGAAATGCTTAAGGAAAATCTTTTGAATACTTCGAATTATCCGACTAATCATCATCTTTACTTGAATAACCTTGACTATGTCATAGGTAAATTTAAAGACGAAGTAAAGGTGAAGGTTATGATGAGTGGGTTTTCTTAAGACAGGAATGTTACAGTTTGTTCGGAAAATCAAAATGCCTAAAAGCTATGAGGGTAACATTGAAAGAAACAAAGTTAACCCATAAATCATATAAGGACGGTTATGAGAAAAACACTACCTTTTCTGTACCTCAATTTTGTATTGATACCAACAATCCGTAACTCTAATTTTAAAACTTCAAAGGTTGCACTTACAAATAAAGATAGTAAAAGGGTTTGGGTAGGAAAGAGTCAAAATCTGGCATACGATCATTATATAATAGAAAATACTGATGAATAAACAGAATAATCTAACAAATGTTTATCTCACAGCACATCCAACAGCTCATTCGAATATTCATTGAATTAATAAATGAATTAATATATATGTTTTTGTTCGTATTCATTATTCTGTAATTGTTGTGTTAATGTTATATTTTAGTTTGTGGTAAAATAGGGGGTTCCAAAAAGTGGTCCAAGTGGTACACATGTACATACTTACATCGAAAGAATTAATAGGTTAGAAATCAATAATAAATGTTCAAAATATGGCTAATTCGTCTTTCGTATACAGTCATTTGGCAATACTGAAATATGACGCAATCAAGAAAGATAAAGAAAGACCTACAAAGTATTTGCAACTCATAAGTTATATACTGATTTTCAACCAAATATCTGGATATTACATAGTTTCATTGATATATCCGGATATTTGAAAAAGATACTTGATTGACAATCAGTGTGATTATTAATACTAGTAACAACTAAATAAATATGGAAAAAATGCTGAAAAATAGTATTATAATGCAGTGACTAGCCTACTAAAGTTGATGAATTGTCATTCAATAAAGAGTGTAATTTTCAGGTGATAAATATATGGTTTGAAAATTGCTTAAACAAGTTTAAAAAACAAAAAAGAATCGAGATAAATTTAGAATTTTGTAAGAAAAATCCAATCTAGGCTAGTAGTGAAAGTCTCTTATTCCTTATCGTATATGTTGGTGAACTTAGAATACAATTTATTGATTGAATGATTCATTAGCTAACGTTGTTAAGACACCGAGATTAGTATTCAATGGAGTTATTATTGCCTCAAAATGAATTTTTCGATATAATTTCGGAACATCTTTGGAAATTTTGGTGAGCACGGATGAATTTCGATTGGAATTACAGAAGTTGAATGTAAAAAGGGATAGAACATATGGAAAGAAACAGACTGTATCACATATTTGAGTTACATACTGATGGATTTGAATATGAATATTTATTTTTTTGCTGAGGTTTTCAGAAATTCCGAGCCAAATCAATACATCAAACAAACTAGACTCATTGAATTTATCTGATTTTCCTCAGATGTCATGGTTACCAATTTGATGACATTAGACGAACCCATTAAGATGGCTGTTTGACAAGCAATACTGAACGCTTATATGATTATACTATAAAGTTAGACATTGAGATTCTCAATGAAATCCGTGATAAGTTGTATGATTTTACCATAGCAGCCAAAAAGAAAAATGCAAAAAAATGAGAAATTAATGCTTTGTGTAGTAAATTGATACTTACTCCAAATGTTTATATGGTTGGGTGTAAAAATTGTTCCATTGTGCAATAAAATTTATACAAACAACTATTTTCAAGAAATATGTAAATATAAACACTGAAATAAGGATAAAACCAACAAATTGCATGGATAAAATTATTGTAAATACCTGAACAATAGAAAATCAAAAGAAGAGAATATGTCTCAGGAGGGCTGGCGTAACCTTCAAATTCAAATCAAGTACCTCTTCCACGTCTTGCATGATTCAAAATCCTTTTGAAAAATCTATGACTGATCACATAGTTTTCTAATTTTACAATATAATAACAAATATAAGGAATTATAAGTGAAATAATAGAGGCAGGGAATTTAAATGTGACTTTTGGAACAGTAAACTAGTTCAAATGGACAACGACTGCATTCTTACATTTGCAGATATTTTAGAATGGGAAATCCAAGCTTTTTAGGATCACATCAGAAAAATGGGATGGTGATTATAGTTACTGAGAAAAAGAAGCCGAATACAACGCTCAGGATAAAAATCAGTTTTTATAGAAAATCTATTTAAAGTGATCAAGATTACAACAATAGAAAATTCATAAACGATTCCGACAATATCAGTAATAAAGTCCATTGATGAAATTGGAGAATTTCAAAAAGAACTCAAACATCGATTGTAAAAACTTCAAGATATGATGCGTGAAAATAATGAGTTAAAACACGTGCTAGAATTCAATGAAAGAAATTCAACTCCGCCTGTACAAGATAAAGATCCTTCACGGCAAGATGAAATTGAATTAAAAAAGGTACGTATGGAACGTGATTGGAGTTATTGGATAAATTCGAAATGCAATTGCACGATACCAAAGGTAGCATACGCGCATGGACTCAAAAAAGACATATGGTAAATGATGGTTATCAAATGTGTCAATGAGAGGTTTACAATATACGATAGTTATTGGTTTAATGTGAAAAACCAAGAAAAGATTATGAAACCAATCAACCATCTTTAGCTGTGCAGTCGATGCCTAGAAGACTTGGAGTAAAAAGAGATGAGTCTCTAAATGATTTACGTAAACAGATAGTTAACGAAAAGGATTAATAAACTGGTAACAGCAGTGTCATTTTAGAAAAGGCACGACTTTGTCAAATATTGGAAGATTTAGAAAATCAGATGTCGAGACTTTTAGAAGTTGAAAGATTGGGAGAGTTGAGTGTTGATGAGGCGGTAGTGACACCAAAGCGAATGTATGCGAGGTAGCTTTTTATACAATTGATTTGTGTTTTTCAATATAGGCAAAGATGTAATTCAAGCAGTTCCTTCTTTCTATGCGTCTGGGCGTACGATGGGTATCGCGATGAATTATTGAAATGACAGAAAATAAAATTCAACAACCACATAATTTAGAGCACACGCGACTCTATTTATAAGCCAAAAATTGTAACCACGAAAGGTTGGGAACTCTTGGATTTTGAGGAAATTTAAAAACTCTTAACCCTTTGAAAGTTTTGACGCATTATAATTAAACCTAAAAAAGTCAATATATTCCATAATGCAAAGAATTTAAAACTATATACATCGAAAAAAATCATGACTATAAAATACAACGGAAATCTCTGTAAATGAAACTGTCTGCATTTATAATCACATGTCTTCTCTATCCATGTGCTGATTGGTGGGCATAATGGTTCAACACTTTCATGAGCACACTTGGTTTGGGTCACCCTGCATATATAAACATTTGGTATTGGAACGTAAAAGACAATCTTGACGATAAAGGTCTGATGTTTGGAATTCTTTAGATTTTCGAAGTTGTGATTTCAAAGATGTTGCAGTGGTGAAGGTGGGACGAATGTGTACAGGTAAATTTGTGTTGCAAAGAAATATCTGATTATATTACATGTCTTATTGTTTAAGAAAGGGAAGCGTAGGTATATTATTGGTTTGTCGTTGTGCTTCTTTTGTGTGTTGTGACTATTTGAGCTGTATTCATTTAGAAAATATTTCTCTACGAATTCTTTTGGATATCCATTTTACAAAAAACGTGTTTTGAAATTTTCGAGGGGTTTCATGTTTTTCCATTGTATACACTGTGTAGACTTTTAGTGAATAGGTCTGTGTTGAAGTGAGTGTTTCAGATCCTTGAGAGGAACTTATCAAGGTATCTAAAAAAGAAAATTTGCCTTCAGAGACAGGAAGTTCAATAGTGAATTGTATATTTTTATTTAAACAAAGAAAATACATAATGAAAATAAAGTAAATAACAAAATAAAAGTAATTTATATAGATAAAAATAAACTTATATCGGTTGTATAAGACGACCCCACAATTTTCAAGGGTGATTTTTTGACTTTAAGGGTCGTCTTATACGCCGAAATATACGGTAATTTCAATAAAAATAGATAAAGTTACAATTTTTTTACTATACTGGCCAAATGACCACTGCTCCATACTTTTAACAAATTCCATGGACCACTATGGTCTCCGATGACCGCTGCTTGTTTAAACAATTTAAATACAAATTATAAAAAATAATGCATTCTTGTCGATTTACTATTTACATATGATTTGTTAGATATAAAAAACTTGTTGGTCCCACAAAATTTTTAAAAATTTTTTTTTTGGCACTGATCTGTTAATTTATTAGATTTTTTTGTCGATAAAAAATTTTGAAAATTATTTTAAAATTAATAATTTTTAATATAATAATTTTTGTAAAGCATTTCTAAAATTTCCAAAATAATTTTATAACAATAAAAATAATTCGAACCGATTTTACCAACTTTTTCAATATTTCAGATTGCTTAATTTCTTCCGGATTTATATTCATTCTGACATCATGCGGGAAATAAGTCATTCTTGAAATTGGAGTTGTTGGTAAATGAGCATCACAATTATTTGTATTTGATTTGCACATCATATCATCACTAATTTTCAAAACCGATTTCCTTTTCGTTTTAATTTTTAAACAGTTCTCTTTAGTCTCTATCAATTCTTTAATCAGTTGTTTTCCTTTTTCCACTTGAAAACATAACGCACCTGGACCATCTTCACTGAACTTTCCCAATTCAAAAGAGAACACATTATCCTTTTCTCCAAATCTTAAAATAAATAAATATTACTTGATATAAAAAAACATAAAAAGTAAGTTCATTAAAAACTAAGCAACATAGAAAAATTAGAATTATATTGAATAAAATCCGATTTTATAAAACCTATGGTATGTTCGAAGTCACTTCTACCATTTAAAGCGGAAATTCACATTCAAAAATATGATTTGTTTAAAACTATATTCTTGTCTTTCAATTTCGTGTCAACCTTGCACTATTGATATTGAAATTATTACCTGAGCTGAGATCCACCAAAAACATCAACTCAGATAGCAATTCAAACCAAATATTATAAATTCTTATTAAAAAATAGTTAACAATAAATTCACACACTTGATGCAATCATTTTTCGTTTGATAAAAAAACGATAGACCAAAAGAATATGCAATTCTCTGGTTGTTATGCAACATATGTTGATAATAAGCAAAAGTGAAATGAAAGATATGTTTATTATATTGAGTATTAAAAATATTGAGTATCCATAAGAAAACAGGTCTTTTAAGCAGTTGCATCTGAGAATTAAAATTGTAGTAGCCTAACTTCAAGATATTCAAAAAAATTGGACCTAGGATTTGTTTAGAACACATTGAAGAAAACTCTGAAAATCAACACCAAAAATTATATGAATTGAACACTATGCGTAGTTAATTGCATTAGATAAAATATGATGAGAAGCAACATTACGGAATTATTTTGAAGAACTATAACAAGATCCTGGGTGTAAATCATCAGTTAACAAAAACAAGAAAAGAAGAATATCCCAGTCATTATTAGAATCAGAGACAATGATCAGAAAAATCCCAGAATAAAAGAGGCTTTTGTTTATCAAACTCAATCATTTATTTCTAAATTCGAAGGAAACATTTCACTTTGTTAACATAGGTAAACAGTTTGCTTTATAACAGTTTTAGACAAAAAATAAAATAACAATGAGTATAAAATTTGGTTGTAAATATAAAAGTTATTCTTTTAAATTTTAAAAAACTACCAATGTTTTGTGATTTTTACCAAAACATGAAGTTACGATTTCGGTTTTAAGTTTTAAAATATCTACTACAGGAGAAATCTTTTAAAAAAATTGTGAAAAACAAATAAATATGAAATCAAGCATTTTAAAAAGAAATCGATGACTGTAAAACAAGTTGATCGAAACTATAATAATAATAATAATAATAATAATAATAATAATAATAATAATAATAATAATAATAATAATAATAATAATAATAATAATAATAATAATAATAATAATAATAATAATAATAATAATAATAATAATAATAATAATAATAATAATAATAATAATAATAATAATAATAATAATAATAATAATAATAATAATAATAATAATAATAATAATAATAATAATAATAATAATAATAATAATAATAATAAAAATAATAATAATAATAATTTTTTAACTCAATTTGATAATATTGGTTGTAGCATTTTTTATATAACGTCATTAAAAACATTCATTACATAAATCTTTTTCAAATAACACAATCATTAAACTTCTTTAAGAACAAAAATTAAAACAAGACAGTAATTTCTTTTCAATATTTACAACTACTTAAGAATATTTATATTTTTAATTGTGAATATTTTCCATGTGGTAGGCTAAATAAATAGTGAACCTAATATAGAAATATGAATAAGAAATTAAAAAAATTGTAAAAAAATAATATACAGGGTTTTTAAAATAATTGTATGCATTTTGTTTTAATCTGTCATTGTTATGCCATTGAAAACAGTGCAATACACCACAGTGGAATTCACTTTTAATATTTGACATGGAAAAGTCTAGATGAAATTCAATTGAATGCGGTTTACGATGAAAAAATTCTTTCATTGGTAACAATAAAAGGCTTGCTAAGTAAATAAAAAGTAGTGGCGTATCTGGAAAAGTCAGACAGACTGAAATCAGTGAAAAAATAAAAGCTCGACGAGCTCATTCAAAATGCAAGATAAATCTGGATTTAAGAGTTCACAATGCATCTGAATGTCTCCTCACATAGTTCTGAAGTACCCTAATTTCTTACCGAAAAATCACGATTTTCATCAAATGTGCTGACATTTTTAGAAACTTCTTTAAAAAATTAAATCCTTACCAGATAGATTGTTATGAATAATAAAAAATTGTTTTGAAATAATATCTTGTTTTCAATTATTATTATTAATCTCTCTACCATATTGCACACAACACATCCGTGGAGAATTTTGATTAAATTCAAATAATATTTTGTATAATATGAATATTAACTAATTTTGCAACATACCACAAAGATTCACATATTTGAAAATTTATTTTATAAATATTATTATTATTATTATTATTATTATTATTATTATTATTATTATTATTATTATTATTATTATTATTATTATTTTATTATTATTATATTAATTACTATTTATTATAAAATTTCTATTATTGAATGTTCATTCTGTATTTTTAATTAATTAAATCGATTCAAAAATAATTATGTTAAAATTATAACTTATTTTACTTGTCAGCATCAAGGATGTTTATTCGAAATCGAAATTTACAATTTATAAACACGCATACATTAACGAAATATCAATACAATAATAACATTTCGTCCAACAGTTTCTGAAGTTTACTAAAAATTCTAATATAATAATACAAATTGATCAGTAAACATATGTGTAATATGTTACCGATTTATCCACTTTTATATAAAGAAAAACAAAAATAAATTCTATCAATTTAAACAACCGAATATTTTTTTTTGTAATATATAATTTATTAAATTTAAAATTATATATTACAAAATTAACTTCATAAATAAAATTAACTTCTTTAAATAAAAATTAACTTCATTTTGATTTTTTCATTTTCTTAAACATTAGTAGCGCAGCGACGCGAAACTCATTTTAGACACCTATTTTCTAGGAGTATTATTTTATTTGTTTTTGGACTTAATTCATTTGGCGATGTTAAATTTGTAATAAAACATTATAAAATTAATAATTCTTTTTCAACTGAAATGTAGGGTGTATTTTGTTTATATATATTTTTTATTTTATTGAAACAATGTTATTCTGTAACATAACATACAATAAATAAAATTTTACATAAAAACAGACAAAACTATTATTCTAGATATTTACTTTTCTAGCTTTTAAACTTTCAAATTCGTCAATTACATTATATACTTCTAATTTTTATTAGTATTTTTTACATATTAAATAGAGACTAAAATTCTATTTTTTATAACACCTTTACAAAAATTACCCGATATTTTGCTTCCACCACTTCCAGCTAAAGTGGGCCTTGTCAAAAGATGATAACTTGACCAACATTATATTTCACAAGGTCATCAATTTCAATTTTGCATGGGTTTTATATTTACAAAAAACCGGAATAATTATTTAGAGAAAAAGAGATGGTTTTGTTTATTTTCATTTTGACAAAAGATTATAAATTTAATTCTACGCTACACAAAATTAGTTAAATCATAATTATCAAAAGAGGGATCAATTCAAAATCCTCTATCAACTCACTACCCTATAACCTGAGGTGGCGAGCTGTAGTAGATTTGTACAATCTCATTGTTAACACTTTTGAAAATTTGCAAAAGTACAGTTTTTTATTAACAGTTCATTGCTACCTGTTGCCATTCTCTAGGTGTTGTCATCGTACCGTATTCACACTAATAATGAAAATACTTGTGAAGATTTTTAAAAGGTTAGAATATAAAAACTAAATTTTTATAAAATTAAGATCTAAATTAAATTATGGATCTATAAAAAAGTGTAAGTAAAAACTAATTAATGGTGAGGATAAATGGTCATCGTTTTAAATTTCAAAACATGGTAGCGTGGATATTAAAGTTATATTTTACATTATTTATTTAGCACTGGTATGTCTCCTCAACTCTATTACCAATGCATTCAAGCTGATTTTTGCATAACTAAAGAAATGAGTTCTTTCCTTTACTGAGATAATACCTTTAAGGTTCGTTTCATTGTATGAGGTCCGTTTATTCCAAAGAAAGTGTTTTTGTCATTTGCGTTTTGTCAGCTATTTTGCGTCAGATAGTTGATGCGTTAGGATTGTTTAAAAGTGAAACTAATCTCCTGTAAAAATTTCAAACTTGTTGTGTTTATTACTTGTCTTGTATGGTTAAGCTATTGCTTGTTTACGGGTTATGATTTTCAAGCGTTTTGTCACATTCTAGCTTTCAACGAATAGAAAAAGAGCAAAGAGAATTATACTTTATTTAGTAAAATTCAAATTTAAAACTTTTTAAAAATTTGGAAAATGATGATAGATTATCATAAATTATGGAAAATATAAGAAGGAAACCATAAATTAATATAAGCAGTTGCCATTTTCGGGTTTCTACTTTATTAAAAACGTAATTGTGTGTTTTATTCATCATGAAATTAAATATGGTTCAAATTTACAAAACATCAAAAAATGAAAAGTTCAATGTGTGGAGTACAAAATTGGATTACCGCAGAAGTTGGCACTTTGATTTTTCACATTCTTTCTAGTACTGTCTAATCAGGAATTAACAGGAATTTAATTATCATTGCTATAACTGATAATGCAAAAATGTTGATGTTGTACTTTGAGAAGCACAATTACAGAATCAATCCTGTTTTGATTGTTCTCTTCATCTATGCATAAAACTAGTTAGTAGTTAAAACGTAGTTAGTAGTCGTGAACAAAAAGAATGAAGAATAGTAGAATGCGTTTTGTTTAGTTAAAATGTAAAACATGAAAACAAGCAACAGCTACAGTGTGAAAAAAAAGGAAAAAATATTTTTGTGTTTAGTACACTTGTAATTAATTTTAAAGCGAATTCTTTGTCCATGACTTAGGATGTGCTTATTTCTAATAAGTAGGTTCTGAGTTTAGGTTCCTCAGGATGTCTTCCAGAATCAAGGACGAATCCAAAAAGTTTTTAGGGCATGGACGATCGCCTCAATTGACCCCGTTAATCGGATAAGTAATATCACTTTTGTTATCAACCAACTTTTTCACAAGAATGCGATAAATGAAAGAGCCAGAACGTGTACAAAAAACGATATAAAGAAAATTCTTTATAACTGGTTTATGCATATAAACTAATTAGAACATCTTCCCATAATCTTTTTAATTTAAATAAATAATTAAATAAATTTGGCAACGATTTAATTAAAAGATAACGCCAATAAAAAGTGAAATAGGAATGTCTGATTTTAGAATTTTGTTGAGAAGTTTTAATAATTATTGGGAACGTGTGATATGTGAAGCATTGCTGATAAGGTCATTGGATCCAAAGATTAATGTGCAAAGTGTTGTGACTACGAATGTTTTGAATGTTTTTAAATAGTTTACGTATGTTAAATCATGTTTGTTTTTTTAATATTATTAAAATAATTGAAAATTTTAAATTACATTAAATTTCTTAAAAATTAGAATATAAGTGAAAATTTTAAAGTTTTAAATTAATTAAAAGTGAATTGAATATATTTTATAAATATTTATTTATTACAAAATTAAATTAATAAAAAATAATTTGTTTAAATTAAATGTTAATTCATAATATTTTTAGTTGGTTTTGAGTACCTGAAGATGATAGCTATGCTATCGAAATATATCGTACGAACAGTTTTTTAATTTAAGTATATTTTATAGCACAGAAATATGGAAATTTTTATTGCATTAAACATGGAACCACCTTTAAGTCTGGAATAACACGATACAAAACACGTGTGACGGGATTAAAACGAACCCTGTCTATATGAGTGCAAAAAAATAATGATTTGTTTATATTAAAGTTACCTGGTACATTATGATGATTGTTTTCTTATTTTGTTTGTTTTCTGATTAGTAATATGTACTGTGCGTACACAAAAATAAGTACGATTGTTTTATTTTGACTCTTAGTTCCAAGAAAGAAATTTCAGGACCCATCCATACCAAGAATAAGATCAAAATAAAAAATTTAAATGTGAAAGATTTCTATGCAAAATCAAAATTTTATGTTATCAAATATCTTAATTTTTCAGAATTTTATTTCGAAATTTAACCTGGAGAAAATGTTTTTTGCTTCATTTAATTGAAGATTTTGTTGAAAAACAATAAGTCTTTGATGTAAACAAATATTTTGAAATTAAGACATTAATTCTGACCGCCTAACTTTGGAATTTTACCAAAGGTTAGTGATGCTTTTAGATTTTAAGTGCCTCGTGTACTGACGGTGAAACATACACATCGAGGACTTTAATGCTTTACACACACAAACACATACATATATATATATGCTTTGGACGATTTAAACATTTTAATAATTAATAGATAGAAATAATTAAAAAAGTAGGTTTCTTAAACTATGCTCAAAATTAAATAATGTCATAAAGGGGACTTTTGTCTTCGCAAATGCATCCGATTGAAAATTATTCCTCACACATAATACTTCTAGAATAAAATTATCTTTGCAATATTTAGTTTTATATTCAATGAATTCAACAAGTTACTTGTCGAACCATGTATATTATTTAAAATTTAACTTTACGTATCTACTTGTAGCTTCACTATCTATGCTGTTTGGAATTTGGTTTCTTGTATATGTTAATATAAACTTCTCCATTTTTTATTAATAAATTCTAGGAAATATGATGCTTTTTAAGAAAAAAGCTGAATAAAATTAAGTGATCACAAATTATTTAATTATGTTATAATTATTTCAACACTCGGCCACACATAACACTTTTTGTTTGTGTTTCGACCTCAGTGGCAATACTTAAAAAATAAAACTAACTGTCATTATAAGAGTTTGAGTTTTAAAAAAATCCTTAGAACAAGAAAATAAATTTTTATTATTACAATCAGTTTTTTATATATTACTAGTTAACAACAAAGAAAACAAGACATAATATCAAATGTATATAAAAAATGCAAATGAAATTAAAAATGTAAACGTTTCAAATAAAACGTATGTATTGTGCTATACATTTCACACATTA
This sequence comes from Schmidtea mediterranea, assembly GCA_022537955.1. Lineage (NCBI taxonomy): Eukaryota > Metazoa > Platyhelminthes > Tricladida > Dugesiidae > Schmidtea > Schmidtea mediterranea. Next base: position 203,024,418 of record CM039679.1, on the reverse strand, counting down.
CCAAACATATTAGCCCCTATATATGAAAATTAATAATAGATATAATAAATACAATGGATATCAACTTATTTTTTATTTACTGTTTTAAACACATTAGTTAGATTTACATCAGCGTCAAGTTTAAGTCATTCGTTAATATAACGTAAATATTTTTAAAATGCACAATTTCATAAATTTTATGAAATCCGGAAAAATTAATAACTGACCCTGATCAAGAACCTTAAAACCGGCTTGGTGTCAACATTATCTTTTACTCATTCATACTAAAGATTACGGCAATATATACTGTTTTGTGTTTTGTTTGAACAAATAAATGGCATATTGATGACTTGATAATTAAAATTATTATAACATAGAATGAAAAAAACTTTTCTATCAGATTAAATATTTAATAAACTCAAAGAGGAAATATATTTTATATTCCATTACATTAGAGTTTACGCTTCAAGTTACTTTGTCAGTTCAGTAAAACAAACTGAATTTTGCAATATAGTTAAAATATTTTTGTGAAAAAATATATCACAGAAAACTATAATTAAACCTTCTATAATTAAACTATAATTAAATCTGACATCAAATCCATTGATGTCAGGAGTGTTTTTCAAGTTTTTCTAAGGCTTGGTGTAAAAAAGAGTATATTTGTCAACAATATTCGTAAAATAATTACATAAAGATAATAATTAATTAATTAAATAAAAAATATTAAAATAATGTTGGAAACTTAATTTTGAAATTTAATGAGTTTAGAAGCCTGCTATCAAAGGATTACCCATTATGATGATAACTTTAAAAATAAATAACCTTCTTATAATTTTTATTTCCCATATTTTAACAATTCTTTCTGTATATTCATCTTTTAATTCTAATCCACCATCTGTAACAACTAGAATATATCGGCCTTTAATTCCAATTTCTTTAGACTTGGCCGTTTCTATCACAGTAGCCAAAAATTCTCCTTTAAATTTATTATAAAAAGTTCAAAATATATGAATAGCAACCTGGCATTAATGATCCTTCATATACATCATTTTCAATCATAAATTGTTCCATTGATGCCACTGAAGACGATTCGGTATTTTGTGTTCCACTTCCACTGGAATTCATTGACTGAAATTTATGCGAAAGAATTTTTTCTAAGTTTTCGAACCAAAAATGGTAATTTTCTTCTGTAAGAAAGGCTAGTAAAACTTTTTTTGCCTTGGAAAATATTTTTGGATTTAAAGATAAAAGATATATTTTCGAATTATTAAAATTTTGAAATCCTTTTGCCTCGCACGTTTTATAATCTGACAATTTAAGTTTTTTAGGAGTTCTTTGAATTCTTTCATCTTCATCTTCATCATATATATCATCGTCATCTATAACAGGTTTTATTTCAAGACTATAGCGATTTATTTGTCCGATAATCGTCAGATGGGCTTTTAACCATTTATACTATAAACCATATTTTAGTAATGTTTTAGGGAAATAAACTAACTTCAACTTCTTTTTTATTGCTAACTGATGATTCCTTTATGTAATAATAGCCTACACAGTTTATATCCATTATAAAACACGATCAAATATTTCAATTTTTAAAAGACTTACGAATCAAATTTGATTTCATCAGTTATTTAAAACACATTTTCATAAAATTATTTTCCAATGTTAAATTGTAAAATATTATGAATTTTTAGAAGATTTTCTTTAATCATATGTAAAATTTTCAAATGATGCCGAATAAAATTTGTCTTTACGATTTTTTAAAATTTAGCTTAAAATAATAATTGTTTCAATGTATCACATCAAACAATATATTATTTAATATTAAAGCATTTTTTTAAATTTTCTTTTATATGTATATTATTTAATTTTATTAAACCTTTCGTATTAATTTTACAATGTTGACAAAACAATGAAAAAATTGCTCTCACCGAAATTATCAAATTGGTTTTCATCAATAGATCATCTTGCAAAATCTAATGATAAAATTTGTAAGCCTAATGCTCTTAAAATTTCGAATATTGTGCATGAATTCAAAACTGATAGTTCAATTTTACCATCAATAAATAATATTTTTTTGGATTTGATTTATTGCCATCACAATCAAGATGATAAAGGTTGCCTTGAAACCATTCAATCAATTTGCAATTATATTGCTAAACTTTTTACATATTCTGATAGAAAAATAGGATTGATTGCAATAGAAATAATGCCATCATTTTTATTTGCATATCTTTGCATTTGCTGTAAGTTAAAATTATTTATATTCTTTTTTAAATTTCAATTTAACTTGTCTTAATTTTTATGACATTATTTATTAAAATATTAATAATAGTAATTAAAATTTCAATAAGTAAAGTTTGAAGTTAAAAGTAATTGTCTAATTTTATCATTTTTTTAAAATATCTCAATTATTCTTATCAAATTTTATTCTTTTCACATTTGATCTATATTTTAATTGTTAACACGAATATTTATCTATATATCAATATTCGTGTTAATAAAAATAAATATTGCAATTTTTTACTAAGATGTCCTATTATGGACACCTTAAAGCAGACCTGCACAACATGCGGCTAGTAAGAAATTTCTAGAAAGCTTCCATAAGGGAGCACCCATTAAGGGCGTGCCCTAAGAAGTTGAGGAAAGGAGTCTTCGCAAAAGCGGCAAATGGGGACACTAGAGAGGGCAGTTCAAGTGCTTAGGACTTCCTAGCAGCATAGGTCGTTTAAATATTATACATAATGGATTAATGATTTTTTTTAAAATTTTTCTATTATCTTTTTTATGTACTATATATGGTAAGAAAGTAAGCGACATTTTTCATCTCCACTATGTCTATTTGATCATTTTAATTATGTATGCATGGTTTTTTTCTATTTTTCATCCAATATTGTGTACTACTACGTATAATATTGAAATTAAATTTATCCTATATGCTTAAAAATTATTTCATTTTCTTCTGAAAATAGAGGGATGTCCACCGGAAGGGGTGCTCGTGAAAAGGGACAAGGGGATCAAAAATTGCTTATTTTTAGGGGACGTCCTTAATGGATGCTCCCTAAAAATCAGACGGAAATTATATATTTAAAAATTTTAAATTTTATTTTTTTAATTTAAATTCAACAATCTTTTTTACTAACTATCCATTCGGCCCACAACTATTTTCCTTGAAAATTTTGGCCCTCGACGATTCTTAAATTGTGCAGCTCTGTCTTAAGAATTATGAATTATGTTAAATTGCAACGTATGACACTATTTTTTAAATGAGATATGAGTAACATAATAAATATACTGAATTGTTCGACATCATATAATTTTCTTTTGTGTTTTCCAAAGTGTTCATATTAAGTTTCTAGCGTTCAACAAGGACACTTATTTCACACAATAGTACCAATAAGGAAGTAATATATATAAAACATCGATACCATTACTGATTCAGAGTCAAATATTAAGTCGACAGTGCAAGTAACGATCACAAACCGAGCAACATTTAATACTGGAATTAATTAGCATAGTACTTGACAAGATGCAAAAAAATCAAACTGTAAACAATCGGTATTATGAGTTTACTAGTGTCAACTATCGGCTACTGTCATTTAAGATGCCATTTTCTTTAGAACATAACATAATCGACAATATTAAAAATTATTAAAAAAATCTAAATATATTTAATTTTTTTTAAATATTTAAAAAAATATTTCATACACACTTGATAAAGACTGTGCCGAAATATTATGTACGAGGGAAAAAGAAAAAGGAAAAAAAGTTGTTTAGATCTATAATCTTAAAATTATAACTATGAAAAATATTGAATTAATTAAAAAATCAAAGGTGAAATTAAATGATAAAGTTGATGGTATCATGACGGACGCCCATCACCCATCAACATAAATTCATAAAAATAGACTACTGTAAAGTCTAATTTGTTATTTTTTACTGAATATCTAATTTTAATTTTCACCAGTTTCTACAGCTAATGACCCATCAGTTCCTAAACGCCAAAGGTCACGCCGAAGGTCTTCGTCGATTTCTCCGTTTAATGATTCTAAAAAATCCTCTCAATGCCAATTCCTTAAACCATTTTCTATACTCGATATACTCGAATGTTGCTTGTTAACAATGTATAATCATGAATTGGAAAACGATGCTATTTTTCGAAGTTCAGATCATGAATTTAGATTCCCTTATCTGATAGATGCTAGCATATACTCTAATGCTATATTTAACTTACAAAATAGTGGCATCGAAAGCTTGTCACGAGAATCGTATTCACAAAGCAGTACTTCTCTCATTCCAAATTCAGCCCCCATCGGAAATCCGATTTATCCTTCAAACAATTCACTAGATGTTAATAAATCTACGGAAAATGGATCTTGTACTGATTTAGGATCAAATAGTGTTAAAGAATACTCATTGGTGGTTAATGGTGAAAATAGATCAAAAATTATTACGTATTTCCTTGATATTTATATGGAAAATATCTGCGATCTCAGTCAGACTAGTCTTATTTCAATGATGAAATTAATTACACAATTTCATCCTGAAAGGCAACAAGTAAATTTTTTAATTCATTATCTATTACTAAGTATTGAGATCGATTTGAAAAAGCTAAGAAACAATATCTCATTCATTAAATATTCGATTGTTTTATTGATTGCTAAGATTATTATTACACACACATACACACACACATATATATATATATGTGTGTGTGTGTGTAACTGTTCGATTGTTAATTTATGAATAATTATTAAAAATCATAATACTAATTTATTCGGTTTTAAAATTTCCCCTCCAGAAATTACATATTTTCAATGCATTTCCAAAGTGGCACACAAGCTTATTTTGGCTAAATTTACACGAGAATTGAAATTTTTGTATAATTGTATGATTTTTAATTAATTAATGTTTAACGTATGTACAGTTTTATAGGAGTAGCACAAACATGTTTATATTAGGTTCTATAAATTTCGAAAAACAAAATATTAAAATTCAGCGGCTCTTAGAAATTTTACTTCTGAAAAATTCACATGACTAACGAACGGCCGTACATATGATGTTAATTACGTGGCGAATGATTTAACATACTAAATTGTGCATTACATTTAAGTAAACCTTTGTTATGAATAGCTTGTGACAAAATCTATTTCGAAATGAAGTTGTATAAACATCTTATTTTAGTGATAATAATTAAAAAGAACTTTGAATAAACGTTATATCCATCAAATGATGTAAATTATAATAAAACAATATAGATAAATTTCATCAAAAGTAATCAAACTAACCATTCTAGAACACTGACTAACTTATAGTTACCAAAAATAAATTATTTACACAACGGTTATCAAGTGTTTGCGAAATTTCCAAATAAATGCCACAATTCTACCACAATATTGTTCTGTAGTATTTAATTAAAAGGCGTATATTTGTATTACAAATGTTATAAGGTTTATCATAAAAATAAAAATAAATTATTTCAAAATATAAATAAATTTTTAGAATAATCTCAGAAATCGAAAAAAAGATTTTAAATTTAAAAGTAATAAAAATAGAAACAATAAATTTATTCGAAAATAAGCCTTCCTCGTTCTAACCATCTCTTCATTTCTCTTTCCTTCAAATTTTATTTCTTCATCGTTCAATAACGTGTAAACTTCATGAATTACTCCATCTTGCGTTCTAGATAAAGGCCTTACGTTCAAATGTTTTGTCTTTAAAGGAGAAAAGTATTTTTTGTTAGATTTAGACGTGGAGAATAAGCTGTTTAATAAAGATAATAATTACTGTTCTGTTCTAGTAATTCATTTACATTACAATAATATTTTTTGTGGTACATTAAAAGTTTGGTAACAAGCTATTATTTATAAAGTATATCAGCTCGTTTCCATCGAACAAACCTTCCTTAATTTCAAACTCAACTATACCTTATAAATTGATTGGCATCAACGGACTTATGTGTTTTTCACGATTTGCATGAACCGTCTTGATGCATTTGGTATGTGTAGAGAATATCCGTAATGTTTGGAGTTAAGAAGGTTAAATCAAGTCTCATCAAGAAGTCGAATGCTATTTCTTTCTTCTGGTGCTCTACATCATTTTTTTCTCCTAAAGTCGACGTTTTCAATACACTTTGTTATTCATGTAGCACTAGCCCTATGCACATCCATGTCATATTTACGTTTATTAAAACATATCTACTTATCCAATAAAAACGTTCATTAAAAATGTTTTAAAAAAATTTATAATCAACCTCCAAAAACATTGAAATACTATTGACCACTTTTAAACTTGCATATATCCCAAACCGGTCCATCTATATCACGTTGGGAATCCCTGCTATATGTCAATATGATAAATTATGAATCTGCATTGGAATTTTCCTATTCAAATCTTTCAAAAACGTTGATTTTTATATCAATCACTATTCCTTTTAAAAAGATACATTCGGTGAATCCAAATTAGCCTAAAGTCATAAACTGTGTTTCAATATAGCAGCTTTCATTCCCTGTAGTTTTTGCTTTTGCAATACTAATTTATAAGTCACAATGTCAATCTTTCAATCGTTTGAAGGATTTTCGTCCCTAGGTCAATATTTGTGTGATCAACTTTATGTTGTTTGCACCCGAACGACGTAAAAATTTTAATTAAAGATCCTTAGCGCTAAATTGAAATTTGCTTCTAAAGACATTGTAAAGGATGTGATTTGTCTCTTTAAATTTTTATATATTAGGTAGTGTAAAAAGTTCCCGTGCAGCAGCAGCAAGTGAATTTACAAAGCACTTTGCATACATGTAAGTTATAAGTTAATAAACTCTTTTTATACGACCTAGTATATTACCATAGCCTGAATTCATTTAATTTTGTACTGGTGTTTAAATTTAAATTTTACTCTATATTTAAATTTAAATTCTGTCGGAAATTGTTGAAATGTCAGATGAAAAAATCGTTATTCAAGCTTTGTTACGTCATTATTGGAAAAAAGGATTATCCACAAGAGCAGAAGTTGAGGAAATTTGTGCAGTTGAGGGTGAGGGTACGGTTAAGAAGTCAGCAGCTGCGGAATGGTTCAAACGTTTTAATAATGGGGATCTTAGCCTGGATGATAAACCACAATGTGGGAGACCATCAGTATTGAATTAAAATGCTCTAGTTGATGCATTGAATGAAAACAACCATGCAAGCACGCGTTCTTTAGCCACGAGTCTTGGGGTCTGTAACAAAACTGTTCACAATCATCTACAGCACCTTCATTACACGCTGAAACGGCCTATTCAAGATCCATATGATCTCACTGATGCACAGGCTAAAAAACGAGTTGAGATATGTCAGCAGCTGCTTAAAAATTCTACAGATGATCGTTTTTGGAGACGCATTGTTATCTGCGATGAGAAATGGATTTATTTTGTTTATAGCGATTGATTAAAACAATGGGTTAAACATGGAGAGGAACCTGAACCAGTGATCTGCCAAGACCGTTTTGGTAAGAAAGTGATGCTGTCAGCTTGATGAAACTACCAAGGTGTTCTGCATTACGAGTTTATTCGTGACAGTCATGCTGTCAATGCGGAGCTTTAGTGTGAACAGATGGATCGTGTATACAACATTTTAAAAGTTAAATAACCAGCATTAGTCAATCGAAATCGAGTTCTCATGCAATTTGACAATGCCCCCTGCCATCGCGCTCGTCTAACTCAGCAGAAGATTGATGAATTGTATGGTGTTGAAATTTTACCCTATCCACCATACAGCCCAGATGTTGCTCCATCTGATTACAGATTGTTCCGTTCGATGCAACATTTCTTACGAGGACGAAAATTTACAACTTTATCTGAGGTTGAACAGGCTTGTTGAAAATGTAATCCAAAACTACCCGGGAACTTTTTACTCAACCTAGTAATAAATAAATAAATAAATATTGATATTGATATTGAATTAAATATAATTAATAGTTAAGCTGATTTTTAGCAGTGTTAAAGGTCGTAAATGTCGTTTCCGTTTTATTTTGTTCTTTTTGATAGTAAGTCACAATATTTAGATTGTTTGCATATTTCATTGGGGTTGATTCCACAAAATTCCAAAGATAATAAAATTCATCATTTATTCAATATTAGTGGAGTCTTTATTTTCATGAATGATTCCAATTTCTAAATTTGATGGCGAATTACTTCTTCAAGCTAAATAATTATTAATTGGTTTTTATCGCAGTTGTCGGCACTGTGATAAAATCCAACAAATTTAATTTTGAAAATCACTACAAATAATCCCACCTTAATCACATATGTCCGATTTAACTTCCGATGATTAATTTTTGGATGGACTTACCGGTTCAAAAATATAAAGTTGGACAGAAATTTTGAAAAGAGCGAAAACTCTTAAAACTCCAGCAGAAGTTTAAATGAATAAATTCAACTGAATACTCACAAATGCAAATATATATAATATATTTAGTGAACTAAATATATATTTGGCAATAAAATTTATATGAATAATAAATGGATAAATATTTTTGTTTTTTGAATTTCTGCCACATCAAATTTTAAATTTTATATTTCATTTAACAGTTGTTTAGATTATCCATGAATTTAATTTAAATATTCTCAAAGTAAATAAAAATTCTTCTAAAATTTTCAATCAATTTAATTAGGATCTTTTTTATAAAAACAAGTTTTTGGTTAATAGAATTTATTATTTTATTATTGATTTTAATATAAGTAATAGTAAGAAACGGTGATACCTTGGTAGCAGCGTAAATTAAAATATCAGACAAGTAAATAATAAAAAATGCCTTTGCTGAAAAGTAATAATTATAAAGATGAAATAATAAGTAATATTGATATGATTAATGATTTATAAATAATAGTGATTTACAAATTACATTTGAATATTTTTCATTTGTCTACTGCTTAAAAATAATTTTCTATAATTTTTTTACACTTGATTTTGAAAAAATCTACACGTTGTCTTGAAATACACGAACAATTATCAGTAAATATCCACACATTTATTAGTTCAAATTGTTATCTTTTATTATTTCAATAGACTCTCGTTGACATGGTTGCAAATTAATTGGGGTAGTAAAAAATTTTAATTTTTAAATAATTTTTTATCACACTACATAATATTAGGTAAATACTAGAAATTAAAACTGAAAAAACTGTAAACATTCAGAGTTCTGAAAAGTCACGTCTGAAAAGAAGGTGTGAGAATATTTGAACATAATTATCAGCAAGTAGTAAAATTAAAATTAAATAATCAAACTAAATAATAAACTGGATCAAAAGATTTTATAAAGAACTATTAAATATCGAATGTGGTATACCTATTTTCACGGTTGTGAGCCAATTTGACTCATAGAATGGTTTAACAGTTAATCGCATAACATGAAATTTATTGGTTCTATCAGGCCCGGGCAACAGTCAAGTCGCACGTGATTTGTTTCGCTTCTCATTTGGCATTCCTCACATACAATATTTGTGTATATGTGGGAGCCATTGTAACTTTTTTCGCTACTCCGCTACATCATTACCCACTTCTGTCATCATTTTGATTTATACATCGCGTGTGAGCAGTGCAGTGAAGTAGTATATAATTTATAATTTTATAAAATTCATTTTTTGCCAAAAAAATTTGATCCACAAAGGTAATTTTGTAATTTATTTGTAAAAGGTATTACAATAGATATTTATTTTATCTGGTTATCTAGAGTTTTTATTATGGGAAAAAATCAGAAAAATTGTCTTTTGTTGAAAAAACTAATCAAAATAAAGAAAAACCAATCAGATAATGAATCAGATCGATTGATATAGACCAATGTAATAACGAAATTGAATTAGAGGAGGAAGTCAATAAAATTGAATCTTCAAGCAGTGAAGATGAAGATCTTTGTTATATAGCTCCTAACAAAAAAAGAGCCAGGGTTATTTCTGATTCTGAAACCGAAAATGATTTAGACGCAATCGATACATCTTCTGATAAAGAAATTTCAGCCGAAAAAGCTGCTGATGAGACTTTATGTGAAACATTGAACGAAGGCAGAAACGTAGGTAGATCACCGATTTATACCATATTCAAAGACGTTTCTGGTCCAACTGCCTATGCTAAAAGGCATATTATGCTTGGTTCGTTAAGTTGCGCATTCAATTTGATAATTGACGAAGGTATGATGACGTATATAAAATCATGTACCGAACTCGAAGCTCGTCAAGTTTTGAATAATAAGGAATGGACGGTTACAAAATCACAATTGTGGGCCTTTGTAGCAATTTTATTTGCTAGAGGAACATATGAGGCTAAAAATTTGAAGTGTTCATATTTGTGGTCTGCGAAGTGGGGTCCGGGTTTTTCACCCAGACAATGTGTAGAGATAAATTTATAGACATACTTCGGTTCATACGTTTTGATGAGAAAACGAACGCAGTGAAAGACTGAAGACAGACAAATTTGCCTTGATTTCAAAAATATGGGAAAAATTTATAGAGAATAGTCAGGCTTCTTACAAACCTGGCGCAAACATAACTATCGATGACCAATTATTCCCTACTAAAGCTAGATGCCGATTTACGCAGTACATGCCGAATAAGCCGGATAAATTCGGCATCAAATTTTGGCTGGCATCCTATGTTAGAAGCAAATATCTTGTAAACGGTTTCCCGTACTTGGGCAAGGATGAAACCCGAGGATCAAACATTCCCTTGAGCGAATTTGTAGTAACTAAGCTTGCAGAGCCATATTAAGGCTGTGGACGAAATATTACCACAGATAATTTTTTTACTAGCATTTCACTTGCAAAAATGTTACTTGCAAAGAAAACTACTTTCAGGGAGTTGATAATATAATTGACGTAGGATTGTTTTAATGAACATCTAACTTTAATAAGGATGGAAATGAAACGATTTTATTATTTGTATTTTTCTATGGGTTACATAATAAAAACACAGCTAGTACTCTTACATTTCATTAATTCGACAACTTTAGGGGATATTTATCAAATTGATAAGAAAAAGGTTTGATTTAGAACACTGTTACTAAGGTTTTAGTAATTTTAAGTTGTATATAATAAAATCGAAAAAACGTGAAAGATTAAAGATTATTGACAGTGAATTAAGAGTGTGCTTATCATGCAACGAGCCGCGTTTTGAGCTCATATGCGAAAAAAAACGCTCAAGTATCTCATTAATAAATATTAAATGTGGGCGATTTTTCAAGTGTATTGTTTTTATAAAATATTTAAATTTTTTTCGAAAGTGCCGTAATCAATTTTATGTTTATTTAGTGTCGTGCGCGATTTTCAGTTGGACAACACTAATTTAGAGAAAGAAAAAGTTTTTATTTCAATTTTGAATGAGATTTGTATTTGTAGAGAAGTTTTGAGCTCCATTCTTTTAATTTCATTTTTATCTCAGGTTTTCGAGATTTTATCAAAATTTTTCCGTTTTTATCTACTTAGAAATAATTAGATTACTTAGTTAAAGTTGACAAGTATTATCCACAATGAATAATAAAACAATGGGAAAATTTTTTTATTTATTAATTGGAAATCTAGGAAAGTTTTGCACACATAAAGAATTTTATCTCGTCGTTTTGCATGTACCAATTTTGTTTATATTTTCAATCGTAAATTATGAAATTTCGTAGGAAAATATTCTTATATTACTGTTTGTAAACATGCAATGAAATTGATAGGAAATTTTAGGATATTTTGATACTTCAAATAATTTTGTTTTATCAGATGAATAATTTTGTCAACAAATTATTATTTCTTGATATTCAACACAAAAAATTATTTTGAAAAATTTCAGTGTTTTATTCAATTATTTTACAGTTTTAGCAATAGGTTCCCGGATTCGAGTAAATAAAATAAATCTAAAATGTTCTGTAAATGCTATATAAATACATTTAAAAGTTCTCAAAAATTTCTATACTATTTTGATAAATTTTATATAAATTTTATTAACCACGGCGCTTAGTATTATGGGCTATCGAAATATAAATTAGAGAAACAGACCTAATCATACAGAATAAGTATCAAATTCAAGTTTGAAATTATCATTAGATTTTGTATACTTTTTTCGAGGAAATTTAATGAGTTACTAAAGGCCTTTTAATATAAGGAAAGATAGTTAAGCAGTTGGGATTTTTAGATTATAAGAACGTTTCTAATTCGTGTGACGTTCAGAATATGTTCATTAATAAGTCAAAAACTCCTGTTGGATTGTGTTCGGATCTCGTTTATCAATTTACGTATAATGAAAGTAATACCACATAAATTTGATGGACTTCCCGTTATCTTTGTACTTGAGTTCTTCAATATTGTCGACTCAAGGAATCCACAAGTATTAGTGAGCACAATAAGGACTACATGAGTAAAATAGTTATGTCTGATTTTAAAACTTTTTAAAAAATTGTAATAATTATTGGAAACGTATGATAGATTCATATGCAAAATTCTATGAGTACGAATGTTTTAATTTTTTTTCTATAGTTTGATTGGTAAGATTACGGTAAGTTAAAATGTCGCCTCTTTATTCTATAAATTAGATATATAAACACATTAGGGTTTAGTTTTTAAAAACTGTTCATCATATGTCATAAATGTCCATATAAATGTGTTACGTTGCATATCTATCACCTCTTTAATGGCACATTCTAATTCTTAAGTTTTATTTATAATTTTTATTATATTCATAGATGCCTTTGAATTGATCTTTTAATATCCATTCAGATATTAATTCCCCCACGACCTGGTAGAAAGGCTTCTAATCTTAAATTATCTCGTTTTCCAGAATTGGGTCGAGAAGTTTATTTGGAAATGATTTCCATAGCATATTATTCTTTATTTAATGGAGTTGTCAATCGGGCTCTAGAAGCAATTAATGCCATTGAAGCAAGAGTCAATTTGGAATTTTGCTATGAAGTTTTTATTATTATTATTATTATTATTATTATTATTATTATTATTATTATTATTATTATTATTATTATTATTATTATTATTATTATTATTATTATTATTATTATTATTATTAAAAGTTTTAATAATAATAATAATAATAATTTAATCTCCTACCTATAAATCGCTGTTTTACTTTAAAATGGCGATTTTTTGGTGGCAGCTTAAATTAAAATTTCAAATGAGTAAATTATAAGATAAGTAAACTTGCTGCAAAGTATATATTAAATAAAAAAAATTCGATTTCAAAATAATCCTTATCAAATTGATAAGAATTATTTTATAATCAATTTTTTTTGGTTAAATATATACTTTGCAGTAAGAGCTTATCTTATTATTTACTTATTTGAAATATTATTAATTTTATTTAAAATTTTATTAATTATAACAAGTCTTTTTACATTGATAAAAAAATTCTTTGCGTGATTTATGCAATTCAAACTGCAATTACAACAAAGAAGGACTAATCAAATACAATTTTAAAAGAATTTATTTAATCAGTATTTATTGCTATTCGTGTCATTAGAATATTCTTACGCTCGTTATGATATAAATATTCTTCGGCATTTTTCTGCGTCTTTGCAGTAACCATGAGCTGTAATTATTGCTATTTAATAATTTAAGATTGTACAATTTATCACATTTATGATGATATTAAATTGAAACGAATATGAGTGATACTTGTTTGAATGATACTGCTTTAATTATATACGTTGTACAAACAATGAAAATAGCAAAGTAAAAAAAAACATTAAAATATTTATATAAATATTCCTGATGTTTTGTAAATTATAAATACATTGTTTCAATATATAATTACACTTTTAGAATAATATCTGAAATCTAAAAAATATTTTAAATTTAAAAAGTAACAAAATCAAATAATAAATTTATTCGAGTAGGTAGTTAGGAGCACTCTGCTACCACACACCATTGCATAATAATATAGGGGGTGGGTTTCTCGTCATTATTTTCTGTGTGTACTCAATGATGTAATTTTTTGTGTGTAATTTAATTAATTTTTTTTGTGTGTATTTTTTTTTTCAAATTTTTTATTTGTATTTTTTTCGAAAAATTTAAGATGATAATGTGTATTTTTTCGAAAATTTAAGATGATAATGTGTATTTTTTTTCGAAAATTTTAAGTGTATTTTTAAGATGAAATTTAAAGTGTATTTTTAAAATTTATTTTCAAATTTTCTTTTAATCATTACATATTTTTAATTAAAGTATTTTATATGAAAATTTTAGTTGGATTTTTGAAAAATTTTTTTAATAAAATTTTTTAACAAAAAAATTATTAAACTTTTATGATAAAATATATAATGTTTTAAATGATTTAAAATTTTATACATAAAACTATTATAATTGAATAAAAAATGATATTGTTAACAAAAAATAATAATAATAATAATAATAAAATAATAATAATAATAATAATAATAATAATAATAATAATAATAATAATAATAATAATAATAATAATATTTTCAGAAAACATAAAAAGTTAACTTACTTGGTATCAATTTCTGAACACTGATAACCCTTCACACTGAATAATTCATTAATAACTGAACAACAATCATTAGGTACTGTGTACAAATAACTGAGTACTGTACAACTCTCTATATACATACTAGGCATTGAATAATTTACTTATTCATTAAAATGACATATTTAAATAATATTTACTCTTTGAACACCGATATTCAACCAACTTAACCCACTTAAAAAATAAAATTTTCTCTCAATCATTTCCCTTTAAAATACATGGTTATTCACACACTCTCAATATGTTATCAATAAAGAGTTACCGAACAAATCAATATCAAAAATTGTTTACTGACCAAGAAATCTTTAAATAAAAGCAGATAAAAATTTGAACAATCAAAAGAAATACAATTTCAATTACAAATTTTATTAACTTCTCGACTCTTTTATCGATCATTGATGTCTCCAAATTGTTTGGTTGCTTAGTTACCTGATTGCTATCAAGAAACTATTAATCATTGAAGCTCAATCAATTGTTGTATTTTCTCTGAATAAAAATTTATTTCTTTACAGTCTTGTACGTGATTTATTGAAATTATTTTGTAAAACTTGATAGTTTTGTTAAAAAACTTTGAAATTTTTCTACTATTTTTGTAATATTTTTAATTGCGTCCAACAATGAACAATTATTAAAAGTTATTTTCAAAGATGAATGCCAACCTTTTCATTTATTTTTCACATGCCCTAAATAAATTAATTGCTAACACATCAAAAAATTACTTAAAACAATTTTTATAGATTTTCTAATCTTTTCACCCCCAACTCTTGTTGTTTACTGAATGATAAATTAATTAGTAAGTACAAGTAGTGGTTAATCTAATTGCTAGGGAAAAGAAACTTGATTAGAAAATTATACTTAAATTAATTTCTCAAAACATATATTACTTTCATTGTACTTGGAATAACTTTTCATATATTTATTGAAAATGATTCGACTCGTTAAATTATTAACTCAAAGATGTTAAAGGTTTGAATAAAACTGATAGAAAAAAAAATTAATATCTACCGCATTACTAAAATCAAATAACTATAATTTCTGATACCATGCTTCAATACATACATAGGTTCTTGTGTACTGATATCACTTACTGAAAACCCAAACTTATAAGAAAAATGTATGTGATTGTCTATTAGTCTTTGTAGAAATTATTTTTATTAAATTGTGGTTAGCTGGTGAATAGAATTTGATTAAAGTAGTGGGAAAGATGTAAATTTTAAATAAATTTGATTAAATTTGTTAGTTCTTTAAATAAAATTTTTTAAAGAAAGCTTCAACATAGTAGCAAATTTTAAAGAGAATAGTACTTATCAATTAAAAAATTAACTGAGTTGTAAAATAATTGAAAAATTTATTAGATCATTTTTTAAAGTTTTATAAGATTGTTATAAGATTGTCACAGTATTTAATTCTACAATTTCAGGATAAATAATTATTAAATTCTTGATTCCTGGAAATAATCGTAAATATTTAAATTATTCAGAAAATTGTCAAAAAAAAACCTAAATAATGGGTAACAAAAAAGTTTTAAATACTAGTCAATTTTAGTTTTTAATTTAATTGAATTACAAATATTTTAATAAAATCAAATAAATAGTTACATGAATCAAACAATTTCTTAGAACTGAAATCTTATCAATAAATCCTGATTAACCTTAAATCAATGAAAAAAGTAACAATTTTCTTAAGTATCTTATAAATTCAACCAACTTAATCCCCTTAAAAATACTATAAATTTGCCTCTCAATCAATCATTTCTTTTCAAATGTCATTTATCACTCCATTATATCAACTATATTCATAATTTTCATAAAAACCTATCAAGTAGATAATATTTACCCTTTGAACACTAATATTCATTCCAGTAAATTCCTTTAAAAATATTATAAATTCCTCTCTTGTTCAATCATTTTCCAACAAATAACAATATTTCAACCCATATTCAATATTTTTCATAAAAATCATAACAATACCCATTTCTATAATATTTACCCTTTAAATAACAATATTTAACTAACTCAAGCCCCTTAAAAATGACAACAAACTTGTTCTTTTATCGACTATTTTTCACTAAAATAAATTCCACTCTTGACCAATCTTTTCCCATCAAATAACACTTTCCCCTACTCTACCAACTACATTCATTATTTTTATAAAAATCACCTATTAAATAACGATACTTAACCGACTGAACACCTTAAAAATATCAACAAATCTGCTGTTAATCGATTTTTTCCTTTTAAAAGATCATAAATTCTCTTCTTAGCCAATTGTTTTCCCTTAAAATAAAATTTACTCTCAATCAATCATTTCTCTTTAAATGACAATAATTCCAGCTATATTCATTATTATCATAAAAAATCATCGAATTATATCAATATTCAACCGGATTAATTTCTTGAAATCACCTTAAAATAAAATTCCTCTCTTGTCCAATCAAATCCCCTTAAAAATACTATAAATTTGTCTCTCAACCAATCATTTCTCTTTAAATGACAATAATTCCAGCTATATTCATTATTTTCAAAAAAATCACCGACATCGATATTCAACCGAATAAATTTCTTGAAATCCCCTTAAAATAAAATCCATCTCGTGACCAATTATTTCCCCTTAAAAGATCATAAATTCTCTTCTTAACCAATAATTTCTCTTTAAATGACAATATTTCCACTCTCACAAAAGATTTATCCACATATTGATATCTATCTGAACAAAGCCCCCTAAAAATATTATAAATTACTCCTCTATATTCTCCATTTAGAAAATATTTATTCTTTGAACACAGATATTCAACCAACTCAACCCCTTTAAAAATGACAACAAACTTGTTCTTAATCGAGTATTTCCCTTAAAATATCATAAAATTTCCTCTTAACCAATCATTTCCCTTGAAATGACATTTTCCCCCAATGCACCGACAATATACATATTTTTTGTAAAAATTTCTTTAGAAATCTATATTTAACCGAATAAGATCCATAAAAATCCATCATTCGGATCATATTCACTATATATATTCAACCAATCAAATTCCCTTAAAATTATCATAAAAATATGAATTTTACCAATAAAAATAATTTTTCTTTAAAGTATTACATAATTGTTATCGATACCCAACATTTTCCGTCGAAAATCACCACAATTTGATTCTGACAACAAATTTTATCAAATAAAAAATTCATCAAAAATAACTAAAATCGAATAAAGTTTATGTTTCCCACATAAATTAAATTTCACTAAATTATTGTAAAATCATAAAATATATATCATGTTGCTCAAATAATTAAAAATTAATCAGTAAATCAAGTATAAATTCAATAAAAATTACCAGTCAACCCATAGATATAATTCAACGATTTTCATGTATACTGAGCATCCTCTTAAAAATCTCTAAATTTTACTACTTTTGTGATTGATATCCACGAAATCAATAAAATGGAAAATGCAAATAATTAATTGACCATCCTTTTTTTACTGTAAAATCAATAAATATTTTAGTTTTCACTAAAATATTTTTAAAAATCAACTTATTTAATCAACATTTTAAATAAACATAAAATTATAATTAAAAAATCATTTACTATTCAAAATCTATCAGTCAAATTGGATTCTAATTGGTAAATAATTATCTTAAATATATGTTTCATAAACATTTTGTTCCTAAAATAAACTTTTATTTAAAATAATCCTAAAATCAAGTCAAATCTAATAAATTATCAAGAAATTAACTGTTTCTAAAATTATAGATTTACCCTCATTTCTTCAATATTTTCTAAAAAAACATAATAGTCCTCAAATCCATTAAAATTCAACAGAAAACCATAAAATTCACAAAGATGGTTAAAATTTACTAAAATAAATTAGATATTATTAAATATCATAAAATTTCCCTAAAAGCTCTAATTGATTTAGATAGCCTAAAAATATTTTATTTTTGTCGAGTACAACCTAATCTATTGAAGTGTGTAATTAAATTTATTAAAAGTTAATTAAATTTTCATTGAAAATGACAAGTCAATAACAAGTTAACAAATGGAATTTTAATTAGCAAAGATTATATTCTATAAAGAAAATTTTCAATGAAGAAGTAATATTGTGGGAGAGTACATTAAGTGACTAAAATCGTTGAAATTACTGGAAAAAGTGGGATAGCTAAAGATATCTACTAAATAGATGAAATATCAATTGATATATTAAAACCTTACAAGGGAAATATACTTTTAATGAAGAAAATATACATCGAAGAGGAAAATATTCATTGAAGAGGAAAAATATTCATTAAAGTGAGAAAATATTAATTAAAGTGAGAAATTATTCATTGAAGAGGAAAGTATTCATTGAGAGAAATTAGTTATTGATATTGATTTGTTCAGTAACTAGTTATTGATGACATATTGTGAGTGTGTGAATAACCATGTATTTTAAAGGGAAATGATTGAGAGAAAATTTTATTTTTTAAGTTAGTTAAGTTGGTTGAATATCGGTGTTCAAAGAGTAAATATTATTTAAATATGTCATTTTAATGAATAAGTAAATTATTCAATGCCTAGTATGTATATAGAGAGTTGTACAGTACTCAGTTATTTGTACACAGTACCTAATGATTGTTGTTCAGTTATTAATGAATTATTCAGTGTGATGGGTTATCAGTGTTCAGAAGTTGATACCAAGTAAGTTAACTTTTTATGTTTTCTGAAAATATTATTATTATTATTATTATTATTATTATTATTAACACTAAATTTCTTTGATCGTTAAAAAACATGTATAAAAAAGTCATAGTAAAATTATACTAAAAATTTGATTGTGAGATTACATTAAAAAATTTTTCAATTAAAAACATGTATAAAAATTTCATTGTAAAATTATCCTAAAAATTTCATTATTTAAAAATTATATATAAAAAATTCATCGATAAAATTATACTAAAAATTCTATTTAAAAATCATGTATAAAAAATTTCATTGTAAAATTATGTTAAAAATTTTATTATTTAAAAATATGTATAAAAAATTTCATTGTAAAATTATCCTCAAAATTTCATCTATAAAAATCATATATAAAAATTTAATTGTAAATTATGTTAAAAATTTTATCATTTAAAAATATGTATAAAAATTGATCGATAAAACTATACTAAAAATTTTATTTAATAAATTTTATCATGCAATATTGTCGACTCTTTAACTTTAAAAATTCTTACCTTATGTAACTTACCTTTTGACCCTCTATTCACTTTTAAAAAATTTTTACCTTATGTAATTTGTCTACTATAACTGCTTTTAAAATTTTCAGCTTTAAAAATTACCATTATGTAACTTAACTGTTGAATCTATTTATTTTTAAAAAATTCTTACTTAACTTACCATACTTTACTCTAGGCACTTTAAATTACTTTAAGAACCTTAATTTACTTAAATTTTTTCTAACATACTTTAAATTACTCTGATGTACCTTAATTTACTTTATGAACCATAATTTACTTAAATGTACTCTAATGTACTTAAATTGACTTACGACCCTTTAATTTACTTTAATTTACCTTAATGTACTCTAATGTATCTTAATTTACTATAGGAACCTTAATTTACTCTAATATACTTAAATGTATTCTAATGTAATTTAATTTACTTTAATTTATCTAAATTTACTTTAATATACTCTTATGTACTTTAATTTACTTTAGACCCTTTAATTTACCTTAATTTACTTTAATATACTCTAATGTATCCTAATGTACTTTAATTTATCTTAATTTACTTTAGGTATTTTAAATTATTTTTATCTAGAGCCTAAATTTGCCTATGAAAATTGTGTGAACAAATATTTCAAGTGTTTTTTTTAACAAGCCTATAAAATACCCATGTCAATTTTTTATCAGTAGGCGATTCAAGCCATTTTTATTTTATTCCTATATTTACATATAGAAAGTATTGAGACCAAATATGGCATTGTTTTTTATTACGAGTTAAAAATATCCCTGACTATAGTGTGTTCATCTTAGGCGATTTGAGCCAATTTTAATTTTATGCTTTTTTTATCGTTAGGCGATTCAAGCCAATTTATTTTAGTCTTTTTCAAAAATACCCCCTGACTATAGTGTGATTGAAAAAAAAAATTTATTCAAAAAAAATATTTCAATTTTATTTCAAAAATTCGCCAAAATTTGAATTTAAAAAAATGTTCCAAAAATTTGAATTTAAAAAAAATCGCGCCAAAAACTTGAAAAAAAATTTCGTAAATTTTCAAAAAATATACACACAAAAAATTTGGAAAAAATTCGAAAAAAAATACACACAAAAATTAATTAAAATACACAAAAAAATTAATTAACTTGATTACATCATTATGTAATCAAGATAATCCGAAAATAATCTGTAAATACCCCCCCCTTCCCCTATTTTATTATGCAATTTTTTTATGTTACAGTGTGTTCCTAACTACCTACTTATTCGAAAATATGCCTTGTACTTATACCTCATCCATCTAAACAATTTATAGTTATTTATAGAAGAATATGTGTAATGCTTGTAAATCATAGGGTTAAATCCAGTCTCATCGAGAAATACTATATTATTGTTCGACATTGCTTGTTCATTTCTCAAATATACCTGTAGCATAGAGAGTTCTGATGCTGTTTCTTTTTTCTGGTGTTCTACAAAATCTTTTTCTGTCAAGTTCGACTTTCTTAATACATCTTGATATTAATGTAGCACTAGCAGTTATATCTTTTATTAGTAGCTCTTCACCTAACGATTCTAATGTGTGAGCTGTATCTCTATATCAATATCTGTATCTCTGTATCAATATAGACTTGACATCCAACTCCATTGTGAGATGATATTTTAAATTAAATAAATTTAAAATTCAAAGTCAAAAATAAACTGATCAATAGTATGTTGTGTGGAATGATTGTGGAATGTTGAAAAAGTGCTGAGCTTATTTATACATCACAAAATCTCCTAAGAAAGATTTTTTATTATATAACGTTGTTGTTTTAAAAATATATTTTTAGTTTGTGTGAATTATTTTACATTGTTATTTAAAATTATGGATGTTTTAAATACTAGGAGTTCCGATAAAACCGGTAACTCTAATATCCATATCTATATTGGCGTTTTTAGATCTTCCTTTTTTTATCAACAATTTCATCATCTGATAAACCCTATTGAATCTTATTAATACAAGTTTGATAATATGTTGCAGTGGATTTTCTGACGACTTTTTAATATTTCTTTAGTAATAGTTGTTATACGCTTCCTTGAGTTCCTGTAATCATATAAATGGGGTTATAAGAATATTTATTTAAATTTAAAATGGTTTTTCTATTTTTGATATTATTCGTAAAGATGTCTTTATATTTATTATTATTATTTATATAATTAGGCTATACATTAAATTTCTATGTAATTTCTCCTTTATTTAAATGTAATATTTAGGTTATTATGGTCGTAAATGCAATTAAAAATAGTCTCGAAAATAGCCTTTCAAGTTTGCGTGATCATAGTCCTCTTGGTCTGAATTTGGATGAAAAAGAACACATAGTTACTTCTTTGTTATCATTCTCTGATATTGGTTTACAATGTGGAAATGATTGGTTTAACACGTCTCAGGGAGTTCAGGATCGGGAGGATTCGTCTAATAATGAACTCGATAATCCAACTCAAGTTACCAGTCCGTGCAAACCAAAATTAAGATCCATTATTACAAACGCTTCTTTTCGAACCATGAAACTGCCCGATGATATACCTATAATCGAAACTAATGGATTTCAGAATAATATAAATTCACCGTCCGGCACGAATTTAAAAAACAGTAGTTCCAAGCTGGCTTCAATAAAATCTTCAAAAACTCCGAGGTTCAAATTTGATTTTAGAAGTACAGAAAAATTTGAAGGCATCAAAGAATGTGTTATTCAGGAGCAGTGTGCTACATCGACTTCAACAAATCATTCCATGTTTTTTGCTAAATCGGTTCGCTGTTTTATTTATCTTTATTTATCTAGTTCTATTTTAATGGGTAAAATTTCTAGAATTTTCAACATGCAGAAGACATTTATGTTAAATTGCAATAGAATTCCCTAAATAAATAAATAAATTTAAATAATAAATATAAATAATTAAAAAATTAAAAAATATTTTGTGAAGTATTTGAATAGAAAGATAACCAAACATATTCCTTTTGATTTTTTGCATGATCTCATAACCTTTTGTAGTGATGTGCTTAGAAAATCGTTTTGTGAGGTTTATAATAAAAACAAAAAGTAAACTGATTTGAATTTTACAATAGGCTATGGCAACATTATTTTTCCAAAATAAATTTGTGAGGAATTCTTTATTTGTTTGTAAAAAAATTGAATTCATTTCATTAAATCAGATACAAATATGTTTTTTGACAAAAATCATTCAAACTGAAATAATTGGAATTTTAATTTATAAATGTAAGTTTGTCTGTTACGGTAGAAAACATATGAAATTAATTATATTAATATATACTACTTTTTATGTAAGTAGTATAAATTAATATAATTTTGATGTAAAATTTGTGTTAGTGTGACTTTATATTCAAAAAATGAGATTTAATTATTAATTCATAAATATGAATACAATTAAATATCATTTTTATGGTGTAATCAGTGCATAATTAAAAAACAAGTTGACAATTTTATTTTTCATTTCCTATATACATCAAATTAAATAATATAGTGTTTAGGGGCCCTACATAAATGACGTCACTCGATTTTTTACACTTTCCCTTCGTCACACGTCATAAAAATGCCGTGTCTCATATTTGAAAATGAACATGTTCAAATAACTTTATTGACATTTTACTATGTATATAGTGTAATGCTGCACTCTAGTATTG
This sequence comes from Schmidtea mediterranea, assembly GCA_022537955.1. NCBI lineage: Eukaryota > Metazoa > Platyhelminthes > Tricladida > Dugesiidae > Schmidtea > Schmidtea mediterranea. Next base: position 203,001,067 of record CM039679.1, on the reverse strand, counting down.
TATGAGAAACATATACTAAAAATGAGGCCCTGGAAAGTTGGCATTAGTATAAAATTCTGTTGAAAAATTACGAAATTTAAGATGTGACGTAACAATGTTTAAACCCCTCTCTCCTCGCCACACATCGTCACAAATATGTGGCCTCCCTCCCTTAGGTGCGTGACGTCATTTATGGACGGTTTCTTAAACAGAATTTTTTCTTTATTCACGTCTTTCCTTCAGCCTCTAATTTCCCCGAAAAATATTGATTATCACATTTTTGAATATCTTATTAATTTTTAATTAATTGGAAACAATTCCCATTTCTGTTTTTTATTTTATATATTTTTATTTATCCTTTACAAATGGTACATTGGTTTAGCACCGAGTGCTCAACTAATGGTTTGCACTCAAAATTTATTGAAATTTATTGATTTATTATCATAACAAATTTATTCTTATTGATTTTATATTTAATATTTCTTTTAATTTAGAAAAAACCCAACGATGATGATCTCAATGGTAAAAACAGTAAAAATGATGAACAGAAAAAACTACTCGAATATTAAATTTTTAAACTTTGTTACTCAATAAACCTCAAAGGGGTCTGGTAAAGTGCAATATTTTTTTATCAAACTGTTTTAGATCTTAACGGGTTATTTTATATAAGTTTCTAACTATTTGAGCTCCGCTTAGTTGATATACTTTTCTATAAATTAGTGTAATCATTAAGTTGTTTTCGATCTCATGCAAAATTTTTATTCATTTTAATATGTATATTGCAAAATATAATAATTATTTCTTTATTAATTATATTGTTAATTTCTTGTAACTATTTGATAAAAACTGTATGTGTGTCTGTACAAACTTCTTTTTCACCCTGAAATAAATTTAAAATTATAGAATTTGCAAAACTTTGAACAAAATAGTAAAAAATAATAATAGTAGTAGATTGCAATTATTTTATTTGAATTCATTAAAGTTAATTTTTTAAATTGTAAAAAATACGAAGAAATGATACGCGAGGAAAATAACTCAAATGATATTTGATTTACAACAAATTAAAATGATATGGATATATATTAATTTTATTTTCTAAATCTATGAGCCTAGCTTTAATCGCCACAAAATCTTTAATGATATTTTATAGCTACAGAATCGTTGTTACTCTTTTCTATTGATATGATTAACACGTTTGTTTAACCCTTTTGGGACAAGGTCAACTTCAACCTGTGTTTAATTAATCTTAATTTTGAAGAAAAAATTTTCATGGACTTACAGATACTAAATACGAATTCCGAGTGCTATATTTGAAAAAGTATCAGTTAGATCGTTTTCATTTACATAATTTAAAATATCGAAGATATCGCAGAGCTTTTAATTCTTTAAATAAATTGATTTTTATCGTTACAAATGTTTACAATATTCTATCAAATATTTTTCGAGCCAATCTTTCAATATATTGATCTGTCCAATTACTTTAAAGTTTTCGCCATGATGTTTCAAGAGTATAAATCTTTCCTTAATTAAAGAAAGTATTGTTTCTAAAATAGCATGAAAACATATTTTAAAGGTCTGCTTTGGATCTTGTGTTGTTTTATCCTATAGTTCTTAATCAAACAGTTTTTATCTTTTCCAATTGCTGGAAATATACAATCAATCTCAAAATCACTTGCTATTTTCTTTCTGATTTTATGATGCCACAAAATGATGGTCTGTTTGACAAGCACTTAGTTGTTGTTTGATAGAATCAAGATTTACTATGATTTTTTTCGATATCACATGTTTGATTTTGCATTATTTGTTTTTGAAGTATTTACGAGATTTAATTGTTCGTATCAAACAAGAACACGTTGAGGATATCTAAATAATAATATTAAATAATTTATAAAATAAGCTTAATGAATGGGGAAACGTACAAGTAGCTCCTAACAAAGTTAAATAGAATCGGAAATTGGAAAAGATTATTTTCAAATGAAGTAAAACTGAAGTCGCTAAGGCAAACAATCATAAAATTGAAGTATAAAAAGTTAAATATTATTATCAAATAAATTGAAATGGGAGTAGAGAAATCGAGAAATTAGTTTTAAATGAAGTGAAAAAATACGCATATATATTTTTATTGTGATATTTTGATTTTAACAAATTTTACAACGGCATAAATTTTTAAGTAACAATCCGAGTTTTATTAAAATCATTTCGGCAATTTATCGTATTCAAATTTCATCGTCAAATCTTCCGTCGTAACATATACTACTTTAATCATTTAACCACCTATATTTTATTACTATTTTTTATGATAACAATTGGATAAACTAAAAATCAGAAGTTAAGGATAAATATATTATTCAATGTCGTTATGGAGAGTTACAAATATTTTACAACATATATCAAAAATCAGATAAATCGGTAGTTGAATTTGATCATTAATTAAAAACACTTGTAGATATAGTTTGTAGTCAAGCCAGAGTAGCCTGATACTACAAAACAAATCAGACAATTGATGGATAATTTCTGTCGTGTGCATTGTTTTATTTTTATCCTTCCTTCCGATCAGTCGTTTGGCATCGAAAATCGTATTATTGAGGTTTATCACAACTTGATTTTTTGCATTTTCCCCAATCAATCGTTCTGTATCTGTAAATGCAACATAATTGGATGTTGTGCAGTTTCCTTGATTATTAGCAAACATTTCAACTTTGATATACAATGCATGAATAGGTATTACTCAAATCAAAACAGGTAGCGTTATCAGACATTTTGAAATTCGAATAGCTGACACTTTACCTAATTAAAATTCAACTATTGAAATTAAAAGATATCAAGAAATAATAAATAATAATGATTCCAAATTCTGCATTTTTTTCAAGTACAGTAAATCGCGATTTGAAAAGTAACAATTCAATTTTCTTTTTCAATCAAAATTTGAAATTCAAATTAAAAATCACAAATAAAAACTAAATTGTAATATTACTATTTGACTCTGTGCTCACCCAAAACAAATCAAAAGAAACTACAATCGCACACACAGCGACAAACAAAATTTACCAATTGCTACAAGAATAAATTATATTGAATGTGGACAAGGAAATCAAAAAAACCTTTTTGTTATGTAGACTTCAATAATTTCAATGACTTGGTGAAAAAGAAAATTCGAATTGAATTACATTTGAAGAGCACAGAAACGAAATCTTAAAAATTTGGGGGGATTTCTGAAAACAGAAATAGATCAATAAACTCAGTAAGGAATGATCTATTTCAAAGAACTAGCTCCCATCAACATTACAGATTAATAGTCAATACTCAATTCCAATGACAGAAATACACTTTTTTAATCAGTGTTGGTATAAAGATAGCACAAAGATAAGCCCTTAAAAAATGTGTTGAAAGAAAGAAAATGATTATATTTTGAATAAATTTAAATGGTGGATTGGAAAAATGTTGTGAATCATATGATCAAGTAAGATATTTGAAAAGAGGATTGTAGCGAGAAGCTAGAGAAGCAATAGAAGAGGTAAAATTAAAAAAAGATACTTAAATGATTATGAATTCTTTATTTATTTCGAGTGCTATAAATGAGGTACAGATTTAACGTATAGTACGATGCACCACTTAACTTTTACCTAGTGTCACAACCATCTATCTAAATAAATTGATAATTTTGATTTCCAAATATCAAATTTCTTCAAGCAACAGTATCATTTTGATTGTAACGCTGTATACACACTACTATATGGTTTAGCATCGAGTCATTTAAACACACACACACTCGAGTTTGTGAAAATCGATATTTTGATATCCGCTGAATTCAGTTTTAGGATTTTTAAAAATTGCCAGATATCGGCTGACCAATTAATAAAATTTTTAATATAAAACAGCAAATAATACTTGAATTTAATTTTTATAAATCTTTCTCGTTATTGCTGTTATTGAAATTCCATCGGCAACAGCTAGTTTAATCGCAACTTCTTGTTGGCTACGTGTCATTAAATAAAACATTGATTTTTGTGTTTTCATCACTGGCACACCATTATCACCATCTCCATGGCTTAACTTAACATAATTCCATAAATCGTTTTTATGTGGTTTATCATAAAAAAAAGCTGTTGCTGTTCAAAACTTTTGTTTTGCATATTTTACATTCTGCTTTTCCATTAAAAATTTGGTTAAAATGTTTTCATATTTCTGATGTTTTTTTGAAACTCATCTAGATGGGTTAAAAAAAGAGGCTTTAATTTTGAAAGGATTAATTTAAACTAACTGAAACAATTATTTACCTTTATGCTTTGTCGATACAAATAAATTTTTAATGTTTACTTAAACAAACTATTGAACACGAATCAACAATTTATATAAAAGTAGAAAATTAATGAATTTTAAGAAATTTCAAATTTTAAAAAATTAGTTAACGGATATCGGATACATGAGAAGAAAACCTCAGATTTTCAGATTCGGTTTAAGGCGGAATTATACAAATAAGCATGAATAACACTTAAGTCGAAGCGGATAAAAACATTTTAATCATTTCTATATGGTTATTATCCTCCTATACGCACTTATTTTTCAGTATCACGTTAAAACTTTTATATTCAATTCATGTGAAAATATAAACTGTTTTTTCAATCTTAATTGTTTTGTATACACAGACAAAAATGTATACACATATTCAAGTACCGAGATATTCAGTAATAATCTCTACAAAATTAAAAAGCAAATTTACATGAATTCTTGTGAGTAAAACAGTTATTGCTACGAAAGCTTCAGAAATGGCTTCAAAAAAATTCATAATTTATTTTTAAAATTTAACTAGCAATCAAATGTTCGTGGATGTAATCTATTGTCTAATTGTTAGTATATTTTACTATAGAAATTTTGTGAACGGAAATTGCATATAGGTATTTATTTTTCTTTTTGTCTGAAAATTGAACAAAAAGGCACAAATAAAGTGATAATCTAAAATTAAACAAAATCAAAGCAAATTTGAATTTTACGCTGTTGCAAAATTCGCAGAGATAAACTGTTATTTTTATCAAATAGTTCTTGAGAAATTTTGTAATTTTTATTGTTAATAAAATAAAAAGCTGAACGGCACTTTTAATTTTGTGTCACACTTAAAATTCTTGTTTATTAGCTTTCGAATTAGCAAAATTTATTAAATTATAATGCTTGACAATTTAATAACTACAAGTATAAGAACAAATGTCTTTTGCTTGATATTTTACAATGAATAACCAGTGAATAAATATAAATCAGCGTTATCAAAGAGATCTTATTTTATATAGATATCTTAATGAAGAGACATAGAAAATTACATAAATTCAGATGGTTAAAGCATTGCGGTCAAAAATGACACACCATACTTATAGGTATTTTAATTTCTCCGTCCTTCTAGTGTTAAATTTAATGAAATTTTTTCTAATCTCTCGTCACACAGTGGCATTATCGGTAGAACAATATAAAACTTTTATTATTAAATTTAATAATAAAATTTTGTTTAAATCTTATATGAACTCTCTGTTACGTAAAAATTATATAATATACACTAATTTGAAAATTGCTCATCAGTTAACACCATTTCCCTGAAAAATATTAGAAATATAATTTGCGAATTAAATTATTTAATTTTTCAATTAATATTGTGCAATGCCAAGGAAAATAATTCTAATGTTTATTAATAATCGGTCTTTCAGCAGATTCACGTAAGTCCACGAAACTCCAGATAAGTCAATTCAATTTGAGAAATATAGCTAAATATCACTACTAAAGTGGTATGAAAACAAAAGCGCGATTTTATGCATGTTAATTGTCATTGAGAGAAAAACTCAAAGTTTGTAATCAAATGAAATTAAAATCTAATTGAAAGAGTCAACGAAATGAAATAAGAAAATCAAAAAGAATATCAGTTATCTTTATGTTCACATTTTTCTCCATTGGAATTTATTTGCTTTAATTATTTAAATTTGGAATATTGATCAATATCTTTTTCTATTTAAGGCTCATATTTTTTAAAAATATAATTAAAAATGCAAAACAAATTATTATTTTCTCAAATGTAAACTCTTTAAAATGATAATTCCATTCCACTGTTATCGAATTGGCACAATTTGATAAAAATGTTTAAATTTTAAAATGAAGTCTCACAAATTGAACAATCCACATGATTGTTATTTTCATTTGCTATTTGGCAAACAGTTGTGTCCAAACTCTCATTATTCTTTTGAGTTACATCTGCTGAAAAGTCTTTTGATAAAATGTCTACACTTTCGTTATTCTCTTGCGTAACATCCAATGTAAGATTTTTTGATAAGTTATCTAAACTTTCATTATTCTCTTGAGTAACATCCAATGAAAGATTTTTTGATAGGTTGTCTAAACTTTCGTTATTCTCTTGTGTAACATCCGATGCAAGGTTTTTTGATAGAATTTCTTGGAGCATAATTTTGTCGTTTAATGTTAAATTGTCCACAAAATCATTCAGCGTCAGGTTAGATGAAATACATGATGTATCGTATTGTAGCATTGATGCATTTTTTGATGACAAGTTATGAACGTATGTGGTGTCTCTTATGCTTGAATTTAACTTATTTGTCTGTTCTACTTAAAAATAAATAAATATAAAATCAATTTAAATAAAGTTTCTATATTTACAATAAAATTTAAGAATCCCTTTTTGAATAACACGAAACTCCTTAGTTTACTGCAGAATAATTGTGAGGTGTTTTCAGCAGAGAATTGAATATTTCGGATGATTTATCAGTATGGTTTAAAATGAATTTAAATAATTTTAAAAATAAAATAATTTTTCTATTGGTAAAATATTTAAAATTATAATTAATATTTTAAATATTGAATTTCTCTGAAAAATTGTTTTAGAATTATTTGGTTCAATGTTTTAAAATTTGTTTAAATATTAAAGAATATGAGTTCATTTAATGGAAATGTTTTACAGAATAATTTAGAAGATGTTAAAATAATAAATACCTATAAAAATAATTATGATTCAATTTGCATTAAATGACAATTAAGTCAGAGCAGTAAATTTATATAATAATAATAAAAAGAATAATTACGGGTATGTATCATTACAGACATTGAGAGTTAAACGACATTCCAAGTCGAAACACATGCTCAACTACATCAAAGATATTTTATTAAACATGTCACGAACTTTTCAAGAATAATTTTAACATCAACACTTCGAATATATTTTTTTAATATATTTCCTATAATATTTAAAACCCTCAAGGAACGGTAAACTATATTATATTGAAAACTATATGATTTTACATTTCTATTCAATATTTTCTCTGGGAAATAAATATATTAAACCATAGGTGAAATTCATAGCGCAAAATAACTAATAAATCTTGAAATCCAATTAAAAAATTAATATGCTAAATTATTCTTCACTACTTGATAATAAACGCGATTGTTTAAGACGAGTTAAACCAAAATCGTCACCATCACTATACAGAAAATCACATCCGTGAAGCTCTCTTACTGAGACTTTTGTCTGGTAATAATAATTGGAAAAGTCGGATTACTTTCTGTACGTTCCTGCACTGCCAAGCTTTTTATTTTAAAAAAATCTATTATTAGTGATTGTACATTTGGATTTTAAGTTCCTTATACAATAATACCCTGATATAAAGATTTCTATGGGACTTTTTTAATTGCATCGCTATAATGAGAATATTGTTATAGCAAGAAATTATTATAAAAGTGAACTTCTATGGTTTTGAAAAATATCCTAAAATTTGGTATTTTATAAACAAGATAACTCAAATATACATTTATTATAGTTTTCTTAAGTTTTCTATCAATTCCTCTCATTTTGGTTATCATTAACAGTTCTAAGTAAAAAAAATATAATATGGAAAATCTTTCGGTATGACGTAGTAGGAACATATGTCGTATTTAGCACACTTTATCATACACCACCTTACTACTTACTAAATAACAGTAAATAGTAAATATTTTATTTTTCATAACACAAAATAAAGAAGGACCTTAAATTGCATGTTAAATTGCATGAACTTTTATTAATTTTTTTATTTAATATTATAAGGACTTTTTTAGTTTTTCACCTCTGATTTCTTTATAAGTGACATAATATTTTCTACAAAATTTGACTATGAATCAGATTTATTTAAGGTATTCACTAATCGGCACCTTAGATAAATCTGATTCATAGTCAAATTTTGTAGAAAATATTATGTTTCTTATTTAAATAAATAAATAAGTTTAATTTAATTTAATTAATTAATTTTTAATTAAAATAAAGCGCCATTCAAACATGTTTTATGATATATTTCGACAGATATATTGTCATCGTCCTATCAAAATTCAATCAAAATAAAATGGATTTAATTTATATATTTGATGTATTTAATAATTTAATATATTTATTTATTTTTAAAAAAGTTAAATTAAATTTTGAAAATTATCTTTTTAATAATATGGAAATTCTTAAATTAATATTAAAATTTTAAGTAAAAATCATTTAAACATTCAACATTATATATTACTTAAAATAAATTTAATATTATAAAAATATTTAAATTAAATCATTTCCATGCTTATTTAATTATTAATTTTTAATTATTTTTAGTTATTACTTTTTAATTAATTAATTTTTATTTTATTTATTATTTTATTTAATTATTAATTGTTTTATTATTTTAATTATTATTGTTAATTAAGAACAAATGAATTTAAATAAAAAGAATTAAAAATTAAAATAAGTAATTAATAATTACAAATAATTTAAAATCCCTCTTTATTTAGTCTTATGAAATATGAACTGTTTATTATTTATTGTTATTTAGTAAGTAGTAAAGTGAATACCAAAAAGTGCAACAGAATATAATAATCGTTATAATCAGAAATGAGAAAATTTCGTTATTTAAAGGATTTTCTATTTTCATTAAAATTTCAGTGTTGTTTATTTTTTATTGGTTTAAATAAAAACCTTTATTATTTTTGATAGTCGTCTTAGACTTATAAAGCGTGTAGAAAAGGAAGATTGTTTTTAGGTCATGTAAAAAAATGGTAGTAATAAAAATATTTCTATAACGATTATATAACTAAAAAAATTAAAAACAATATAAATGAGATGAGTAAATTAATTTATATAAAACACCTAGTGTGGCATTTGAAGTTGTTGACATTTCTTTAGTTTTCAGTGACTTTCCATCCGATTTTGAATTTGTAATTTGAGGAATACTACATTTATCTCTTTTTCTGCTTGTATGATCTCTAGCAATGTGGGTTAAAAATGTCAATGAATCATTATATTTGATAAAAGAATCTTTGCAAAACGGGCACATAATATAATAATTAAAAAGTTTTAAAAATTGATCTCTCGAAAAGTTTTTAATTTTATTCTCCAGAGCTAATATTGGAATATTTGGTTTCCAAAAATCTAAAACATTATCTGAAAAAGTTTAAAATAACATTATAATTTAATCTAACTTTCGTAAAGAGGTAAGTGCTGACGCATTTTTTCAACAGAAAGTTTCATAATTTCAGACAAATGACAGACTTTCATATGTAGTCTTAAACATATAAATATAAAATATTAGCAACAATCATGTTAATCAAGTATATGAATATTTCCATGAAATTTTTAGACGGAATCACGGAATTTATATAAATTCTGAAAATCAATTTTGACTTGTACAGAAAGCTAATTAGATTATTACCATATAGATTCAAAGGCGCTCATAAGTTGAGACAAGCAAGCCACTTGCCTTCCCTTGGCTTTAAAAATATTAAAACTACTAAAAGCTAATTTTTAATTAGTGTAATATAATTAAATTCTTTTACAAAAATCAGAATAAGTATGATTGTTTTTGGGAAATTTCACAACAGATGTTACAGTTTGACTCGTTTATTAGAACGAATAAACCAATATAGAAATTAAAAATCGCAGTTTCTTGGATTTAGTTCAGCATTCATTGGTATTTTCTCCTTTAGCTTATTTGACACTTAATTTTGCACTGAAAATTCCATCAGAGTACAGCAGAGATGTCATTGAGGGTTAAAACCTAAGGTTAAAACCAGTCTTTGATCAATCTTGGCAGACTTAATAAACTTTGCAATACGACTGTTCAGCGTCACATAATTGACAAAATACAAGAACAATATTTCAAAAACGATTTTAATTGTTTTGCGCTAGAGAAAAATAAGTTACAATTTTTTTCACAGAATAATTTGTAGTATTGACAACCATCCATTGGAATTATTAAATTTTTAATGTAGTTTATTAAGTTTTGGTTTATTAATGAGATTTATGTTTTTATGATATGTAATTTGATGAGAAGGAAATATATTTATTAATTTTATAAATAAATTTTTCAATTATTAATAAATTTTTATTTAGTGTTTCCTTGATAAAAAATATATTGATTATATTATTGGAGAAAAGTATAGGTTTTGTTACTAGTGTTTTTAACTAAAAATAAAAATCTTCATTACATTTTTAGACTAGCGATCAGTATTTATATTTAACACAAATTTTCGTCTATTCAAATAATATTTGAATAGGGCAAAAACAAAGAAACATTAATCTCTACTCTATATGTAGATTAAAGAAATCATACATAAAAGTAAATCAAAAATTACGAAAAAGATAAATTAAATATAAATAACTTAGACCAAAAAAATAATTAATAAAGTTAATGTAATATTTTTTTCATTTATTTTCATTATGACTAAATAATTTTTATGGAAAAATTATTTTTATATATGATAATAATTTATAATCGACTGTCAAATGAAAATAAATAAAAGAGAAAAGATCAAAGATGAACCAATATAACATCTATCTATCTATCTTTTCGCTAATCAACAATTTTAAACATATAAAACACTATGGTTTCATTACGTCTTTATCTTGTGTAAAACCACAATTGAGGAATTTTTCTTTATATGTTCATTTACTATTTTTATCGATTCCCATCTAATTAAATTAATCCTGATAAATACGGTAATCATTGCCATGTAATTATTAAAACAAATGATTAAACTTTAATTATTAAAGTATATTATACATAGCATAGTGATTAAAGTAAAAATACTATACATGTTTATAAAATGAAAAATTTGAAAAATATTTGTATTACCCCCGATAATTTCATTTTTACCCATCTGGGGTAATTTACCCGGGTTCCCCAACCGCTGATTTACGTCAATTAAATAAATTGAAAAATATCACGTTATATATTTCGACTGCTTATCAGTTTTCTTCTGGTTAAAAATCATATTAACACTAACTAAATGAAAATAATGTATATTTAAATAAATAAATTAATAATAATCATTTTCATATTGTATCAAAATCTTTCAAATAAAATTTAAAATCATATAAAATTATTTTTAAAAAAACGCAAAAACATTTTCAAACAAATTTTTATAGAATAAAATAAAATAATAATTTTAATTTATTTTAAATTAAGAATTTTTTCATATCTTACCAAACACTTGATATACAAAATGTAACCTTCAATTACTTAAATACATTAAAAATCTCTATAGACTGAAAATTAATTATAGGATTTAAAGATCTTATCAACAACGCCTCTTAATTTCAGAAATACCTATTTTTTACTGGTACACTTTCTAAACCCATCACTGATGTTAACCAATCATTTAGTTCACAGTGTCCAAGAACTCGAGTGCAGAGAACACGGGCAGTCTATACAATGTATGTGGCATTACATCCATTACATTGAGTGACCAATGATAATATATATTTCGACTGTAAAGCAAATCTGAAATGTTGCTGTTTTTTAATCTGGGAGTGAGTCGTATTGTCCCAATAGGTTAAAATGTGCGTACCTCTAATATTTTAGATAGATTTGAATATATTAGGAAAATTTAAGTTCTTTTTGTTTTTAAATCTAATAATTTAAAATGAGTCTTGAATATCTGAAGATTATTAAATCACACATGTAATTCACAAATAATTAAAAATCCATAATTCATTACCTCATATAATGTAATCCTTCTTTATTAGTGTGGCATAATGGGCATTTTCTTATTTTTGGAACATTTTGTTCAATTTCATCATTTCCAATGACACGGAGGTCATTTGTTGAATTTGCTATTTGAATATAAATTAAAATGTAAAAATAAAGAAATGTAAATTTTAAAATTTGTTAAAAAAATCTTTTATTAATAAGCTTTTATTAATTTCAGCTCCGTCCCACATTAAAAAAAACTTTTTTCGTGGACAAAACAAACTATTAAAATGAATAAACATCTTGTTTATACATCAAACATTTCATTTCGAGTACAGACTGGTACTAAAGTTGAAATTGGTATTCAATCGACCAATTATTAGAAGTTAAACTTCTAATATTGAAAGATAAATAGCGGACCGTATGTTGAACATTTTTATATTAACCAGTCAAAATAGCGATAAGCGTGAAAAATATAAGGAATATATCAAGGACTCTATTGTTGATGATACTGTAAATGAGCATCTACATGAAAATATTGAACATGAATGCAACGATTTTATGGATTTTATAGATTACGCTGTAGAAAATATAATGAAAGAAAATTGTGGAGATGATGACTGCACATGTATTAATCAATAAAGATTAAAGTTGATTATAATTTTAAATTATCTGATTTATTGTGACCATTATTATTAATAATAATTTTTCTTAAAAAATGAAAATTTTAATTTTAAAAAGATTTTAAACATTCGGCAAATATTCAAACCCAGAAATATGTAGTGATCAACAATTATTGACGAACATTATTTTACTTTGATATTGTGCATACTTGAAAAATAATAATTTGCTCCATCCATAAAACTTAACCTAATGCTACCCCTTACATGCCTTGGATCATCATCGTAAACATTCGAAAACCCCATTAAAAACCATTGATTTATTAAAACCGTTGATTTATATAGGGCTTTGGAGCCGTAGTAAAATTCACCTAGCTGCGGTTCCGGCTCCGACTACTATAATTAGGCTTCTTTATTTATTTCCAGAAAAAATATTAACCAAAATAATCAAACTTAAATCTTTAGAAATTAAGTAATTTAAATTGATTTAAATAAAGTAATTCACAGTATTTTCGTTTAGTAATATATTAACTTTACATATAATATAAAAAAATTATTAATGAAAATTTTTACTAAAACCATTGAGAAATATGATATATAATAACAATATATCATCAAAATTCCAAATGAATTCCTTAATTGATTCCAGAAGTTCCGAACGTTTAATGCGAAGTGTAGAGTAGTGTAATATGAGGACTATGCCCCGTGGATATTTGGCTTAAAATATCGAAAAAAAAGCCTAAGTATTTTTTCACACTTAAAAAACCAATAAAAATAAAATTGGCTCAAATCATCTGTCGACTAAAAATCATGAATTTTTTATTTTTATTTACTTCAATTATTTGTTTAATTCAATAATATTATTTATTTATATTTTAATTATATTATTATTAAATTTAATTGTTTGTTTTAATCAAGTCAATTAAATAATTATTTTTTATTTTCATTTAATTATTTAGTATTATTATTTTTATTTAATTAATTATTTATTTTATATTATTATTATTTTATTTTATTATTATTAACATTTTTTATTATTTATTTATTTTTAAAATTTAATTGTAAGTCTATTAATAATTTTTCAATGTAAAAAAGATAAATCATCGATAAATTTAAAATTGTAAAAATAACAAACTTTCAATCCATACAAATATTTTTATTGACAATAAAGATTAAATAAAAAAGATTAATTTTTATTTCAAATCAAAAATATCCTAGTAATATGCTTTACGCATTTCGGCCAACAATATATGGATTGTTTGGTCACGTTTGAAATCGTGGCAACATGGACATTCATTTGAACATTTTACTCTCATACTATCTTTACAAACAATCCAATTTGCAACACATCGGTCACCAGATCCCTGAACGTTGTCATAGTGAATCTCGAGAAGTTCTTCAATGTTAATCCCTGTGAAATTATAAATTTTTGTTGCTAGAAACTCTGGTGCGCAATAATCCAACGTATTTTTTTTTTAATTCTTGGATAAAGTTTCTGAATTTTCTTTTATACATGTTAATAACAATAAAAAATTTTCAAAGTAAGATGTGAAAAAATAAATTAATATGAAATTTTCAAAATTATAATAATATTAATAATAATAATAAATTCATCAACAACCAAAAAAAAGTTAACTTACTTGGTATCAACTTCTGAATACTGATAATCCATACACACTGAACAATCAATTGATTAATAACTGAACAACAATCACTAAATACGGTATACAAATGACTGAGTACTGTACAACTCTCTATATACATACTAGGCATTGAATAATTTACTTATTCATTAAAATTCCCTATTTAACTAATATTTACCCTTTGAACACCGATATTCAACCAACTTAACCCACTTAAAAATAAAATTTTCTCTCAATCATTTCCCTTCAAAATACTTGGTTATTCACACACTCACAATATGTTATCAATAACTAGTTACTGAACAAATCAATATCAAAAAATTGTTTACTGACCAAGAAATCTTTAAATAAAAGTATATAAAAAACAATCAAAAGAAGTACAATTTCAATTACAAATTTTATTAACTTCTTCACTCTTTTATCGATCCTTGATGTCTCCAAATTGTTTGGTAGCTTAGTTAACTGGTTGCTATCAAGAAACTATTAATCAAACTCATTGAAGCCCAATCAATTGTTGTATTTTCTCTGAATAAAAATTTATTCATTTGTTTACAGTCTTGTATGTGATTTATTGAAATTATTTTGTAACACTTAATAGTTTTGTTTAAAATCTTTGAAATTATTCTATTATTTTTGTAATATTTTTAATTAAATCCAACAATGAACATTTACTAAAAGTTATTTTCAAATATGAATTTTTTTTTACACATTTTCTATTTTTTTAAATTCAACTCTTGTTGTTTACTGAATGATAAATTAATTAGTAAGTAAAAGTGTTTGTAATTGATAATAAAAAGAACCTTGATTAGAAAAATATTCTTAAATTAATTTCACAAAACATATATTACTTTCACAGTACTTGAAATAAATTTTCTTATATTTATTGAAAATTATTAGATTTTTAAGTTTCTAAACATCATTGAATAAAGTTAATAGATAACAAAAAAAAATTATCATCTACCACATTACTAGAAATCAAATGATTATCGACTAACAACTTAATAAGTTTAATTTCTAACAAAGCCTCAAAACTACATGGAACAGGTACCTGTGTACTTATAGATACCGATAAAATCAACTAAAAACCAAAATATTTATGTTT
The DNA here is from genome assembly GCA_022537955.1 of Schmidtea mediterranea. Classification (NCBI taxonomy): domain Eukaryota; kingdom Metazoa; phylum Platyhelminthes; order Tricladida; family Dugesiidae; genus Schmidtea; species Schmidtea mediterranea. The sequence continues at coordinate 202,985,760 of CM039679.1, read as the reverse complement.
AATTATTATAAAATATTTTTTTTTGTAAAAATAAGACTTATCCTTAAATTATGATTAGCATGTGAATAGAATTTGATTAAAGTTGTGAGAAATATTTTAAAATGATGAATAAAACTAATTAATTTGTAAATAATGTTTGTACTTTAGCGAAATTTTAAAATAATACCTTCATCAAATTGGTAAGAAAATAGTAGTTATTGAGTAATACTTATTAAAATGACCAAAGTTTTATAATTTTTGACAAGTTTTGATAAATCTTTAATAAATTTTGTTAGTAATTTGAATAAAACCTTAAAGAAAAAAAAAGTTTCAACATAGTAGCAAATTGTAAAAATAATACTTATCAATTAAAAAAAAACAATTAATTAAATTAACAAAGTTGTAAAATAATTGAAAAAATTTGTTAGATCATTTTTTAAAATTTTATAAGATTGTTAGATAATTTTTTTAGGTACTTGTTGAATGAAAATTAATGTATTTTATCGACTGCTCATAGTATTTAATTGTACAATTTCTCTTCATTCATGGAAATAATCAAAAAATACTTAAATGATTCAGAAAATTGTCAATAACAACATAAGTATTCGGTAACATAATTTTTTATTAAATACTAGTAAATTTTAGTTTTTGATTAAATTAAATTACAAATAAAATCAAATAAATACTTGAATACAAATAATTACATGAATCAAGCATTTTCTTATAATATTCATATATTTTATTCAGATTCCAATAATATCTTTAAAATTAACCAAAATCTTATTGATATATTTTGATAACCCTTAAACCAATGAAAATGTATCGATTTCACTAAGTATCCATCCTTTAACATGGATATTCAACCGAATAAATTCCCCTAAATATATCATAAATTTCCCTCCTAACATATCGTTTCCCCTTAAAATATTATAAAATTTATTGTCAACCAATCACTTTTCTTTAAATGACAATAACCCAAGCTATATTTTTGATAAAAATAACCGACTTATTTCGATATTGAATTAAATAAATTTCTTAAAATCCTCTTAAAATAAAATTCCTCTCTTGACCAATCATTTCCCCCTAAAATATAATAAAATTTACTCTCAACCAATCATTTCTCTTTAAATGACAATATTTCCACTCTCAGATATATTCATTATTTTCAAAAAATCACCACTTATTTTGATATTCAACAGAATAAATTTTTTGGAATTCTGTTAAACAATCATAAATTCATCACTTGACCAATAATTTCCTCCTAAAATAACAAACTTCAACTGACTCAAATCCTTAAAAATATCAACAAACCGGTTCTTAACCGATTCTTTCGCTTAAAAGATCATAAATTCTCTTCTTAACAAATCATTTACTCGCTAAAACATCATAAATATCCACATCAACCAATCATTTCTCATCAAATGATATTATTTCTACCATCTTTTCACCCACATATCATTATTCATCAAAATATAATCCCCTAAAAATATCATAAATACCCTCTTAACCAATCATTTCTCTTTAAATGGCAATATTTCTTTCATTTTAATTCAGTATTTTTCATAAAAATCCCCATTTAGATAATATTTACCCATAAAATAACAATATTCAACCGGCTTAATCCCCTTAAATATATCAACAAATTTGTTCTTAACCAATCATTTCTCCCTAAAATAAAATTCCTCTCTTAACCAATCATTTCCCTTCAAATAACTTTTTCCCCACACTATACAAACTATATTCATTATTTTCATAAAACCATATCAAGTAAAATTCCTTTGGAAATCTATATTCAACCGAATAAATCCCTTAAAATACCATTAAAAACCCTACATTTTGATCATATCAACCATATGTAAGCTATGCATTCAACCAATCAAATTCCTTTAAAATTATCATAAAAATCTGAATTTTACCATTAAAAATAAATTTTCTTTAAAGTATTACAAAATTGTTATCGATAATCAACATTTTCCATCGAAAATCACCACAATTTGATTCACAAAATTATTGTAAAATCATGAAACAGAGATCATATTTTTTCATTAATTGTTTACTCAAATAATTAAAATAAATTGGAAAACCAATAAAATTATACTACTTTTGTGATTGATATCCATGAAATCAATAAAATTTAAAATGAAAGTAAATAATTGACCTCTTATCTCAAAGATATTTTATTCTTTCTAAGTTTCACTTAAATATTTTTCAAAATCAACTGAAATCGATAAAAGTTTAATAAAACCGTGTATAATTAACAATAAATTTTAATTGATTCTTGTCTCTGTGTTTTCAAATATTCCAAAAGATGATTGTAATTTACTGTAAAATACATTAATCAATACCCAATAAATTTGTGAAAAGCTTGATGCTTTCAACGAATAAATGCAATACAATTTCAACTTTTTTTTAAATATATCATAAATTTATAATTAAAATATCATTTACTATTCAAAATCTATCAGTCAAATTGGATTCTAATTGGTAAATAATTATCTTAAATATATGTTTCATAAACATTTTGTTCCTAAAATAAACTTTTATTTAAAATAATCCTAAAATAAAGTTAATCTATTAAATTATCAAGAAATTAACTGTTTCTAAAATTATAGATTTACCCTCATTTCTTCAATATTTTCTAAAAAAACATAATAGTCCCCAAATCCATTAAAATTCAACAGAAAACCATAAAATTCACAAAGATGGTTTTTACCCTCATTTCTTCAATAATTTCTACAAAAACATAATAATTACCAAAATCCATTAAAATTCAACAGAAAAGCATAAAAATTCACAAAACAAAAATGATTCAAAATTTAATAGTAAATGCTAAATATCATCTAAAACTTGATATTTAATTACTTAAAATTTACCTAAAAGCTCTAATTGATTTACATACCTTAAAATTATTTTATTTTTGCCCATTACAACCTAATCTATTGACGGTTATAATTAAATTTATTATAAGATAATTAAATTTTCATTGAAAATGACAAGTCGATAACAAGTCAACAAATGGAATTTTAATTAGTAGTGATTATATTCTATAAAGAAAATTTTCAATGAAGAAAATATTCATTGAAATTATTAATTGAAGAGAGAAAAACATTCATTGAATAAGAAAAACATTAATTGAAGAGAGAAAATATTCATTAAAGAGGAAAGCATTCAATAAAGTGAGAAAAAATGAATTGAAGCTAACAAATATTCAGTGAATTGCTTATAATAAATTAGACGGTAAAATTTCTCAATGACGAGATGAAATATCAATTAAATATTGGAAAATACTTGAAATAAATGGAGTCTGAATTATTCACTGATCAACAAATATACTTAAAAGATGAAAATATTCACTGAAAATGAATTGTACTTTAAGTGGATGAATTACTATTATATTCAATTAAAAATTATTAACAATTGAGTAGATTTCATTGGTTAATTATATTATTTTGGGGTTTTATCATGAAATTTTTTATCATGAATTAAAAATTTTTTAAAAATTTTAAATTTGAACATTTAAAGAAAAAATTATATTTAATAAAAATTCATTAATTAAAACAAATAATCAAAAAATTCATTGATTAAAACAAATAATTTTAAAAAAAGTTTTTTTTTCATTCATTAAAACAAAATATTTTTAAACCCCCTTCCCCCGAAAAAAAAATTTTTTTAGGGGGGGTCTATATTTTTTTCAAGCTAAATATCCACGGGACATAGTCCTCATATTACTACTGTGTAGAAAATAAACATTAAAATTTTCTTTTGTTATTGATATTGTGACTTTTTTACTTGAGAAATATTGTAAAACTGAAGATTGTTCACTGGTAGAAGATCTTGGTTTAGCGACTCTTGTGTTTTTCTTTAGTCTGTCTTCTTCAGTGACAGAATCAAATATATTAATATGATATCTTTAAAAATGGCGCTTCAAATTACATGTTTTATCGGCTAATTTCAAATTGCATATAATATGATCTTTTTTTATTTTACAAATCTAAACATTTTCATTCTCAGATTTTTCAAAATAATTATAAACACTCTTACCGCTATTCTCATACTTATCTAATTATTATTTAAATGTGTTGTGGACGAGACTGAGGAGCCGGAATATTACTACAAGGCTCCGGCTCTGAATTATCATCAAAGACCAGCTCCGTGGCCCCGGGCTCCAGCTCCACACCCCTGGATTTATGAAAACTATATTAAAACTAACCCATATAATAATTGTGTGTGAGTAAAATACTTATTAATTAAACTATATAGATTATATGATATACAAATTAACTAAACTATAAAGACTAGATATGTGACAAATTCATTAATTAAACTGTAGCATGTAACCTATTTAATAATTAAACTATATAGAATGTGTATGACCAATTTATTAATAAAATATATAATGTATTATGACCTACTTATTTAATTTTTTAAAAATCTATGACCTTATTTAAATAATAAATCTATAACTTACATATTTAACTAATAAATTTATGACCTATTAATTTAATTATTAAGCTATATATCGTATGTGTTTGACCTTATTTGAGTTAAATGGCCCTTATTTTTTACTGAATTTATCTCACACGTCAAGGATTCCTGTAGTATTGTGGCATTCAACGTGTTAACAAATTTAAAACCATTCATTAAACTGGTTTTTAAACGTTTTAGTAAGATAAGAAGATGAAGCGATATTTTGAAATAGATAGAAATTGAACCACTAAACTAAAAGATGGGAGCTTATTTGTTAAATATAATGAATTAACTTATTTATAAAATTAAATAATAAAAATTATGCAATAATTGAAAATCACTGACTGTTAAATTGGGGGATTTCAAAAGCATTCTGAAATTTAAAATTAACTTTATAATAAAACCAAAACCGAAACTCACATCTCTTTGATTTTGAATATAATTATAATGTCTAATCTTATAATGTGCTGCCAACTTAGATAGATTTAATGATTTGTCATCACATAAATGGCATTTAAAAATTCTGATTTGTTTTACTAACCACCAGTGGCGTACAAATTGAAAAACATTGTTAAATGTTATACTACAATGTTTACATTTCAAAAATACTGTCGAATCCCCCATAGCCAAAGGATAATAATAATGCTCTTTTTCTCGGAGAGATTCATAGAAAAATGTCATGTATAAATTTTTGAGACTAATTCGGTGTTGTAACATCATTGGTAATGTAATTCCATGAGGAATTTCATTTTTCAAATTGAAACTCTGAAAATTAAGCAAAAGATAATAGTCACGACATTATGATGTATTATAATATAAATTTATCGGTAAAAATATCGAATATCTAAAATACAACTAATTTGAGATAATTTTTTCTATGTGAAATTATTTATATTTAAAAATACTTGGAGCAATTAGGATATGCACTGCTAGATCTCTTTTAGAATCATGGCAGTACGGACATCTATTTAGGACAAGACGCTCTCATCGAAGTTTTAAAAAAGTTGAATATGGAAATGATTATTTTCCTTATTATTAAATTTTATATTTTTTTTATTTGGAAGGATTACCTCACATTTAATTTCCGTACAGCTGAAACCAAACATGAACAATATGTAAATATTTACTAATTAACATAGAATTTACGAGATCTATTAGTTTGTCTGTGAGAAATGCTAAATTAAATCTTAACTTATTTTTAATTGACATGATATTTCTATCTCAATATTATCTGAAAATCTACTTTTCTATCCAATAATTATAATTTGTCAAATTTCACCAAGTTTTTCATTTAACTCACTACTACCCGATGCAATTATAAAGTCACATAACTGTTTTAGCCAGGGACGGAAATTTAAAATTTAACCGGTTTTATATTCCTTAGAATAAATCGGTTTTCGGTTAAACCGGTTTGCAAAATAACGGTTAATCGTTAAAAACCGGTTTTTTAAAATTAATTTGTTAGCGTAAAACAAGTTTAATTTTATGGACATCAGACAGGCACATTCTGTAATTATGATAAATAGAATGATTTTTTTTAATTTGCCTCAGCATAACAACGCGTACTATCGTGAAATAAAATAAAAAACTGTCATTCACGTTATTATAATTACAGAATGCGGCTTACGAATGAAGTGAAAGACATTTTATAGCAAAGGAAAATGTATTATGAATTTTTAAAATCAAGTTCACCAACTCTTAAGTTTCATAAGTTTAAAATTTCTTATTTACTACTATGTTTATTTATGTAAATTATCATATCTATGTAATTGTAAATTGATACCAATTATAATTTATTTCAATATTAAAAATTATAAGCATGTGCAATTTATTCAGTAATAATTTCAGTGTTAAACTGCATAAGCATAATAGCTGCAAACTGAATTAAGAAAAGATATCACAAAAATCTATTTTAAACACAACACTTAACATTTACCAATATTTAACTCAACTGTTAATGTATTATTATAAAAAATTAACACTATAATGAATATGATAAATAATTTTATTTATTTCCCCGAATTATCATAATGTCTCTAAAATGTGATCAGTCATACGTGTCCTTAAATCTGACAATATAAAGCGGAAATCAGAGAAACATCCCTCAACACTTTTCTGTATACCTTCTTAAACAAATATAAATATAGCATAAAGATAAAGAATACTCTATGGGATCAGCCAGAAAATCAGATAACATCTGAGTTAACTGAACAATTATGAGATCAATATTGCTTTTTGAGGCTTTCGTCTTTAAAATTTGTAGTACTCATCCTGATGTTTACTTCTTACGTTTATTTAAACAGAGAATATTTTCCCCATATATAACCAATACAATTTGAAAGTTACAATATTATTGCTCAGTTTTAAATATTAGCTACATTGTTTTGGTTTTGATAACATAAACAATTATAAATTATTCTAAATTTTTTATATAAAAGATAGTTTCGATAATATTTTTAAAACTAATAATTAATTTACCTTTAATATAAATATATATATTAATTTTATTATTTTATATATTAAATAGTATGTGTGTGATTGTAGTATGTTGACATCGCTCATAATGCATAATTAAATTCTCCAAGTTTTATTTAACAATTTTGTTTGAATTATATAAATCTTAAGAAAAACTTTCAATATTTTCAATGAATAAAAATAAGCATTTAAGCAACCTTAAATGGCGAGCACGCCAATGCCTCAATTTATAAAGCTGAGGGAAATGTTCAATGTTGGTGATAACACAGAAAAAATTTTGGAAGAAGTAGACAGCCTAGAAACATCATGGGATTTTCATTAAAGCCTTTTTTGTCCATTGAAGTTACAAGAAAATAGAAAGCAACAAATAATGAAGAAAATTATAAAATTAGAATACAAACAGCATTTGTAAAACCAGCAAACTTAGCAAATGATTTAAATACTGTCTTAGCATACAGAAGAGGATCAGATTCGAGTAATGATTTTTCAGAAAAATAGAAAAGTATGTCAAAAATATTCTGAAACATAATTTAAATGAAAATTATTTAAAGATATTCTTTATTCAAAATGCACTAGAAGACTCAGATAGTTATGCAAATAGTTATGCAAAAGCCACATCAATGTGACAGAATCAAAACTGGGACCAAATTAGATCACAGAATCACCAGTACAATAACGGTTTCAATCTAAGACGTTTAAATTTTAATAGAAGATTTTCGGAAACATAAAACTACAATACGAGAACAGAAAGTTGAAGACCAGGTTTTAGATATAATAAGCAGCAAAATTAATCACAAAATCAAGTTAGTAATGAATTTCAAAAATGGAAGAATCCAAGGAGCAATTAATCAACCAAAAAGATATTAGACATGTGGAGAGACAGAGCATATTTGCGTTAATTGTCCAAATGTCACTTGGAACCATTGTAAACAAATGGTCATTTCAAATACAAATGCTACAAGATGGATTAAATTGTAATAATATGATATGTAATACTGATAACATAGATAACTTGAATAACTATATAAATTATATGGAAATACTCACACCTTTAGTCACCAACACAAGTAAAAATACTCGTTTAAAAATTCAATCTGAAATTTGTGGATTAGACAGAAAGATAAATTTTATTAGTTATGACTATATATGGGTGGGAGGCCAAGTGTTAAAATTGAGATAAACAAAAAAAAACTAGATGTATGCTTGATACAAATGTTGTGAGAAGACAGATGATGCTAGATTAACTGTTCAGAAAGAAAACAAGAAATCTATCATTTCCAAGGAGGTATCAAATATGTTGATCTAATAAAAAAGTTGAAATAGCAAATTTATTTCTTAATATTTTAAACATTTCTTTACTCTCGAGAATTCCCGACTGCTTTTTTCTCAAGTAATCTCGATTTTCAAGATTTTTAAAAATTGAGAATCACTATTATTAATAAAAAATATTAATTATTATAAATGTGTTAGTGCGTATTAAAATGTAGCTCTACGATTGTGACAGATTCTTGGAGATGATCTCAAATCTTGTAAATATACCGAACTACGATGTTCAGCATTTAACCGTTAACCTCATAAGAATTATGTAGAATCAATTACAGGAGCTTATACCAACGCAGTTGAAGGGATTATAAGCAATATATAAAATGAAATAAAGAAACAGTATAGAATTCATAGACATCTACTAGATTCTTATCTTTATGAATTTTTATCCTCATGCACGCCTCCTAGGAGATTTTCACTTGAATTTGCATACTATTTGATTCAAATTTATATTTTATTATTAAATGTTTTGGATATATGACCAGTGGGAAGAAAATGAATTAGTGCCAAATTTTCCAGAGCAAGTTTCACAAACCTGAAAGAACAATCGATTCGGTGTGGGACTGTTATATTCCTAAAATCTTAAGCGCAAAGAGTATCGGGAAAACATTACAATATAGTGTAAGTATACTATACTTCTTAGCCTTTCGAAAGACCTTATTAATATTGAAATGTCTAGCCAAATTAATCTAAAACAATGCCCAAGTAATAAGTAACACCTAGATATGAAACTTTGGATTATTTAGATGTCTTATTTTTCTTAAATGAAATCAAGAAATTTCTAGAACGTTGGGAGCAAAAGACTAGTGTTGATGGTAACTATTTTAAGGAATAAATTCGACAATTGTTTCCTGACAAACTGGTATACTTAACGAAATTAACGGTGAAAATATTTTTTAAAAATAAATATAATTTTTGGTTACAATCAGATAGTTTACTTATATTAAATGCATTAACGAAACTTACATTTAGTTTTGTACTTAATTTAATTGATGCCGCAATCGAAATAAATATTTTTTTATCTTTTTCTGGAATTTTCAAATTGTTTATTGATTTTTTCATATTAAAAAATGACGCTGCTGGAACGATTGGCCACACATTGATTAAGCAATCCTTCGTTGTGTCAAATCGAGGAATAAGAACCCCAAACATCAGATTATTTATTTTAAATATCCAAAACGAATAAGTGTGTAAAGATGCTAAATCTTTATTGACATTTGTTACTGCTGAAATCAACTTGAGAAGTTGAGACTCGAAATTCTTGGAATCATCTTCAGAATATTTATTCGATCGTAATTTAATTGAATGGTCTTTATTTAAATTATTCTGAACTTGATAAACATTTTTCGTAATAATTATCATCGGTGAGCCATATTTGTACCATAAAGCTTTTGTTATAGTTTCAGAGAGAATAAGGTTATCCAAAATTTCATACGATAAATTGCTAATTGCTATTACATATTTCGTATCACTAAGATTGCATATTACATTTGTTATCAATTTAAAATCTTTTTCTTTAAAATATTGCAAAAATAATGAACAATCCTCATATTTCATTTTTTTTATCATGCATTTACTGATCAGTTTATTACTCATTCCTACCATGTCATGAAGAAGAAATAATTTACTGACTAATTGAAAGTAAATCGCATTTTCTGATGTATTATTATTAGTTTCGGAATCTCGACAATTGAATTTTGGATTCAATTTCAGTTCTTGAAGTTTAAATTCAGTTTTCTTGCATTCTGAAATGTAAGTTGATAAGTAATTAAGAATTTCATCGAAATTTGATATTATTGACATCGAGTGTTATGGAATATCTATCTTCATGTGGTATGAAGATCTTTAAAAAATGATTCTCATTTCATTTAAACGTTCTATAATATTAAAAAATTAAAATATTTAAAACAATGTAAAATTTAAAACTTGTAATTATTTCAGGAATTTCGCGAGAAATTTTGAATATAATAAGTATTTGAATAAACAAATGTATAATTAAAAAATATACGTCGACTTTATAAAATTTAATAAATTACTGTTACTATTACTGAGTTACACTAAAATAATAATTAAAAGGATATAAACTTCTCAACCATTTATTACAGACAAACAACTCTTTTTTATGTCATGAAAGTTACTTATCACAAAACCATGTTGGACTAATACCAATTAATTTATAAATTATTATTAATTAATTTAATTGATTATTTTTTTAATGAATTTGACTGATCAACACACGCATGTACCACAAGCAGATAACAAATTATTTTAAAAAACATCTATTAAACGAACATAACACGAATCAAACAACTAATTAAATAAATAAATTTAAAAACCAAAAGGCAGTTGCAAAAAGAAAAATTATTATTTAAAATATAAACCACTTAACCTCGAAAAACGAGATTAGAAATACACAAAAGCGGAAAAATGTCAACAATTAAAAATAAAATAAATTAACAGAAAGAGAACCTCGTCAGGAAAATAAAAAAATTAAAATTAAATAAAACATTAAAAATTAGCAAATTAGAGCTCAAAATAATATCATTGGTCGTACACATGCGTAAAAATACAATATATATGACGGTTAAATTCATAACTTAACTTAACTTTATAGAATTATATAAAACCTTAAATATTTTTACGAAACTTGTAGACTTTGAATCCTAAACAATTGTCATTGTATATTTTATATTTTACAATTTTTATTAGTAGGTCCTCGAACTTTTAAATATTGTTGGGATATTAAATATTCGTCAATGAATAGGGCTCTCTATCCGACTCCTCGTGTTCAATAATCAATAAGACAAAATCCCAACAAAGAAATCTTTATTGACAAATATTCACCACGATATACAATTGTTTACTTCTCGCACACACCTTAAGGGTATCACGATATAAGTCACTGCAATCTGATTAACTTCTTTATCGGTTTACTGCTCTTCACTCGTTTCTCCAACTCGTTAGATTCTCTCTTCGACCAACTGGCAACTTATTTTGTTGCCAGTTCCTTTTATAGTTTTTTGATTCCCATTAATTTGGATTACTGCTAGGAAAACAATTTTCCATTTCGAACAATTTATTGACCGTTTCACTGATGACAGGAAACCTATTAAACTGACGTTCAGCTCGGTGGCCGTTGATTAATGGGTTCGTCGGTAAATAATTTAATTAATCAATTAATTTGTTTTAGGGCTCCCAACCCTTCAATATTCCTTATCTCAATCTAATAGTATTTTATTCGTCTTCAAAATCAAGTTTGCCACCAGTTACCACTTTTTCCCCCGAAAAATACTGACTCTTACTTTTTTCAAAATTTTAATTAATATTGATAGGTTTGATAACTTTAAAATTTTTATTCATGTTTTATTATAACCCCAACAATATTGTATTTAAAATCATTTATTTATATCTAGTTGATCTGAAGTACTGAAAGGATCCTGCGGTTAACAGGCTGGAAGTTACTCCCAGTAAACTGACTTCTGGTGCTTCCATATACGCTCAAACGTTTAGGTCACATAACATTAAGGCGAAACGCAGTCCATTGTTCGGAAACTGACAGGGGTTAACTACAAGGCAGTTTTTTTCAGACAGTATTAATTTCATGTAACCTCTGCAGACTGTTGCGGAATGGTGCTTCCTGCAACATTCACAGAAAATAACTCCATTCTCATTGGAGTCCGCCATCTTCATGTCATCTGGATTATCTTTAACAATAATGATTGTTGCTTGAGAATAAGTTAAATCTTCCTCCTACCAATTTAAACGGCCGATTTTAGCTTCAATAGATATGACCAGGTTTTCCAAACAATAAGATTTGCTTCCGCTAATAATTTAGATAGCTCATTTCTATTACAGAACAATGAAATTTCACCATCTCTCAAAAAATTTAAAATAAAATGAAAATCCTTTCCGCATCTGTCAATTAAAATTCAGCCTTCTGAATCTTTTTAAACTTCCATTCGGCCACTAAACATTGCACTAAATATACTGTCTGACGCATTTTCTAAAGTTCCGATGGTAGTGTAGAATAAGGAACCGCCTACATTTAACTTTAGGTGTTCACCAGATTGATCCAAATTTGTTGACATCAAATATTCAAAATTAATTAGCTTGAAAATCTTTTATTACAATAAATTACATTAATCCAAACTTAAAATCTACATAAAGCCCACCACCACATTTAATCCCGATAAACAAACTTTTTTTTATAATTTAATTATTTAATAAAACTTAAAAAATAACTTTAATTTGAAATTAACCAGTCAGAATTGATTAACATTCGAATGTAAAATTAATAGCGCAGTTTAAGGGAAATAAGGCGAAAGAAGAAAACAGTTTTTTGATATTTGAAAGTCTTGTATAAGACGACGGGAACTAGTAGGAATATAATTCAACTCCCATGTTATATATCGTTATTTTTGGGGAGTTTTTATAAATTATGGTAATCGACAGAACATGATTTTTTATTAGTATAATAGAGATGGTCTTGATTTTAGTTAATTCTCTTTAATTTTAATTCGAATGTCTGCTTGGATTTCATTAAATTTTTATGTTTCATTTTTGTAATAATTAGAATTCTTATAACCCAGTTTTCGGTTAACAAAGGTTCCTTACAAGGACAAGTAGTATATAAATCTCCGTATGGTTGGAACGAGTAGGAGTGAGTGTTAAATTACTTTTAACCGAGTAGTATATTTCTCACAATGTTGTAATTTATCAAAAAGGAATCACTTGGCAAGTTAAGAGGTAGATTGAAAAACCGTAAGACCTTCTATCGGCAGCTAGCGAGAAAGAGGATGTGTTTCGAGGAGTATAAGTGTTTGAAATCACCTCCTCAGGTACATCTGTCCATGTCATACAGTACGAACGGCGAGTGCAGAACTACATCACTCATGGGTATGGTAGTAGAAAATTGAACAGCAAGATGAATGTTTAATTATAATTTATTCAGTTCAATACACCGTCCAACTCAGCAACATTGATATGAGAGTAATCTTCTTTCTTAGTCATGATGCATTTTCCATAGTGTTATCATTATCTTTTGGCAATGCCCACCGATAAAATCGTCTTTATAGCTCCCTTCACTCAACTTTTATATTGCTGCTACTCACTCTGAATCATCTGGGGCCGGATGATGGCCAATAAATTTTATACAAAGAGCGAACAATACCTGTTGACTGATTTTCTGTCGAGTTCAGGAGATTTGACTGCTTTTCTCCTAGACCACAACAATATTACATCCGTTCGTCTGCTTGATGGATTAACTTAGCAAGTTTAGTTAATAATTCAAATTTAACGAGATGCTAAGAATCATCGTATACCTGCCGTCTTCTGTACTATTGTCTATATAATGGTTTGTAGCGGAGTCTATTATTGGATCAAGACTCAGAACCTTCCATAAAAATCGAATAAGTGGTTTGAGAGGTACTGTTAAGCCCAAAACTTAATAGCGTCTTGTGAAACAGTTTGCCCTTGTACCTAATCGTCTGGTAGTTCCATAATTCCCTGCACACGTTAGCATGAAGATAAACATTTTTAAGGTTCAACATGGCCAAACAATTTCTTAGTTGTCGCTATTTCTGGAGCCTATCACCACAATCTTCACTGTCACGTAACTTCTCCGCAAAACATATTTGAGCATTGGTTAAATTTCAATATATATATATATATATGATGGTGTACTGGGTGTAATTAATTTTGTTTAAATCTATGCAAAGTTTACTCAACCAATTTCGCTTCACAAAAACCTTCTTTTCCTAGGGTCAATGCTATCCCACCTAGACGCCCCACAATTTTGACCTTATTACTATATACCCACGATAAAGCTCATGTTGGTACTGTATATAGGAGCCGAGAATCCACAAGCAGGTGAGCCCCATTTCTAAGACTACTCCTCGTGATATTCTCGCTTTCGGGTTCCAGACTGCCCTTAGAAGGACTTACACCTACTTTACTTCTCTGACTTCCTCGATATTACTATTCGCCTTTTCCCATCCTTTATTATTTGTCTTATGTATACTGCCGTGACCTCATTTTATCATCGACTTTCAAGTTGACTTTTTATTACTGACACAAGTTGAGTAGTGATTAAAATTCGGTTACCAATTTAACATTAACAATCTTTCAAAATAGATTAAATTCAAATCTTAATTAATACTTTTAAATTCTATATTTTAGTAATTTAATAAGGCTTTTTGACTCTACCTTCCTCAATTATCAAATTTTAAGCTCATTTCCTCTGAATTACCATAAAAAGTAGAATAATCTTAATGACTTAGAAGTTTGTTTAAATTGGCCAATTTCGTACCTTAATTAACACGCAATAATTCAAAATTTTCTCTAAGTTATTTAATTCACTGATAAATCAGCTATTTCTAAAATTATAATAATTTATCATTTAATTTAAGAACAAATATAATTAAATCGGGGTTTATTTCTTATATTTCACTGAAATTTAACCTTTTACTTTCTGAAAACCTCCCACAAGTACTATAAATTGCTTTAGTGAAACCTGTAATTCTTCCAATTATAACTCCCTCGATTAAAAATAACCCTTTTAATAACACCATTTAGAGTAATAGTATCCCTCTATTACTATACTACGTCCGGCAATACTTATTAAAGTTCTTTAAACATTTATTTGAGGAGAAATGACAAAATTATACAAGAAATAAAAAATAAGAAAAAATTTAATTTTAATAACAATCACAAAGCGGCATCACTTAGAAAAGGGAGACGATGTACGAATCTCCTAATCGTCCAAAGTTCACATAGATTTACGAGGAGATCTCGACTATCAGATTTGGCGGCTCCGACAGAAGGAACTGGGTGATCTAGCTCGTCACCGAAATTTTCAGTCCTATATCAGACAGAAGTCGATAAATTTCGAGTCTCCTCGACCGCTTGGGGTATCACTATAGCGAAGGATATACCCACGCGGATTTTCATGTCGTCATCCTTGTCGGCACAAATTCTGGGTGCTGGTTTGTCTTGTTTCACAAATTCTGGGTGTTGTTCTGTGACCCGAATTGTAACTTCTTCTAGTAATTTGGCAGCATTTTCCAGAAGAACGGCTACCTCAGCTCGACGGCATTCACGGCGTCACCGATTTTTGCTGGGGTTGTGTTTCTTACTGGTTCTCGGTGTTTTATCAGGACTGATCGAGTTCTTCTCCGGAATGTGGTTTGGAGGAATCAGATTCAATTTCACGGCCAGATCGCAACGAGCTAAGCGTTTTGTTAGTTTGGCCTCCATGAACGAGGCAATCGACACGGCCCTCTGGTCATTTATAATGACCCTCTGAGGTCGGTTCTCGGAATTGAGGTCATCGCGACATCTTGTCAAGCGATGTATCTGTTGGTGAAGGGCCTTCATGGCTTCTGGGGTAAACCACGTACCCAACGTACGCTCATGTTTGGCGTATAGCTTATTATACTTTTGCTGACATATCAAATACGAGATGTTTTCTTTCGGGTTATTGGATTTGACTGGGTGGACTGGTTCGAGTTGAGGTAGTTTCAGGATTTTCTAATTTGGCATCATTTTGATTTCTGTGATTTGGAACGGTAATTTAAATTGTTCTTCTGGTATTAATTATTTAAATCTTTCCTAAATGTAAGAAAAATAAAAAGGAGATTTTATTTAGTTACATTATTAATTTTAATAAAATAAATTCTTAATTTAATTAATTTTTTATGCGAACTCAATTTATTGTCCGTTGGGTAACACACAGGCACGCGTGCATATACATACACACAATTCATCCAAAATGAATTTTTATCAGCCTGATTATATTGAAGTGCCTGTGGGGCATCTTATGGGTGATTTCTTTTACATAAAAAATGGTCGGGTCCACGTATAAGTGGCACACCGAGTTTATTAGCGTCCTAAAGATATGGTACTAAATCACTCTAACTTCAACTATCGCTCTACTTCAATTAAGCACTCCGCGAGGGTGTTGACATAAATTTATGATGAGATAATCAGCGTAGACTTTGATAGAATCATCAGCTGACTCGCAGAAGACCCTCACTCATTGATACTGGTACAGGATTTCTTGTACCTGCCCGATAATCACGTATAGTCTGCGCCAACCCCTTCGGTTCCTACCCATACTGATGTTACCTATCGGAGAAATTACAACAGTAGTCAGCCTTACGCCAGGGAAATTAAATTAAATGATAATAATAATTTTCTTTTTAAACCAAAACAAAAATTTCTTTTTTAATGTGATGACTTCTAACATGATATAATTATCGTTGGAGATCGAGAAAAATAAAAGCAAATGCTTCCGATTCCGCCCAGTTTATTGAGATCATAAAATCATTTTTTTAAAAATTTAATACCTTAAATTTTCATTTTCAAAAATTATTATGAATCAAAAAAAATTTTCTTTCATCTATATTTCCTTATTCATACCTATCCCTAGTCGATCTACTGGATAAATATACTTAAAGACAGGAATTTTTTGAAAAGAAAAGAAAATTCTCTTATTTAAACATTTACTTAAATGTTGATCCCTTATAGTCAATACGATCTTCCCGTATGTTTATTTTGTTACCGCTCCGTCCACTATTCACGAACGCCGCAGTCAATTCCAGTGGAGTCCTACTTTCGTGATCAATGCAAGATTGACCAGTCCTAGCAGACTCCGAGGGGTGGAAAATGATAAATTGACACGTCAACATCCCGCAAACTTAACGGCGGGAATAAAATATCAATTCAACACTTGTCCAATAGACTATTATGATTATATATAAAAAGATTTAAGGGGGACCTGTCACAAATACTAAAAGTATCGTGACCATCCATAGTAATAAATTAAAACTTAAAAAAATTAACATAAAATACATTTGACATATAAAAATATAAAAACCACTTACAACTTTCAAATTTAAAATACAAGTTCCTTTCAAGTTTTTTTTGAGTGTAAAAAATAAGATGATAATTA